>CM035425.1:85848938-86313938 GCA_020310875.1 Ceratopteris richardii | reverse complement strand
GTCTTGTCTATTCTCTCTCATGTCTCTATATTGATTCTGGACTTTAAAAACCAACAAAGTCTTATGCCTGATGGATATATGAACAAGTCTCAAGGTCATGGTTGTGGAATTGTATAGAAGATTGATTATCGTTTATGAACTTAGTTCCATTTGTCCAGAAGGTTTTGTATAAAAGATGAACTGATATCTTGAATGGACATGGATAGATATTCCCCTAGTTGGGTGAACCTTCATCTCAGCTTTGCTGAAGCATCTCAAAGTGTTTATGTGAAATAACATTTAGGTGTTTGAGAATTTCAAACACATGTAGGAGGCATTCTAAGCATAGTGCAACAAGAGATTTAAAAACGAGATTTAAATCGTCCAAATCACTTTGAGAGATTTTTATTTTTGGAGACATAACAATATCTACAAATGCATATTTATCACCTCTGTTTTATATCAAACAGAAACAACATATAAAATCACCTAATTATTTTGCCATTGATTATTTTCAATGCGCTTCACATGCTTATGAATGACATCATGAGCTCTACCCATTATGATCGAATCTAAACTACAGTCTAGATTCTAGACTATATAAAACAAGTGGTAAAAAACCACTAGTGTCAAGTGAAAGTTGAAATAAGGGGCAAATAGTGAAGGTTAAAGCAAGGGGCAAATACTGAAGGCCAAAGCAAGGGACTGCCCTTAGAGCTTTATTGCAAGCACATGAAGCAATAAGAGCACTCACGTAAAGCTCCTAAGGGAAGCACTCAAGCCCTCAAGGGCAAGGATGCAAGGAGCACACAAGAATGCGAGGAGCACACATGGAAGCACTCAAGCCCTCAAGGGCAAGGATGCAAGGAGCACACAAGAATGCAAGGAGCACACATGGAAGCACTCTAAAACAAGCTAAAAAACATATGCATTTGAAACCGACAAGTCCTATACTTAAAGAGTCCAAAACAAAAACAGAAAAAACCTTCATAAAAATCGCAAAAAATTGTTCAAATCGGTTAAAATGTTTTTTTTCCGATTTTTATTTTAAAAATTGTCGATATTTTGGTACTATGATTCTAGGGTGCTGTGAGCAACAAAAGTATATTTCACATGGTTAAACATAAAAAAAATCATGTGATCATGCACATAGGCATGCGCGCGCGTGCACACACACACACACACACACACACACACACTCTCTCTTTCCCTCACGTTTGGATTACTTTTTCGAATTTGTTTTGACATATTTCACTATCATATTTGTAGTTTTTTCCTGTTTGTTGGTTTTGACTTGTATGTTTATGTATGCTTTCTTAATTATGAGGGAGTTTTAAGAAATCAGTGTATTATTTGTATCTTAAAGATTGTAAGAGATTATCATTTTGTTGAGTGTGAGCCATTTCTCTTCAAGGCATTGCACAAATTTTCTTTCTGTTCATGGGTTCAATTCTTTTACAAGATGCTTAAATTTAAGTGTAATGTAACTTCATCTTTTAATTTCAGGCAAAAACTCAACAAGCCAGTATTACTCGCCTGACAGAGGAACTTGCATGGCAAGACTCCATATTTCTTGATCTTCAGGCAAAGTATCTTGCTGAACTAGGAATTGACCTACCTAATGTATGTAAAGATCCCTGAAATGCAGAAAGTTGAAGATATGCTTACTGAAATTGTCTCTACTCCATACCATTATTGAGGAGGGGATGGATAAGCAAACATTGAAAAACATTTGTTATAGCTGTGCAGAGTGCTTGCTACAGAAATGCAGAAGAGATGTAATTGTAGGGCATGATGGAGATTCCAGAAGTGAAAAGCAAGAAATGGCTCAGTTAACCTTTCAAAACTCTTCTGAACATCAAGGCATATATTTTCTGGAATCACACATGTAGTTTGACACCTGACTCCTCTAAACTTCACTTGTAATGATTCTTTCAGCAGTCTCTCCCCCTTCTCTCTTTCATGGGGGAGTAATGACGCAACTATTCTAGAATGAAACCTATTTCATGAAGGCATTGATTCATGGACTCCAACATTGGGTTTTACCTCCTCTCCCTGCGCAACGGATGATTGGTGGATACCGAGTCCTTGACCCTGGTTAACTACATGGTGATGTCAACAGTGTTTTACATGAAACAAATTGATTTTGAATATGAGAACGATTTTAAGCCGGATTATCCAGATATGTATAGGCCATTGTTTGACATGATAATGCTTTTATGTGAAGCCTTCTTCAGATGATGTATGTATATGCAGCTCTTTACTGTGTGGCATCATGTTTCGTTCATCCATCTCTTCTATGTGATAGTCCTTCTAGTCAATATTTGGCTCCGATAGTCTTTTGTTTAGATTCCTACATAAGGAGTTCTCTAGCCACTGAGGCTTGGAGCTTCACTCTGGTGTTAGTCTCGGAGATTTATATCTCACTACGATCAAGTGTTGGGAACAGTCTTTGATGTGATTTAGCTTCTAATTTTAGGATTGCGTAGTTTGTTTCACTGCTTTTCAGAAAGCATATCTTTGACGGCGTTAATCTTAAGCATTGCATATAATCATCATGAAGTAATGAAAAAGTTTGTATACTTGATATGCACGTTGGTTCTTGTCTATAAGGTGCTTTGCATTATGTGTGACATGCACAGATCTGTATTTATGACCTATGACAAAATTCTTTTGCTTCACTGATGCCATTTACTGGTATCAGACACAGAACATGTGATATTTATTGTGGTTATTTGCAGCAAACTTCTTTTACAAGTTGTGAGGGGGGAGGGGAAAGGGGGGGGGTTTGCGTGCGTGTGTGGGCATGCATACACACACACACACACACACACACACACACACACACACACACACACACACACACACACACACATATATATATATATATATATATACACATACATACATACATACATACATACATACATACAGACACAGAGAGAGAGAGAGAGAGAGAGAGAGAGAGAGAGAGAGAGAGAGAGAGAGAGAGAGAGAGAGAGAGAGAGAGAGAGAGAGAGAGAGAGAGAGAGAGAGAGAGAGAGAGAGAGAGAGAGAGAGAGAGAGAGAGAGAGAGAGAACCATGTACAATTGTGGTCATCTCTGTGTATCAATGAGAAGAAAAGTACTCACTATAGAAAAGAACTATGTAGGCTGCAAAACAGCAAGATGATGGTGTACCTAGAAATGATGGAGTAGTGGAGATAAAGTAGTGGTGTGTGGGGGGAGCGTGGCTCTGACTCTGCAGATAATGACCACCTACTACATGGGGGCATATGTGGGAGTGAATATGTATACCCTAACTGGTACAGATGGATGGAGGAGGGTGGAGTATCTGGTACATCGGCGGTGGACTCAACATCTTCTGGAAGAGGGCGACCCAAGTGGTGGTGGTGCGCCAATGCTTCATCATGTGGTCATGGGCTATCCTGATGCGAGAGATGTTGTCATGATGTAGTCGTGGTCATCGGTACCCAGTCGTACGTGATTTGCATCACACTCTGTGTGCAGCTGCCTGCTCGAGCGTGAGCCCTATGCCTCTCGAAGGCTGATTTGTCTGCTGTGGCTCAAGTTGCCTGTAGCAACCCACATGATGTAGCAACCCACCCTCTGCTGGTCTCCTATGTTCATGCACGACAGGAGTGACTCCTCAATCTGGAACTGTGCTCTTAGGTCTAAGTATGCCGGGCATCTCGTAATCAAGTGCTCCTCACTCTCTATCTCTGTATGGCAAACTGGGAACCACCTCTCCTCTCGGGGGACTCCTCTGGTCCGACCTCTCTCGATCTCGGGCTGATGCGATGAAACTTGAAGCTGCCCAATGAGGACCCGAAGGTGGTGTGGTAGGTATGTCTCCATGTAACGTGGGATCTCAATGAAGCCCTGATCTGAGATCTCTAGGAAATGCTCACAATAATAGAGCATTTTCGGTGGCAATAGATCTGGGCTATATATGTATGCCATATCTCTTGATGAATGATTCTATTCCTCTTCTGGTGGGAGAGCGATTAGGTGGGGGCGTGGGAATCAGAGAGTATTGGTGGTAGTCTGTCTATGTCAAGTCCATGGTGGGCCAGCCAATCTCGTGTGTGTGCATACCATGAGGAAGTGTCCCCCCCTAATGCCATGTCTCGTGATGCATGGAAAGCTCTGTAAGTGATGCGCTCTCCATCCATGCCCTGGATCCTGTGTAACAAGCATATTGTCTGGAAGAGTGCCTCTACTAGCATCGGTGGTGCAGCAAGCTCTTCCCTTAGGATATCTTGGGGTACCAAGGGTTTTTGCTACGGATGAGTCTGGCAATCATGAGAACATGTGGTCTCTCCACCGCTGTCCATGCTGATGCTGATAACGCTAGCCCCCATATGGCTGCTCCATACATAAGTGCTTGTGTGACCAAAGTGTCGAAGAGCCACCCCTTTGTGCGGGGCTCCTGAAAGTAGGCCTGGTGCACTGTCTCTCCATCAAAGCTAATGCTGCATATCCTCGTGTGATGCCATCTCGAGATGCCTCAGACATGGAGAAAGCCCCGGAGGTTGCTGTGAACGTCACCCCCAGATATGCATATGAGCTGACTACCTCCATGGATCCGCATGCGAATGCGAAAGAACTTTGCCTCCTCCCCTGCGCTGATGTATGAAAGATCAGAACCTTGGTTTTATCGAGAGAGAACCTTGGTTTTACCTAGAGAGGAGGAGAGAGAGAGAGAGAAAGAAAGAGAGAGAGAGAGAGAGAGAGAGAGAGAGAGAGAGAGAGAGAGAGAGAGAGAGAGAGAGAGAGAGAGAGAGAGAGAGAGAGAGAGAGAGAGAGACTTTTAAACATCTATTGGAGGCCAAAATCGGGCTATGAGACAAAACATATACATCAATATGATCCAATCCACTGTGACCCCAAAAGGAAAATAAAGTGTGAGTACAAAAAAAAAAAAAACGGGTATAAAAGGAGTGGATAATAACTGGCATCAAGGGTGTGGGGTGCTATGGGTATGCACTCTATATGCTCAATGTGTGTGATACAAATATGATATGCATAGGGTGGGGAGGCTCGATGGTATCACAACCCTCAAAATGCATGGAGTGGGTGTAGGATATAATGCATCGGTGGGTAAGGCATCATGGCGATCCTCAAAATGCTCTGAACATCCAAATCGACAGGGGTGCGCTGCTGACGTCTCCGTATCTCCATGTCATGGCGTGCGTGAATCGCCCGAATCTCTCTCTGGTGTGGACGGGCTCTCCGGAGTGGGGGTCTCGGTCGTCGACGCTGCCGTCTAAGCTCCTCTGCCCTGTGTAATGTGACACCCCGCATCGAGCTGAGTCCTCGGGTGGCTGTGGGTTTGAAAAAATCTGTAATACAAGTCTGAGGGGGGGGCCAGGTGTATCTCCATCTGCTGCTCGAGAAGTGATGCACGCCGGTGCTGGAGCTCTACTAGGAAACGACCTAGAGGGCACTGGTCCTCTGTCCCCAATAAAGCCCTGATCTCTCTAGCCCCCCTGAAGAGCTGTGGGTAGCGATCTCTGATGTCCTCATATGCCTGGCATCTACATGTGTAGTGCTCCTCGTCCTCCACCTCCTCTCTACATATCCTGCATAATCGCTCGTCCCTCGGGGTATGTGTCGCTCGCCCAACCTCAATCTCGAGCTTGTGTGATGATACTCTGAGCTGCCCAATGGCCACTCTCTCAGCTGGTGCCATGTATGTATCCATGTATCGTGGTCTCTTAAGGAAACCATCCGCTGTCACAGTCAGGAAGTGCTCTCTGTAGTGTTGCCTCTTTGTGGGAAGAGGCTCCCGTGGTGCTATCCATGTCTCCCTAACGTGTATCTGTAGTAGGTCCTGACGGATGATCCTATTCCTCCCCGAACGAGAGAGGGTAATGTGGGGAGAAGAGAGGTCATACTGAAAAGGGGGAAGATCGGTAATGCTCATGCCATGGTCTACCATCGGTAAGTCTGTGCATAACATACTCTCTCATGCCCTGTCTCTGCCAAATTTCTAGAGCTCTCAAATGCAAGCCTTGTGAGTCGGCTGGTGGGGAGCTCTCTGACTCTCAGAATAAAGGTCACCAACTGGAAGAGGGCCTCCACTAGCATCGGTGGTGTGCCAAGCTCAGCTCGTATAATGTCATGTGGAACAGAGGGGGTGCTCCACAGCAAGCGTGAGATCATGGTGACATAGGGCCTCTCAATCCGTGTCCACATCGCCTCTGTGATCTCGGGTGCCCAAACTGCTTCTGTGTACATCAATGCGGGTGTCACTAGAGTGTCAAAGAGCCACCCCTTAGTCTGGGGCTCCTGAAAATGTGTCTGAAAGCAACGTCTCTCCAATCCTGCAAGTGCCGCATAGCCTCGCATCAATCTATCTCTCGCTGCCTGTGCCATGGAGAATACCCATGTGCTGCCCGAGAAGGTGACACCTAGGTAGACGTAGGAGTCCACTACCTCTATCTGTCCTCCAGTTCCAGTGAAAGAGGCGCGATGGCATACTGTCCTGGAGGTATGGAAGATCATGACCTTGGTCTTGCCAAGGTTCACCGTGAGTCCTCTCTCGATGTAGAAGGTATCGAGCGCCTGTAAATGTGACTGCAATCCCTCCCGTGACTCTTAAAGCAAGACAATGTCATCAGCATATAATAGGATGTGTATTGGCGTACCTCCGAGGTCTCCTCCTAGCCCTCCTGCTCGCTGTATATACTCTGTGATCTCGTCGATGTAGAGACCAAAGAGAGTGGGTGAGAGAGGGCAACCTTGTTTCACACCAATGGTGCTAACTAGGTTGTCTGATAGGCCCCCGAGGCAGCGTACCCTGCCTGTGACTCGTGCATACAAAGCATGGATGGCCCATAGCATGTCTGATGGTAGCTGTAACTCCTGGAGCCTCCGTAGTAGGCTCTCTCAAGGGACCATGTCGAAGGCTTTGCGGAAATCCACAAAGCAACAATATAGTCTCTACTTCCTCGCCTTCGCGCTCTCAATCAAGCAACGAAGCACGAAGATGTGGTCGATGGTGGAGAAAGTGCGGCGGAAGCCTGCCTGGCCGGGTGCTCTGATGCTAGCTGCCTTAGCGTGTTTTTTGAGCTCTTCCTCTAGTACTGACCCATAGATCTTGGCCAAGATATGGCCTATCATAATAGTCCTGTAGTTCCCTGGATCCATCATATCACCGGACTTATGGATAGGCGTAATGGTATGCATAGTCCACAAGTCAGGTAATCCCTCAACCAAAGCACGGTTGAAGAGATGGGCGATCAGGTGGGAAACTACATCTGCTGCGTATATAAAGTGCTCGCCCTGTAGCCTCGTGTGGTCTGCTGAACGGCCATGCTGTAGCCTATGGATGGCCTGTCGTACCATGCCTGCCGTGAAGAGAATGGATATCGCAGGACGCGGTGTGGGAGGGATCGGCAATGGTTGCTGTCCTGGGACGTCATATAACCTCTGGGCGTAGGTGTGCCAAGTCTGAGGATCTGCTATGGGTGTAGGTGGGCGTGGCTCACGTAGTGCCGTGAGAGAGAGAGAGAGAAAGAAAGAAAGAAAGAAAGAAAGTCATATTAACGTCTTCTGGAGGCCAAACTTGGCCTATGAGACAAAAACCATGTACAAGTGTAGTAACCCTGTGTAGAAGATAAAGTGAAATAAAAAAGTATATTGCTACACAAAGCTATATAGGGCTGGAAAAGGCTGGGGAGATGTGGCTCTGACTCTGCAGATAGTGGCCACCTAATACATGGGGGATCCCAAAATGTGAGTAAAACGCCCTAGCTACTGGTGATGGGTGGAGGTGGGTGTAGTATGTGGTACATCGGTGGTGGTCTGAGTGCCTCCTGAAGGAAGAAAACCCAGGGGCTGGTGGTACGCCATGCTCCATCATGTGGTCGTAGGCAATCCTGATGCGTGAGATATCCTCCCGATATAGTCGTGGTCGACGATATCCGCCCATGCGTGGTCGGCGTCGTGCTCTCTGTGCTGCTGCCTGGTGGAGCGTGAGCCCTATAGATGGACCTCTCTGATGTAGCTCAACTCGCTGAAAGAACTGGGTAATGGTCTGCTGGGTACTCACCCGTGGCTGACGTATGGGCTGTAGTGACCGCTCTCGCCTCTCGTATGCTGCTGTGAGAAAGCGTCCCAAGCGTCTCTGGTCTCCCATAGTCATGCAAAGCTGGAATGACTCCTCGATCTGGAACTGTGCTCGTAGGTCTAAGTATGCAGGACATCTGATAACAAAATGCTCCTCACTCTCTACCTCTGTCTGGCATACTGGGCACCACCTCTCCTCACGGGGGACTCCCCTAGACCGACCCCTCTCAATCTCGAGCTGATGTGATGAAACCCGGAGCTGCCCAATGACGACTCGTAGGTGGTGGGGAAGGTAGATCTGCATGTATCTCGGAATCTCGATGAAGCCCGTGCCCGATATATGTAGACAATGCTCACGGTAGTAGAGCATTTTCGGTGGCAATGTACCCCTAGGGCTCACCCATGTCCTCTGTATGTATGTATGCCATATCTCCTGACGAATGATCCTATTCCTCTCTTGATGAGAGAGCGAGTAGGTGGGTGCATGAGAGTCGTACTGTAGTGGTGGTAGCCTGTCTATGTCAAAGCCATGGTGGGCAAGCCAGTCTCGTGTCTGTGCATACCATGAGGAGGTGTTGCCCGCTAATGCCATATCACGTGATGCCTCGAAAGCACGATAAGCAATGTGCTCTGTATCCATGCTCCGAAGTCTGTGTAATAGGCATACTGTCTGGAATAGTGCCTCAACTAGCATCGGTGGTGCAGCGAGCTCTGCTCTAATGATATCATGTGGTACTGAAGATTTGCTGCGGATAAGTCTGGCAATCATGAGGATCTGTGGCCTCTCTAATGCTGTCCATACTGATGTAGCTAATCCTGGTCCCCATATGGCTGCCCCATACATGAGAGCTTGCGTAACCAAAGTGTCAAAGAGCCACCCCTTTGTGCGGGGCTCCTGAAAATATGCCTGGTGGCACTGTCTCTCCATCAAAGCTAGTGCTGCGTACCCACGTGTGATGCGGTCACGGGCTGCCTGAGCCATAGAGAAGACCCCTGATGCTGCTGTAAATGTCACCCCCAAGTAAACATATGATCCGACCACCTCGATCGGTCCACCTGCTGCTGTGAACAAACTATGTCTGCGTACCTGTGCTGATGTATGAAAGATCAAGACCTTGGTTTTACCAAGGTTCACAGATAACCCTCTGTGTCTGCAAAAGTCATCTAGGCCATGTAGATGATGCTGTAGACCTTCTGCAGACTCTGAAACCAATACAATATCATCAGAGAGAGAGAGAGAGAGAGAGAGAGAGAGAGAGAGAGAGAGAGAGAGAGAGAGAGAGAGAGAGAGAGAGAGAGAGAGAGAGAGAGAGAGAGAGAGAGAGAGAGAGAGAGAGAGAGAGGGAGGGAGGGAGGGAGGGAGGGAAGGGGGGGAGGGAGAGAGAGGGAGGGAGGGAGAGAGAGAGAGAGAGAGAGAGAGAGAGAGAGAGAGAGAGAGAGAGAGAGAGAGAGAGAGAGAGAGAGAGAGAGAGAGAGAGAGAGAGAGAGAGAGAGAGAGAGAGAGAGAGAGAGAGAGAGAGAGAGAGAGAGAGAGAGAGAGAGAGAGACTTTTTAACTTCTATTAGAGGCCAAAATCGGCCTTTGAGACAAAACATATACATCAGTATGATCCAATCCACTGTGATCCCAAAAGGAAAATAAACTGTAAATACAAAACAGAGTATAAAAGGAGCGGATAATAGACGACGTCGAGGGTGTGGGGTGCTATGTGCATGCACTCTATATGCTCTATTGGTGAGATACAAATATGATATGCATAGGGAGGGGAGGCTCGGTGGTGTCACAACCCTCTAAATGTCTGGAGTGGGTGTAGGATATAATGCATCGGTGGGTAAGGCATCGTGGCAATCCTCAAAATGCTCTACACATCGAGATGGACAGGAGTGCGCTGCTTACGTCTCCGTGTCTCCATGTCATGGCGTGCGTGAATCGCCTGAATCTCTCCGGTGGGGACGGGCTCTCCGGAGTGGGGGTCTCTGTCGTAGACGCTGGCGTCTAAGCTCCTCTGCTCTTTGTAATGTGACACCCCGCATCGATCTGGGTCCTCACGTGGTTGTGGGTCTGAAAAAATCTGTAATATAAGTCTGGGGGGTCAGGTGTATCTCCATGTGCTGCTGGAGAAGTGATGCACGGCGGTGCTGGAGCTCTACTAGGAAACGACCTAGAGGGCACTGGTCCTCTGTCTCCAATAAAGCCCTGATCTCTCTAGGTCACCTGCGAGGCCGTGGGTAGCGGTCTCTGATGTCCTCGTATGCCTGACATCTGCATGTGTAGTGCTCCTCGTCCTCCACCTCCTCTCGGCATATTCTGCATAATCTCTCATCCCTGGGGGTATGTGTCGCACGTCCAACCTCCATCTCGAGCTGGTGTGATGATACTCTGAGCTGCCCAATGGCCACTCCCTCTGCTGGTGCCATGTATGTATCCATGTATCCTGGTCTCTGAATGAAACCATCCGCTGTCACAGTCAGGAAGTGCTCTCTGTAGTGTTGCCTCTTTGTGGGAAGAGGCTCCCGTGGTGCTATCCATGTCTCCCTGACGTGTATCCGTAGTAGGTCATGACGGATATTCCTGTTCCTCTCCGAACGAGAGAGGGTAATGTAGGCGGAAGAGAGGTCATACTGAAAAGAGAGGAGATATGTAATGCTCATGCCATGGTCCGCTAACCATCGATAGGTCTGTGCATACCATACTCTCTCATGCCCCGTGTCTGCCAAGTGTCTAGAGGTCTCAAATGCAAGCGTGGTGAGTTTGTTGGTTGGGAGCTCTCTGACTCTCAAAATAAAGGTCACCAGCTGAAAGAGGGCCTCCACTAGCATCGGTGGTGTGCCAAGCTCGGCTTGTATAATGTCATGTGGAACGGAGGGCTTGCTGTCGAGCAAGCGTGAGATCATGGTAACCTGGGGCCTCTCAATCCGCGTCCACATCGCCACCGTGATCCTTGGTGCCCATACTGCTGCTGCATACATCAATGCGGGTGTCACTAGAGTATCAAAGAGCCACCCCTTAAAGTCGTAGATATCACACTGGTGGCTTCGAGTGCGGGCATTGAAGTCTCCTACAAGGAAGACTTCACCCATCCCGATATACTCCATAATGGTATCACTGAGGCAATCATATGGCGATGTGTCTGACCCCTCCCCCCCATGGGGCTGCTCGGGGGAATGTGTGAAGCGTGAGCCAGTGGGTGCAATATAGCATACGGCGAAATACACTGCTCTCTCCTCTGATAGCTGGAGGCGTATCCACATGAAACGTGCCTCTGGATCTTTGGCTACCACTCGTATCCTGTGCTGTAGTGACTGTTTGTAGAGCACCGCTACTCCTCCTGATCCTCGTGTGGTGTGCTGTCGCATCTGTCGGCGGTGAGCTGACTCCCACATATAGCCCTCAATCTTCGGTAGGCTCCTCCCCGGGCTCTCGTGTCTCTGTCAAGAAGATCATGTCTCTTCCCTCCATCACCTCCTCGAGGGGCCTTGGATGTGTCCACAAAGATCCATTGCAGTTCCAGACTGCAATGCGCACCTCCTGCTGTGCTATCTCATAGGCCGTGAATCCCTAGTCAATGGGTCGTCCATCGATGAGGACACGACCGTCTCTGTTTAGGGCACGATGTCCATCTCGTCGGGCTGACGACTCAAATATTTAGGCATGCAGCATGACTCATGAATCATGACACATGATGGATTTATTTTGGACATTGATGATTATATATGACAATTGACCTATGTTATATTTAGTCTTTCACACTCGTCGGTTTAGTATGATCATTTCATTGCGAACCCATATATATCCTGCCTCCTCATCTATATTCAAGATCTGGATGTGTCTTTGGATGCCAAGTCTAAATAAAATTGTTTTGTGTTCTCTTTGTAAATTAGGAGATAATGGACACCATTGTTTCGTACCAGTAGTGCTGACAACTGCTCATATAAAGTATAGATTCCTCATAGCATGTCATCTATAACCCCAAGATCAAGTAGTGGTTTGAAGAGTCTCTCTTGAGGTACTATAATGCTTTACAGAAGAGCAATAATGTAATCTCCTCTTCCTCACTTGTGCCTGATCAAATAGACATCTCATAGTGAAAACATGGTCAATGGTGGAAAAGGCACGTTGAAAGCCAGCCTTCTTCGTGTTGGAGTAAGTCTATGACAAGCCCAAGTATTGGCTTGAGTCCCACAAAGTCATAGAAGAAGCTTTAAAATGAAGACTATGCAAAGTTCTCTTGTGAACTACCTCTTGTAACTTTTGAAGAGTTTACTTAATGTAAAAGTGAGAGAATCTTAAGTGGTTGAGTCCACTTGATCAAAAAGGGAAAGAGGAGCCACGAATTCGTGATTTGTGGTAGGTAGAGAATCAAATCAATCACTAATTGATTGGAGAGTGATTTAGGGAAGTTAGCCTCCCAAGCTCAACTATAAATAGAAGGCAGTTTTAGTCGTGGTTAGAGAGACCTATGTGAAGACTCCAAGAGCTGAGCTTTATGCCATATCAAGGTATGATTACAAGGCACACATATGTATCAGTAAGTCCATTGTATTGTATAATCAATATACTTTCATTTTCATGATCTTTGAGTTCATATTTCCATGTTCTTGTGAAGTGTACTACTCACTGCCATATCTCTCAGTTTTCTCAGTCAAATTGCAGAGATGGTTTCTCTGAGCTTGGTGCATCATTTTCAGTGATTAAACTTGGTAAAGTTAGTTCTATAAGTCTACTATATGCTCACCAATTTTCATTTCATTTGGGTATTTCAATCTTCAGTTATGTTCAGTTGAAGTCAACAGTGTCTGTTCATTTTCACTTCTCTGTCAGGTACCCGACTTTTTTACTCATCTTGTCAGAGCTGTTTCTCAGTGTATACTTATCCAAATTCAAGGATTTAAAGCTTGTTGGATTCAACTTACTGTCTAGTATAAGCATACAAATTTTCATAATCATTGGATTCTTAAATCTGGAGTTATGTTCATTTTTCTGCTCACTGGTCTCAAACTGTAGAAGCCCGTGAAAATCGGGATGATGTCATCAGTTGCTAAACATCATTCTCAGTGTGTGGTTCGTTATTTTTGATGAGATTACTCTTGAAAGTTAGCTCTTTAAGTTAACTAGACTTCCCCAAGAGGAATTAAGCTAAATGGTGCCGTGCTCAGAGAATTATGCAAAACAGTGGACGGGTGTATGAACCAAAAATAGCAAGTTCTTCACCTCTGAGCTAACTCCAACTTATCTGTTTTGATCTATCTTTTTGTGAGTGATCTTCCAAGGTACATAGGGTGTCTAATACATCCATTGGAAAGCTAAAAGGGCCCACCACATACTCCTGGAGTTCATTTGGGTGGTGCAGATCAAGGATTTTGTAACACCTCTTCATCTTCAAGCACATACCTATCCATCTCTTCACAGTGGTATTAGAGCAAGGATGGGAGATGGATTTCCTTCATCAATTGACAAATTGGACAGAGGTAACTACTAAGCTTGGTCATTAAGAATGAAAGCTTATCTCCAAGGTAGAAGTTTATATGGTTATGTGGCTGGAGATGAAGTTATGCCAAGTTTCAGGAACAAAAGTCAACCAACACAAGAAGAGCAAGAAAGATTGAGCACATGGTGCTCCAAGGATGCACTTGCAAGGTCTTATCTCCTCAACACTATCTCAGATTTTTTGTTTCCTCACATTAGAAGTTGTAAGACATCTCAGGAAGTGTGGGATGCACTTGAAGTCTTTTTCTCTTCAAGTACCAAAGCTAGGAAGCATCAACTATGGCTGGATTTCACAACTCTCAAGAAGGCTCCCAAACAAAATGTGACTGATTTTGTCACAAAGCTAAAGGACATAGAAGATCAGTTGGGAAGCATTGGAGAGGTAATAGAGGAAGAGCAAATTGTAAGGCAGGTCATCAATGGCTTGAAGGCAGATGACAAGTGGGAAGCATTCACCACAGCTATGGATTTGTACATGGACATGCATGTACTTGATTTCAATACACTCATTGGACAACTACTTGCTCAAGAGGCAAAGCTTATCAAAAATGGAGAAAGCTCTAAAGATAATCAATCTTCAGCTTTATACACTGATAAAAGCAAGTCCAAAGATAACAAAGGAAAGGCAAAGAAAGTGGATGATGAAGCAGGTACATATCAAGTTAACTATGCAGGTAGAGGAAGACCTGACAGAGGTAGAGGAAGAGGAGGTAGACAACGTAGCATAGTACAAGAAGAGGTTTAAAAACGAGCTTTAAATCGAGGTTTAAATCGTTTAAATCGTAGATATTTATAAAATCGAAAAAAAAATCGGGGTTTTTATTCACTGTGAGAGATTTTTATATTTTGAAACATAAAACTATGTACCAATGCATATTTAACACCTTTTTGATATACCTGACATGAATAACATATAAAATCACCTGCCACGCATTTTAAATAAAGGAGTCAACATCATACATGAAAGTGAACAGTGGAACAATGGACATAATCAACTGCAGTCTACCAATAATTCAATGACTCAAGTCAATGAGTCCTCAGTCATGCTATACATAATACAGCTGTCAGCAATGTCAATGATCAGTGATCATACAAAAGAAACACGTAGATACGAAAAAGTAAACAAGCATCAAAATATAATGTCCGTCATCCATGGTAGTGCTGTGTGTAATATCAATGATCACATAACATATCTGCCACTGTCCAAGATCCAACTTCAAGAGTAGGTGAATCCTAAAGATTAAGAAGACTCCAAAAAAAAAGTGCAAAAAAAAAATCGTAAAAAAAGTGTAAAAAAATCGTAAAAAACGATTTTGAGATTTTTAAAACGATTTTTATATATAATTTGACGACGATTTTATTGTACTATGCAAGGCAGGGGGAGATCCCAAGACTCCAACCCATGTTCTATTTGTGGATTAACTAATCATACAACTGAAAATTGCTTTAGGAATTCCACGAATCAAAGAGGCAGAGGATACAATAGAGGAAGCTATGGCTACTCAAGAGGAAGGTTCAACAATTATCATGGCAACTACAACAACTACAATCATTCAAACTATCAAGGAGGCTACAAAGGAAGGAGAGACTTCAATAACTACACAGAAGACTCAAACAAAGAGGATTCATTATTGATCATGAACATGGCTATGCCACAAGGTAAATCTGATGAGCATGTTTTCTACATATATTCAGGTTGGATGATACAAGACATCTTGTGGAGAAAATAGGCAATGTCAAAGCACCTGATGCAAACATCAACCTACTCAGTAAGGTACTCTATGTCCCTACCATTACAAAGAATTTGATAAGTGTTGGGAAGATAGTAGAGAAAGGGTTGCAAGTCAGGTTCACAAAAGAAGGAGCATTTGTTGAAGATCCAAGTCAAGGATTCAGAAGAATTGCAAAAGGTGAAAAGACAGGTAGATTGTTCACATTTGAATTACAAGACACTAGAAACATTGCTCTCTTTAATTATGGTAGTCAGACACTCACAGAATTGGAAGTATGGCACAAAAGGTTAGCATATATTGGTGAAAGGTCATTAAAGCAAATTTGCAGGGACCAAAGTGTACTTGGACTCCCTAATTTGTCAAAACAACATATGATTTATAAGTGTAGTGCATGTCAATTTGGAAAGTCTCACAGGTTACCATTCATGAAGAAAGGTTATATGCATGGAGATATCTTTGAGTTGGTTCATACAGATGTATGGGGACCTAGCAAGGAAGCTTCAATATTTGGATCAAGGTATTATGTCTCTTTTATTGATGATTGCAATAGATGGACTATCCTATTCTTTATGAAACACAAAGATGAAGTTTTTTCATGTTTCAAAAGATATTTGGCTCTTGTGGAGAATCAAACAGGTAAATCGCTAAAAAGGCTAAGGTCAGATGGAGGGGGAGAATACTTCTCCCATGAGTTTGATTCTTTTCTTCAAGAAAGAGGAATCAAAAGAGAGGTAACTACAAGGTATACTCCTTAGCAAAATGGAGTGGCAGAAAGGAGGAATAGGACAATTGTTGAAGCTGCAAGGTCCATGTTAAATGAAAAGCATTTACCTAATTATCTATGGGCTGAGGCTGTATCTACAACCACTTACTTGAATAACAGGTTGCCTTCAAAATCCCTTGATGGGATGACTCCATATGAGGCTTGGAATGGAAGAACTTAGATCATTGTAAGATTTTTGGATGTATTGCTTTTGCTCATGTTCCTTCACAGGTTAGAGGCAAGATGGATCCAAAGGCAGAAAGGTGTGTATTTATTGGATATGACAACAATCAAAAGGGTTACAGGTTATACAACCCTACCAACAAAGGATTCTTGGTAAGCAGAGATGTAGTTTTTGATGAAAACAATTCATGGTATGAAGATTCATGCAGGAAGGTCAATTTACCATATGATCCTGAAGAAGATTTTCCAAAGCTTGGTAGAGAACAACCGAAGATTGAAGAACAAGACACCTCGGAGGATGATGAAGAATCTCAGATGGAAAAGATCAAAGCATGGAAGTCTAAAGGTAAAGCAAAATTGCAGGAACTTGGACATGAGGCAGAATCATCACATCATGGCCTAAGAAGATCTATGAGGGAAAAGAAAAAACCAAAAAGGTATGGGTTTGACACCTCATTAGTAACTAAACATTCTATCTACATAGCACAGGACAAAAACCAAGAGGAGCCATCATCATTTGAAGAGGCCAAAGCAAAATCAGAATGGAAGCATGCAATGAAGGAAGAGATTGAAACACTTGAGGAACACTTGGGATTTGGTGCCCAAGACTTCATCCATGAAGGTAATAGGCTCAGGATGGGTCTATAAACTCGAGAAGAATTCTGATGGTTCCATTAACAGGTATAAGGCAAGGCTTGTAGCAAAAGGCTTTGCACAAACTCAGGGAATTGATTATGAGGAGACCTTCTCTACTGTGGCAAAGATGCCTACTATTAGGGCTTTGCTTAGTATTGCCTCTTCCAAGAATTGGAAGATACTTCAACTAGATGTAAAGAATGCATTCTTGAATGGTTGGATAACAGAAGAGGTATATATGGCACAACCACTTGGTTTTGAGAATCAAATTTATCTTGATTATGTGTGTAAACTTAACAAAGCATTGTATGGTCTAAAGCAAGCCCCAAGAGCTTGGAATTTCAGGCTTGTTTCATTCTTGCAAGACAAAGGCTTTCAACCAAGCAAGGCAGATTCTTCACTCTTTATTAAAAAGAGTAATTATGAGATCATCTACTTATGTGTATATGTAGATGATATTATATTGACAGGAAACGATGCAGATGGTATGAAGAAGATCAAAGATTAGACGAGAGAAGAGTTCAAGATAAGTGATTTGGGTTCACTTACCTACTTCCTAGGTTTGGAAGTTGTCTACAAAGATCATGGTTTGTTTCTCACTCAAAGAAAGTACATTAAGGACATGTTGGCAAAATTCAAGATGCATGATTGTAAGATTGCAGGTACTCCAATGGAGGTCAATCACAAATTGAGCTCACATGAAGGTGAACTCATAGAGGACATCACATCATATCAAAGTCTAGTGGGTAGCCTCAACTATGCCACATTGACAAGAGTAGATATATGTTACAGTGTGAGTGTGCTAAGTCAATTTATGCACACACCAAGGAAACCACATATGGATGCTGCCAAAAGGATTCTCAAGTATCTCAAAGGAACCATAAATGAAGGACTTTATTATCCTTATGTATCTGATTTAGGTTTGAAGCTATTTTCTGATGCAGATTGAGCTGGCTCCAAGGAAGATAGAAGGAGCACTTCAGGTTATCTTACCTTTGCAGGTTCAAAGCCTATTTCATGGTCATCCAAGAAGCAACCCACAGTTGCTCTCTCTTCTACTGAAGCTGAATACAGAGGTCTTGCCATAGCTACACAAGAAGCTATGTGGATGAAGACATTATTCAAAGATCTTGGATTGGAGTTTGGAACTCCAACTATTTATGGTGACAATATGAGTTCTATTCATTTGGCTGCTAATCCTATCTTTCATGCAAGGACTAAACATATTGAAGTTCATTATCACTATGTAAGAGAGAAGGTTCTAAGCAAAGAGATTCAAATATCATGTGTCCATTCATCAACAATGTGCAGATATTCTAACCAAAGCATTGGATGGTACAAAGCTTTGCAAATTCAAGGCTATGATTGGTTTACAGGTAATCTTGGAAGATTGAAGACCTCAAGCATACTTGGCTTGAGGGGGAGATGTTGGAGCAAGTCTATGACAAGCTTAAGTATTGGCTTGAGTCCCACAAAGTCATAGAAGAAGCTTTAAAATGAAGACTATGCAAAGTTCACTTGTGAACTACCTCTTGTAACTTTTGAAGAGTTTACTTAATGTAAAAGTGAGAGAATCTTAAGTGGTTGAGTCCACTTGATAAAAAAGGGAAAGAGGAGCCACGAATTCGTGATTTGTGGTAGGTAGAGAATCAAACCAATCACTAATTGATTGGAGAGTGATTGAAGGAAGTTAGCCTCCCAAACTCAACTATAAATAGATGGTAGTTTTAGTCGTGGTTAGAGAGACCTATGTGAAGACCTCCAAGAGCTGAGCTTTATGCCATATCAAGGTGTGATTACAAGGCACACATATGTATCAGCAAGTCCATTGTGTTGTATAATCAATATACTTTCATTTTCATGATCATTTGAGTTCATATTTCCATGTTCTTGTGAAGTGTATTACTCACTGCCATATCTCTCAGTTTTCTCAGTCAGATTGGAGAGATGGTTTCTTTGAGCTTGGTGCATCATTTTCAGTGATTTAACTTGTTAAAGTTAGTTCTATAAGTCTACTATATGCTCACCAATTTTCATTTCATTTGGGTGTTTCAATCTTCAGTTATGTTCAGTTGAAGTCAACAGTGTCTGTTCATTTTCACTTCTCTGTCACGTACCCGACTTTTTTACTCATCTTGTCAGAGCTGTTTCTCAGTGTGTACTTATCCAAATTCAAGGATTTAAAGCTTGTTGGATTCAACTTCCTGTCTAGTATAAGCATACAAATTTTCATAATCATTGGATTCTTAAATCTGGAGTTATGTTCATTTTTCTGCTCACTGGTCTCAAACTGTAGCAGCCCGTGAAAATCGGGATGATGTCATCAGTTGCTAAACATCATTCTCAGTGTGTGGTTCATTATTTTTGATGAGATTACTCTTGAAAGTTAGCTCTTTAAGTTAACTAGATTTCCCCAAGAGTAATTAAGCTAATTGCTGCTGTGCTCAGAGAATTATACACTAAACAGGTGTATGAACCAAAAATAGCAAGTTCTTCACCTCTGAGCTAACTCCAACTTATCTGTTTTGATCTATCTTTTTGTGAGTGATCTTCCAAGGTACATGGGGTGTCTAATACATCCATTGGCAAGCTAAAAGGGCCCACCACATACTCCTGGAGTTCATTTGGCTGGTGTAGATCAAGGATTTTGCAACACCTCTTCATCTTCAAGCACATACCTATCCATCTCTTCACACTTCGGAGCCCGAAGACCCTCTCGCTTAGCTAAGCTGCGAAGCTCCTCCTCAAGAATAGCTCCATAGAGTTTGGCCAATATGGGACCAATGATGATAGTCCGGTATGTGCTAGGATATGTCATGTCCCTAGACTTGTGAATAGGCACAATGGTGTGCTCTGTCCACGCGGTTGGGAACCCCTCAACCAAAGTCGGTTGAAGAGGTGTGTAATAAGTGGTATCAAGACCTCTTCGTCATATATAAGATGCTCAACTTGTAAGTCAAACTGATCTCTAGCTCTCCCATGCTGTAGTCATAAGATGGCTCTTCTCACCTTCTTGTGTGTGAAGAAAGTGGAAGTAGTTGGACATGAGTGTTGTGGTATCGTTATCAATGGCTGAACTAGTATATGATACAAACTCTCTGCATATCGATCCCATCTCATAGGATCTTGGATGGGGGTGGAAGGTCTCCTCTCTCGTAAATGGCCCCACGCGAACAATCTCTACTCATAAGCAAGTGGTATATGTCCCAATATTGGAGCTCCTCCCACTCCTTCCTTTTGCAACATGTCAACGACTACATGCGGCGTCGTGCTTGTTTGTGAGTGATCTTTCCAAAGGCCTCATCAGCTTTGAGGCGTCATTGTAGCTCACGACACTCCTCATCGTACCGGCTCTTTTGGGGCATGGTCCCAATGCATGGTGGAAAAGTATGTGTATGGTGGGAAAAGGTGTGCATAGCTGAGTCCTGCAATATGGATGTAATATGTGAAATGAGTGTATCAAGGGAATCATGTGGATTGAATGTGAGGAGCTTTGAGTGAAGAGGGTGTACGTAGACATGAGAGAGCTCGTGTGTGAAATGTATGGTGGTATGTGTATGTCTAGGTGATAGGGGATCTCGCGATATAGAGGAAAGGAGAGTAAAGCTAAGGTATGTATGATCTGCACCTAGTGTGCATCGACCTGTAAAGAGAGTGAATGAGAGACTCCAAAAAGAGATCCTAAAATGAGATAATAACACCCACCGAGCTCTAGAAGGTCTCTTCCATAACTTGTCGTATCCTGACCCATATCATCGGACGATCTATCAATCCCAATCTCGTCGGATCTAAACTCACCATGATATGAGGATGCTCCATGTCATATGCCTCACATTGTTGGGATTCTGTACGTGCATTGAAGTCCCTAAGACCTCACATAGTGCGGAGTAGTGAACTATGTCCTTTTATAATGGGGTGTATGGTGAATCAATATCTCGAACGTGACCATCTCCATCATGTCTAGCATATGATGAACTTCATGGGGGCTAATAGCATCTCTCTCCCCCGGTGAGCTCAATGCGTATGAAACAAAACCATGTACAACTGTGGTCATCTCTGTATAGAAATGGAAAAATACTTGCCACATAAAATTGTGTAGGCTGAAAACAACAAAAGGGCGTACTTGATAGTAAGGGGGTAGTGGGGATAATGTCTAATCCAAGCGATCAAATGGCCAAGTGAACTTATGCCTCCAAAGCATCGTTTGGAGCCCCCTTCGTTAATGTGCTTGTCGGACCCCGGTTGTCTCTCTTTGAGACCGATTCTCGTTAGATGGACGTCACACACTCCTATTGGATCGAGTCCCTGTTGCCTTGGCTCTATGCAGTTGAGTCCCATTTTAAAATAGTGAGTTGATGAGAGATGCCTTTGTCTTCAAGAAAAGATTTGAAGTCCTTTGACATGTACTCTCCTCCTCTATTACTTCTCAAAATCTGAATTTTTGTTCGACTTCCATTTTCAACCATAGCTAAGAACTTGAAAATAGGAAAGACCACTGACTTTGCTTTAAGACCATAAATCCATGAATATCTAAAAAAATCATCAATAAATGTGACGAAGTACTTGTAACCTTGAATGGAATCTGTTCTCATAGGACCATTCACATCTGAATGTATGATCTTCAATTTCCTTGTGGCCGTAATGTATCCATGTTTCTTGAAAGGAAGTTTGTGAAGCTTTCCTTCGAGACATCCTTCACATGGTCCTGCATCATCTGATAAAGCAAAAGTAGGCAAACTCTCCACCATACCTTTATGTGCTTGAGAGTTGTGTAACTGATATGACCAAATCTAGCATGCCAAAAAATCATGTTCTCCTTAGGCATAGAAGACCTAACAACAGCTTGACAAATTTTGGACAATATAAACATGCCACTTTTGTTTTCACCTTGAAGTAGACAATGCTCTTCATGAGGCCAGAGGATCTTACATGAATCTTTCTTAAAAAGCACTTTATATCCATATGTCAAGAAAGTAGATATCGAGGGCAAATTCTTCTTTATTTTTGGAAGATAAAGAACACTAGAAATTGTGAAACTTCTATATGCTCTTGACTTTAGGTTTACTTCTCCAACACCGACAACATCCAAATCATGATCATTTGCAATATGGAAATAGAATTTTCTTTAGGTGTGGAAGTAGTAGAGGTAGATGTGGGAAGATGAAGTGAAAGACTTAGAAGTAGAAGACTTACTCTCCTTCTTACTTTGCTGACTCTTCTTCTCCTTCTTTGTTGTCTCCTTCTTCTTACCCTTTGATAATGATAACATGGCTTCATCATTCTCTTCCATACTCTTTTGTTGATCTTGGTCTTGAAGTAACAGGAGCTCCAACTCTTCAAATAAAATTTCTCTATCTCTTGTAGAGAGAGATAAAGAAGTAACAAAAGAATGAAATGAAGATGGGAGTGGATTTAGAAATGTGTTTACCATGTTCTCATTTGAAATACTGACTCCAACATTAAGTAACTAACCACGTAAGTCTTTGAGCTTCAAAATATGTGACTGAACTGACTCACCAACTTTCATCCTTGTATTGGCTAATAGTCTCCTTAGATGAGCTTTTGTAGCACGATTTTTGCTTTGATAGAGATTCTCTAACTCCAACCAAGCTTGACGAGAGGTTTTGCATGACTTGATTTGGGGTATAATATGCTTGTTGACTCCCATAGCAATGAATGAAGGTGCTTGTGCATCCCTTGAATCCCATCTGGATTGCTCTTTTGTAGGAAGTAATCTCGTAGTATCACGGACTCTGAATGATGAAAGAGTTTCTTCTTCTTCTTCAACAACCTCTTGTTGAGCACAAATTGGGGCAGCAGGTATTTTGGAAGATGAAGCAACATCTCATCTTCTCCTGATTGTCTTGGTCTTAGGTGCTTGCTATTGACAATATTCCACAAGTCTTTAGATACTAACAAATTCATCATCATAAAACTCCACATTGGATAGTTAGACATTCCTTCAAGCTTATCTTCATTCTCAAGTCCATAACCACTCATCTTGTTAAGGGTGTATATCAACTATGCTCTAATACCAAATGTTAGAAGTGAGGTGGGTCATAATAATAATATTCACAAGTTTAGAAGATCTTCCAAACATATGAATCTTAGCATACACACCTTAAGACTCAAAATTAGATGAATGAGAAATAGAGAGAGAATACACAATGTTCAGAGTGTAATGGTAAGCTGAATGCTTACCTACACTATCTATTATGAATGTCAAATTACAATGTGTTGTAATGATACAAAAGTGAATGTATGTTAATACAAAACTAAATCTAGGCTGAATTTTGGGGTTTTAGATATAACCTAAATCCTAAATCAGAGACCTAAATAACAAGAGAAACTCCTTGTGTTGAAGTCGAAGGCACAAAGCCTTGAAACAGCAGCAACAAAAGAAGAAGAATTGAAAATAGAACTTGCCACTTACAAAACTCAGCTAAAGCTGATGGTTGGCTGCCAAAATCTCCTCCAAATCTGCACCTTTCTTGCATCTCTGGACCTCTGATGACATAATGTTTTATACCAAATGAAAGCTCTCCTCAAGTACTATCTGGTGGGCTAATAAAGATTTTTGACCTTTTGTGACAAAAAATTTAGCTTAGCCAAGTACCAAAAATTAGGGTGGCTGGAAATTAGGGTTTTTTGTGCTATTTTGACATTGTTTCCAACACTAATGTGCTTGCCGGTTGTGTCTCTTTGAGACTGGTTCTCGTTTTGATCAGATGGACATCACACACTCCTGCTATCGCAAGTCCCTGTTGCTTTGGCTCTGGATAGTTGAGTCCCATTTTAATCTTAAGCCCATTTTGACAATATAAAGTCTTCAAGTTCTTTATTTTTGGCTCATTTGCAAGTTTCTTTGTTTAGCGTTCAATCTTGGTGGAATCAAAGCATCTTCAGTCCTATTCTAAGGGCCAAGGGCCACGTGGCAGGTCCAACATGTGACAGGGAAGGGTGGAGAGAGATCCCTATGGATTCACCACAAGCCTGTATTTATCTCAGTTGACAACCATTTTTTTTACTTTCTTCTGCAAAGTCCTTAGAATGTTCAATTTTTTCACTCTTAGCTAAATGGTTAGCTTATATGCTTCAATCTGGGCAAGCATTTTAGTGCCCTGAGAGGTTAACTTGCACTTTTTGTTTGATGGTGCTGCTGTTTATTGCTTATTCAGTGAAAGTTTCTACACATGTGTCAAGATCCTTGATCAGAGAAGATCAATAGAGCAAGAGCAAAGGCACACTGTCCCATTTTGGAGCATGAGCCCTGTCAGAGTCTGTGTTGGATCTTTTCTGCAGTGCATTTTCAATAGGATGTGAAGAATGTCATGATTGGAAGAGCCGTTGTCAGTGGGAGTAGAGTGGGTGATGGAGAATTTAGCTGCGGGGGTTAAATGGTGCCTTCAATTGTGCAGCATGCTGCTGTTTTTTGTTTGTCCAGTGAATAATTTACAAATACAACTGATGTTAAGAAGCTTGCTTAGGCAATAGCAATATCTATCAGAGCGAAATGAGGAGTGTTCTTCCTTTGTTGTATCGGGACAATCTACGCCATCTCTGGAGCACAAACTCTGTCAGAGTCTGTCACTATTCTTTTCTGCAGCGTGTTTTCAGTAGTATGTGAAGAATTACAAGATGTTTGAAGAAACTTGACAACCTGCTGAATCAGCAAACCAAATTGCTTTGGTGTTGGAGTCGTGACTTACACAGACATTTATGAATGGTTCGTGCCTTCATATCTATCAAGAGAACTCATTTGGATACATCAGATTTTTACAAGAATTTCAGAGGGCCTTCATATCTATCAAGAGAATTCATTTGGATACATCAGATTTTTACAAGATTTTCAGAGTTCATGGAGTGTGGCATGTGATGTTTAACCCCTGGAAAGTGGGGGATCCCTAGGGTGTGGGAGTTGTTAATCTCAGTCCGTCAAGCTCAATTGGAAGAGCAAGTCAATGACAACTTCCAAAAAGAAGGAAAATTTTGGAATTCGTGTCATTCCAAACACTTTGAGCGGTCTTACGCTTCCAGGGCTATACTTATTGTATCGCTACAAGCATGAGCTCTGCTTGGAACTGCAGTGTCGCATCTTTTCTCAGGCCTTTGTTCAAAATGATGCATGCAATGACAATGTCACTGGAAGAGCTAGAATACCTGGAATTTGAAATTCAAGCAGCTTCTGACTGATGAACCATCTATGCAGTCTTATCGTTCAAGATTCAGATGTGTTTCACAAGAATTTCCAAGCTCTAAGTCAATTAAATCAAGTTTGAGAGATGATTGAGATAATTACTGATCAACGTGGAAAATCGATTTGAGGTTTGTTCCATTGTGGTTTATGAATGGGAAGTAGGTTATTATGGGGGCAAAAAGACATTCCTCATGGTTGGACGGCAGCATCAAAAGAGACTCAATTGATACCTCATTACAAAGGGACACATTTACAGGACCGTGACAAGATATATTATCATATAATCTAATGTAAAATGTGATGATGCTTACAATGCTCAAAAGATACTCGTGCTTATGACATTTGATTGCAATATAAAACTACCAGTCTTGATATATAGTGTTGACGATCACAGTATTGGATTTTAGGACAGTTTGTAACTACTTAAGTTGATTTCCAGTTGATGAATGGAAGTTACAAGACATTGCTGTAATAGGAATTGTTACTCGCAAGGTTTGATCAGAGCAGAGAGTACTTGATTAGGTGCAACAACAAAGAAACCAAATTTAAGAAGGCATTTGAGTGTTTCTCTAGCAGATGAAGCTATAGATGCAATCCAGTAGATAATGCAACGATTCCTCAATTGTATGATTGTTTGGAACTCTGGTCTGTGTTTATGCATTACCTTGACTGGCTGTGAATCTAGAAAGCGACAAACTGTTCTGGCTTTCTTGAGCTCTTCCTTGAGAGACTTGCTTGCTCCCTTCGGCCTAACTCATATGGGGACTACGGGACAGTAAAAGAAAAGCTGAGAAAAGTGAAATAACGTAACTTCTGCCTCCATCTGTGGTTCCTACTCAAGACAACTAATCTGTGATCTCACATGGTATCTGTAGTTTTTGGAATGTAGCTTGAATAGGAACTGGGATATGATGTGAATCAGTTGATGGTTGCAAAGTCTTTGTGGAATATAATGAATATATGATGCAATAAATCCGATGTGATGATAACACCTTCAAGAGAAGCAAGGAGTGTCTCATAATCTAGCCTTGATACCATTAAGAACTCATGCAAATAAACACTAATGGATTCCATCTCATTTACTTCGGAGGAAAAGCAAAGGAGAGAACTGCTTGTGTGTATACTGAGGAATCCTTGGATGTGTTGCATTGAATTGTGCAATCAAGAAAAGGCGTTGAATTATTTTTGTAAACATCCTTTACCATGAAAAATGCATACTTGTAGATGAGATTTGCACATTGAACCTTGATGTGATAAAAACATCTATTGATTCAAAGTAGGTCAATGAAAGCTTTTGCTTCTCTAAGTCTAGATAATCATGCTGAGAAGGATCCTTTTCTTCGAAGTATAAGACTTCATTTGTTTCAGCGCTGTTGAGTTCTTGACAAGGTACCATATCCTAACACTCCAAAAGGCCTAGCTTGGAGCGATTATAGAAATATTAGCTTATAAATCCATCTATTTGGACACATAACTATAAGTATATATATGCTTCATATTTTATCTAAAAAACTTGCATCGTTGGGATGTACTAAGGAGGAGAATGACTTGAAAAGTGATTCATTCGATCAAAAGAAAAACTCATCCAACAAACCAAGAAAATTTGATACAGTGAAAAATGGAATTCTTTATTTGCACGGAAGAAGAAAATCTGACCACATGGTATATTTTGTTTTTCCATTTTACAACTTGTTTTGAAGGATCTCTCTACTTTTTATTGAGAGTCGATGATTATAATAGAAAGATTTGGGTGTATTTTATTCAAGAGAAGATCGATGCAGTTGATGTATTTTGAATATGGCACAAGTGACAAAATTGTTAAAAATGAAAAATTTAGAAAATTGAAGAAGTTTAGTACTAATCAAGGAGGACAATCCTTATCGATAGAGTTCAATAACCACTACGATCCTCATGAAGTCAAGAGGCAGCTTACCATAGCCCATACACCTTAATAAAATGGTGTTATTGAGACATGAAATAGGACAATAGGTGAAATGGCCCATTGCATGCAAAAAGCTCAAGATATATTTGATTCATTGACAATAGAAGTAGTTAATATGGCTGAGCTTATTTTGAATTAATGTTAGAAAAGCACTATGCGACATTATTCCTTAAGAATCGTACTTTGGTAAAACGCCTTCAGTTATGCATTTCAAAATTTTTGGATGTTTTTGGTATGCATGTATACTTGAATCAACAAGAACTAATTTAGGATCGAAAAAAAATGTCCTCTGGATATAGTGAAGAGTCTTAACAATGCTGATCGAGGTTGAGTATGATAGCATACTAAAGAATGAAACTCTCAAATTGGTTGATTTACCACCAACGATAAAGGGAATTGGAACTAAGTTGATTGGAGAAGGTTGATGCATTTGACAAATTTAGAATCCGGCACGAGATTATTAAAAATGAAAGACATAGAAAATTGAAGCAGTTTCATACCAATCGAAGGGAAATTCTTATCGATAGAATTCAATAACCATTGCAGTGCTCATGGAATCAAGAGGCAACTTACCATAGCTCATACACCTGAACAAAATGGTGTTGTTGAGAGGCAAAATAGGACAGTAGGTGAAATGGCATGTTGCATGTGAAAAACTCAAGATATGCTTGGTTCATTTTGGATGGAAGGAGTTAATATGTTTGTGTAAATTATGAATAAAATCTATACAAGGAATTGCATGACATTTTTCGTCAAGAATCATACTCAAGTAGAAAGTCTCAAATTATTCACGTCAAAATTTTTGGATGTTTTGTTATGCACATACACTTGAATCAATCAGAACTAAATTAGGATTGAATAAGCAAAAAATGTGTCTTCTTAGGATATAGTGAAGATTCTAAAGCGTATAGACTTCGGAACTTAGAGGCCAAGAAGAATATTGTCAACCGTGATATGGTATTTGATGAGTGAATACACCTAGTGGATAACACATGTAAAACCACTATCTCATCAAGTAAAGAAATAACTCACCTTGTGCTTTCCCATAGACAAGTCAAGATCAATGAGGAGGAGACATCAGATAATGACATTCCTCCATCAAAAAGCTAGTCGATTGTTGCCGCATAGTGTAAGCCACTACTAAAGTGGGCAGAAATTTGATGATCGTGACCGTCAAGTTGATTTTCCAAAGTCATATTTAGATGGGCTACATAGATTAAAGAGGATCGAGGAGTAAAAAGGAGCCTCACGTCATGTTGCCAATATGGCTCTTATGGCCGAAATCAGATGAAGCACTCAAATACCCCAAGTGGAGAGCATCAATGAAGGTTGAGTATGATAGCATACTAAAGAATGACACTCAGGAATTGGTTGGTTTACCACTAAAGAAAAAGATAATCGAAACTAAGTGGATTTGGAACGCAAAATACAAAACAGATGGTACTTTAGATAAGTACAAATCTCGACTTGTTTGTACAAGGATTCTTGCAACTAGAAGGATTTGATGATCAAGAGACATTTGCACCAACAACTTGAATGACTATGATTCACATGGTACTTGTAGTTGTTGCTCATAAAAGGTGGCCTATATTCTAGATGGATGTAAAATCAATACTGTTGAATGGATACCTCAAGGAAAAGGTATATGTATCTCAACAACTAGGGTTTGAGGTATCTCATTCAGAAAACAAGGTTTGTAGGCCTAAGAAGGCATTATATAGCCTTCAACATGCTTCAGGAGCTTGGTACCAACAAATTGAATTTTTTTTCAAAAATCTAGGCTTTCAAAGTACTTTCGATGCAACTTTGTATGTTATGAGAAAAGATAACTACCTAATGATTACCGTCTTGTATGTAGATGATATGATCATTACAAAAGATCATGCAGATTTCATCAAACAAACTTGTGCTAACTTGAGCAATGAGTTTGAGATGATAGATCTTGGGCTATTCCATTCTTGTCTTGGCAATGAAGTATGGCAGAAGGATGATGGGATTTTCATATCACAATAGAAATATGTTACGAAAATCCTTAAAGCCTTTGGGAAGATGGGATGCAAAGCCACTAGCATAGTTAGGGAGATAAATCTTGAACTTTCAAACAGAGGATGATACACCAAAAGTAGATGCTAAGAAGTACAAAAAAGATCCTTGGAAGTCTTATCTTTTTGTGCAACATTAAATGAGATATCTTCTATGCGATTGGAGTATTTAGTTGGTTCTGTAACAAAACAAAAGAGAGCAATTGGAATGACAAAACAAAAGAGAGCCATTGGAATGGAGGCTTGCAAATTCTAAGGTACATTGTAGGAATCTTGGATTTTGGTATTCTTTATAACATACGTGATACTCTTCAAGGGTATTATGATTCAAATTGGGTTGAAGATTGTGATTCTAGAAAATTTATTTTTGGAGATTAATTATTCAACCAAATCTGGTATCTGTTCTTGGATCAGTAGGAAGTAGCCAACTTTGGCACTCTCTTCTAGTGAAGTAGATTGCTAAGCAACTTGCTTTACCTCTTGTGAGACAGTTTGATTAAGGAGAATTAGTATAGATCTAGGCTTTCCATCACGAATAGAGAATTTACTTAAATGTGATGATTAAAGTTGTATTGCAATTGCAAAAAACCCAATATTTCATGCTTTCACCAAGCATATAGAATTACAATACCATTGGGTTCAAGAGCTAATAAAATATGACTTTGTAGTGTAGAATATTGTTCAACAAAAGCAAATTGTGCTACCATATTCACAAAAGCAGCTCGAGAAGAGCATCTCAACAAGCACGATCAATAGATGGGCATAGAACCTTAAGACTACTTGATGGGTGTTAGTATATGGCCAATGTCTAGCCCTTATGATTGTATATTGTATTATAGATTTTATAAGGGCTCCATTAGGAGGATAAGCCAAGTGTTCATTACCCAGTTGACGGGAGCCCCAACTTGCATATTGGATGGTCAAATTGGACCATTAAAGGAGTTACTAGGGTCCCCAATCATGGGGTTTGGGGTAGTGGTGAGTAGCCTCTGCTAATGATAAAGGGAATATTCCATCGAATATCCCCTATCGACTAAAAAATCATTCATAAATTTTAGGTTGACTAAATTGACCTAAGCCATGTATGGGGATTACGAGCGTGGTGGTTGCCCTCATTCTATTGCCCATGGTTTGTCGTATCTGTAACGTGGAACCTCTCCATTGGCCCATATATATATATATATATATATATATATATATATATATATATATATATATATATATATATATATATATATATATATATATATATATATATATATATATATATATATATATATATATATATATATATATATATATATGACTTCTACATTACCCTAGATATTGAATTGAGTCAACATAACTCTACCTTACAACACCCTATCTAGGGTTGTTTAAATCACCATTCAAGCTGTATGTTGAGAGGGCATGGGTGGATAATGCCATCATCTTTGTACTTGCTATTAGTAGTAAAATTTTGAAATTCTACTATATTTTTTTTGTTGTCTTCTATTGCTCTTGCATTTTCTTGCATAACTATCTTTCTTACAACCGCACATGAAGAAAATCACAAACTAAGATGAACAAAGAAGAAGAATAATATCCATAAAACTCAAAAAACAAGAGCATGTAATCTTCAAAAGAGCTAAGTCTTATTATGAGTCAAACATGACCTCCCTATAATGACTAGTGACCTACTTATATACACTTTGGCCACTTTCTCATCTGCATGGGATTATTTTGCCCAATGGAGATTGGTTCTAAGAAGAGATCAGAGTGTGGCACTCTCACACAACTATATATGAATGCTTATGAGTAAAAAAAAAGAAGATCAATCTAAGCTAATATCAAGTAGAAAAAGGTGAATCCAATACACAAATGATGATGAAAAGAGTGGATTTTTGTTGTTCTTCCAACAACTCCCCTTGTTTGACTTTGTCGTCCTCAACAAAGCCTTTACAAATTATGGAGATTGGGAAGTGTGTTTTGTCTCCATTTTAGTCCTTGATCTCTTTTTGGATGCTTCTTTGCTTTCTTTTGAATTTCATCATCTTTTTTCCTTCTTTGATTTTTCCACATTTAGCTTGGTCCATAAATTCCCTTTGGTCCTTTGGAAATGGAAGCCACAAGAAGAGTGCTCTAGGATTTTCTTTTTTCTTTGTTTATTTAATATTAAGTATAAAGGTAAAGGATGGAAGCTGGAATGATATGTACAATAGATGAAATGAATCCATCCATGTGTACAAGGTGGGACTAAGGGTGTATGGATGATAAAAGAAAGTGCCTATGCATGGACTTAAAGTGAGACTCTAAACACATGCATAGTTGAAAAATGCATACAAAAGTAATCGTGCAAAAGGAATCGTTCTAATCAAGGGTGAGGTGATGATGAGGCTTTCTTTGAAAGAAGCCATTTCAAATTCTTCTCTTTCACATCCTCAAATTTGAGGGATATGCCATTCTCCATGAACTTGCAAAGAAAAAGTAATACAAAAATAATTTTTTGTAGTTTGTAAAATTATATTATATTTGACCTCTTTGTGCATGGGTTTTCAAACCAAGAATGCCTAATGCATGGACTTCAGATGAGGTCCTCATTGCATGCATACCAAAAGTGCAATACAAATATATGCTGTGCATTGGGTAAGTTTGGGTTTGGAACCCTTGGATATTGCATGAAGAGACTTGAAGTCTTTGTTTGAACTTGAATTATTTAAAGTTAGAGTAACTTTTGAGCAACAATTCAAGTAAATTTGAATTCCCAGGCATCCAATAGATTTCAAAAAATTTTAGCCAAATCCATGAAATGCTCTTTGGGATCAATGTTTAGATAAGTAATTATTGACCTTGATCCTTGTTACCGTGGCCTTTTATTTTGATTTTTTTAAATTAAAACAACTTTGATTTATAAGAATTCTCTTTTTGAGATAATGAAATTGGTGAAAGAGGTCTTGGGAACCCAAATCATAATACAATTGGGTTTGAGTTCTAATAGCTTCTTGGCCACCCAAATTTTCTTTACTCTCATAGGGTGAGGCATTCTCCTTGGCAATACACAAGGGCATTTGGCCTTCATCCATATCATCAACGTAGGGAAGCTCTATCTTATTTGAAGCACATGATGGAGGCAAGTCAACCTCTTCATCCTTAGGCTATGTAGATCCTTGAAAGATAAGTCAAAATTATACAAAGGATATTTAAGGTGAGGTAAGGGAATGCCAAATCCTAAATGCTCTTCTATACATGGACCCCTATCATCCATAAGACCATAGGTTGTGTGTGGTTAGTTGTAGAGATTCATCTATGGATTTACCTTTATTCACGGGAATTCCTACAATTACAAATAAGATTTGGATCTTCTATACATTGGACATTGTTCACCCTAGGATCAAAGTATCTCCCAAAGAAGTTTTACAAAGTAATTGCTCTTATGCACATTGATGCTCAAAGTGTAGATGATCTTTTTCCATGGAATCACCAAAGAAATCCAAGATGCAAGGGTCCTTCCATGTCCTCAAAGCACTTTAAATTCTCCATTTCTTCGTTCTTCATACATATCTATGTATTAATCAAATCTAAGTGAGATGATTTTTTTTCATTCTATACATGATGAGAATCATTATGGAGTTTGTTTAGCAATCTTCTTGCATACATGCATGATAAGGGCAATCAATAAAAAAAAAACTTATGATCACATTTGCTACAATGAGGATGCACACTAGGATTTGCTAATGACTCATGACTAGGAGGAATTATAACTTATACATAAGATGATTCTCTTTCTTTTTGCCTATTTTTTTGTGATCCATTTGGAACCTAGCATGAAATGTATCTCCATGATCCATACCTCGTTTACATCTACTCATATTTCTATCATGTTGCAACTTATGGAAGATAAATTGGAAGGCAAAATGACTTCAATTATCTAAGACAATACATCAATGCTCACAAAGTCCCATTCACATTATTTAGTTAGTGAAAGTGTTGAAAACTCATGAGTTACCTCCCAATTGTGCATCCACAAATATGTGTGGAGAATGCCTCCTTTCAACTTTGTGTTCAAGTGAATAAGTTTGTTCTAATCCTACCTTATCCTTTGTGATCCTTTCTCTAATGGAATATATTTCCCATTCTTATCATTTTTTGCAATATTTTCCCCTTTCCCTTTTTTGATCCCCTCTTTTTTTTTTCTTTTCACACTTCATTCTCTCTTTGGTCTTCTTTTTACCCATTATGTTATGTTTTTTTTTTGTTTTTGGATTTCTTAAGAGCTTTTATAATTTTTTGGTGGTTTTGAAAGTTTTTATTTTTGTATTTAAGGTTGTTGAATATTTTTGGATGTGAAAATGTCCAAATGGGGGTTCCACATTAAATCATAAAACATTCTTCTAAACATCATTAGGAATGAAACATTGTCAACAATGCTAAGAGAGGAAACTTTGAAAAAAAAAAGAATCATAACTGTCATAAGAAAAACACAACCCCTTACGACGTAACATTCAACAAGATCAAGTTCGTCATCACACTAAAAACATTATGAATGAAACCAATGATTACATGAAATCATTCAAGGATCTATTCATTTACTTAGTCACATGAAAAGGATTTCAATAAACAGATCAATTCTTTAAAAGACAAGCTTTTGCATGAAAATTTTAGTCATCAAAATAATCATATGTAAATTATTCAAACTTCCCTTCCATCTAGCCATAAACATACCCCAAACGTATAATCATGATACTAAACTAACTACTAGTGCAATAAAGATATCAAGTTTGAGGGACAAAATGCCATATCATGCATGCATCCCCTTGCTGTAGCCAAAAAACATCACAATAACATGAGTGCAACAATAGATGCATCCAAACATGAAAAGTCAAGCAAAGAATAGGGCTCTAACTGACACATATAGGATGCTAAGATCTAGACTCATACAATAGGGTGAGTGAGGCCAGTTCTTCACAACCCCGACCATCTTCTCTCTCTTTGGCTTTCAAAATCCACTTCAATGAGTCTCCATCTCGAACGATTCTGCCCTCCTAAATTCTATTGTTCCCAATATATGATTGAAGTTTTTTTTTGGTCTTAGGGGCATTGAGGCCCATTGGGGTTGCCAAGTTTTGTCATAACAAGATTTATAGAAATTTCAAGTGATACTTCTTGGTTTTTTTGATAATAGTATGGGCATAATACTTAGTGTATTGCATGGGAAAAAAGAATAAAAGATGCCTATGCACATCATTATAGGGTTATCCTAAGCATACATACTCTAAAATATAAGAAAAAAGAAATATTGCAAAAAAGAAAGAAGGCTATGGAGTACATTTCTCTAGGGCTAGTTGTTGATGAAGCATCTAAGTCTAATGATTAGAAGATTTTTACCTGACCATGCTATGGTTTATGTCAACTTGAGGGAGGAATCTCCATAATGTTTCAAGATTGAATGTAGAGGCCACGTACCCTAGAAGAATTCGGTGAAAAAGTTACCCATGTTTGTATGTTGATTGTGGATCTTGATATTCATCGATACTAACCATGAATTGTTTTTATATCTTGATGGAATTTGGTTCCATTAGTGATTGTTGCATTATGAGATGTGAAACTTGTGCCCTCAATATGAGTCACATTATTTCCACAAGAACCTATCATTAACAACCACAAAGAAACTACACTTTTATTACAAAAAATTACCAGTCACTTGCAAGAAAACATTAGTAACACAAAGAAAAGTATATAAGTGATTGATGAACTCACAATAAAAGTATCAATCTTGTGCGTGGGATATGACAAATTTGTCTCATGCAAGGATATGTAAGGTGTTCCTAATTGGATGCATACTTGAAGTGCAAATGATCTGAACATGTGTGCAAGAGACAAGGTTGTGCAATGAGCAAAATGATCCTACACAAGGAGCTTTGTTTAGCTCTTCTATCAATTCCATTGAGGAGATAGACAATCATTCGGCAATGAGACCTTTAAGGGAGATGCTTTTGGTCTAACTGCTGAATATTCTCTTTAAATATTGCATTGGTTGTATTGTTTTATTATGCCATTCTTGTATATTCTCTTTATGTAATAAAAGAAGTAGAAGAATATCATTCTCACACACAAGGAGATAAGTAAGAGAGCCCTCTCTTGTGTTTGAAAGCTCTCTTACTTATCTCATTTCTCTTAACAGTTAAGAGGCATGTAGCTTCATATCTTCATGGTCACAACCCAGTCAAATATCTGAAGCAAAAACAAGGAGGAAAGACAAACCATTAGCAACAATCAGTTACACATGAGCAATGGGTACAAAAAGAAGCACCAATAGAACACCCACACAAGGCAATTTCCACAAGCTAAATTTGGGTCCCAAAATCCTAGATAGTATCATTAGATTACTTCAAATATATATGAAGGCCTAAGAATATTTATCTAGCTTGACATTAGAAGAAAGCCTCCGCATCGACTACCAAGAACCACATAGTTTTGAGATAAGCCCTTGATTTTTTGAGAAGATGGAGCTACATGCTTTTGGAGGCATAAGCAATAGCAAGAAAGATGAACTGGGCCCAATGTTTCCATCATCCACCCTTGACAAAGATCACCACATCATAAGGTAGCTCCAATTTAGAAGGATACATTAAAGTGGAAACCGAAGGAAAATACATAATTCAATTGACAACATGCTCTGTCACACCCTGTGACTTGACATGCTCATCTATCCTCACATAGACAAGATCAATATCACCTGCTTATACCTTCTTCCTAATGAAGTGATAATGTATCTCGATATTTCTTTTGCTAGCATGAAGAATAGGATTCCGTGCTAACTATATGCTTCTATTATTATCACAATAAATGATGATAGGATTCACTTCCACACCTAAATATACAAGTAGCATCTGTAGCCATGATTCCTCATATGCTACCATTGCAACACCTCTATACTCAACCTCTGTTCTCAAAAAAGCAACAATGGATTGCATCTTACTGCTCCATGTAATAACAACACTCCCAATAGATAATAGAAAACCAATAGGATATATCTTCTATCTGTAACACTATCAGGCCAATATGCATTAGTATATACATGAACCTACAATTCTACACCAACTTCATAAAACAATGCATAATCCAAAGTAGCACATATAATGTAGAGTGAGTCTCAAATCATCTAAATGTGGTTTCCTAGGAACCTACATAAACTCAACCTGAAGTCCCATAGTGTTAGGCCTTGTAATTATGAGATGTATCAAACTCCCACAATTTTTATGTTCATAGTAGCATTTTCCAATGCTTCACTTGAGGTAGTATCCAACTTCAAATTCAAATCTAATGGCATAGAAATTTGCTTAGAATCAAACATACCATACCTTGCAGCATAATAAAGGCATATTGAATTTGGGACAATCATATAACTATTTTTGTATGTTTAAAATCAATGCCTAAAAGGCAGTGCAACACACCAAGTCTTTCATGTCAAATTCTTGCATAAGAAGTTGCTTTACCTCTTTAATGCTTTCTTCATTATCACCACCTACAATCAAGTCATTAAAAGAGAGCCATAATTAGGATGCCATCATCAACCTTCCTTGCATATAATGAGTGATCTGCATCATACATAGATAATGTTAGAGGAGATGGTGGATAGATTCCAAAAATGAAGTGGTGCTGCAAATCCCTACTTCACACCACCCAAAAACAAGTTGTGGAGAGTAGAGTAGATTCCTTGAGCTTCCCAACAATCAAGTAATCACCTAAGTGCTTTGGAGCATGATCCTCTAATCAATGGATCAAAACAGATGAGTAGAAGATTCACAATGAGCTAAAACGTGGTATTTTGGTCTTTACACATGCGCAGTAAAATGAATAGAGCTTTTAGCCTACTAGCAATTGATCAAATTCCTTTTGGGAGTACCTAGTTCACTTAGATAGCTACCAATCACAAGTTATTTCAATAAAAATGATCAAGTTTACACAGAATGATGCTTAGCAAGTTGGATGATTATCTTGACATTTTCGGGTTGCTATACTATGCAGACCAGTGAGTAGAGATGTGAAGATATCTTGAAATTGAGAAAAGCAATGAAAATGAAACTTTGTATCTATGAAAAAGACATTATTTTGAATCTAAACCACTTCAAATCAAATCAAATGATAAAGTATGCATTGAGAAAAAGATATGAAAAGTTCACTGTTTTGAGATGAACATAACAAAGAAGTGAAGTAGAGACATGATCAATGTATATGTATTAAATCACATAGAGTTACAATGACACTTGGATTAGAATTTGTATATACAGATTTTGCTGTCTTTATTACTCACACGAAGTACATTCATGATATGTTGGTTAAATTCAAAATGGAGAACACTAAAATTGTAGGTACACCCATGGAACTCAATCACAAACTTAGTTCTCGTGAGGGAGAACTACTTGAAGATATTACAAGTTATCAAAGGCTTGTTGGGAGTCTCAATTATGCAACCCTAACAAGAGTGGACATATGCTATGGAGTAAGTACACTAAGTCAATTTATGCACAAGAAAGCCTCACATGGAAGCTGTCAAGAGGATCTTAAAGTATCTAAAGGGTACTATTGTTGAGATATCAAACTCAATGTTGAAGAATCACTCACGAATTTGACATACCGACAGACATAAAGACAAAGGAAGATAAAGAGAAGCAGAATCAAAGTATTCAGAAAATCAAAGCCTTAGTGAAGGGACAGAAAAGCTGGTATGCAGATCAAAGTCATACAACAGAAGAATTTGAAGAAGAGGTAAGAAGAAAAGAGAAAGGGAAATCAATTATGCAGGTGAATAGAGATGAAGATTATATGCAAGCAAGTACGTCTAGAAATGGATTAACAAGAAGGAATGAAGAAATTCCTATATTTGATGAAGAAGTGTATTCAGACACTTATGAAGAGTGTGAACCAAGAAGGTCAAGCAGGACTAGAAGACAACTAGAAAGGTATTCTTATGTACATAACTCAGAAAAATTATGCATATATGGTCAAAGATGATGAAGAACCTCAGAACTATGATGAAGCTAAAGGCAAAAAACATTGGGAAGAAGCAATGGAAGAAGAGTTCAGCGCACTGGAAGAGAACAAGACATGGGAGCTTGTTCCTAAACCAAATGGTAAGAAAGTGATTGGAAATAAATGGGCTTTCAAAGTTAAGAAACTTGCAGATGGAAGGATAGCCAGATACAAAGCTAGACTGGTTATCAAGGGCTATGCTTAGATGCATGGCATAGACTATGATGAGACGTTTAGTCTGGTGGCAAAGATGTCAACCATAAGGATAGTGATAGCTATAACAACATCAAAAGGATGGAAGCTAAGTCAGCTAGATATAAAGAATGCATTTCTGAATGGATATATATCAGATGAAGTCTATATGGAACAATCAGAAGGGTTTGTAAGTTCTAGATATCCAAATTTTGTTTGTAGATTAAGAAAAGCACTTTATGGACTGAAGCAAGCTCCAAGAGCTTGGAATTACAGACTTGTGAAATATCTCAATGAACTTGGATACCAAAGTTCGAAGGCAGATGTAAGTCTACTCATCAAAAGAACAGAAGAAGGTATGATCTACATTTGTATTTATGTAGATGACATTATAATCACAGGGACATCAGACGAAGGAATTAAAGAAGTAAAGAGATTGCTTGAAAAGGAGTTTAAGATTAGTGATCTAGGAAAGTTATCATACTGTCTTGGAATGGAAATCACATACACAGATCATGGTGTATATGTTTGGCAAGAAAGATATCTCCTAAACTTACTGAAGAAGTTTAATATGGAGAATTGCCGAGAAGCTTCAACACCGCTTGAAGTAAATCATAAACTCAGCAAATATAGTGGTGCAGAGTTTAAAGATATGAGAAAGTATCAGTCGTTAGTGGGAAGCCTAATTTATGCTACGCTAACAAGACCGGATCTCAGTTATGCAGTGGGAGTTCTCTCACAGTTCATGCATTGTCCGAAGGATCAACATTGGGTTGCAGGACAAAGAGTTCTTAGATATATCAAAAGAACTATAAAGGAAGGATTATATTATCCTTTTACGTCAGATATAAAGTTGAGAGCATTCAGTGACTCAGACTGGGCAGGAAGTCAAGATGACAGAAGGTCAACACATGGGTATATGATATACCTAGGAGATAAGCTAGTGATCTGGTGTTCGAAGAAACAACACACAATGGCTTTATCGTCAACAGAAGCCGAATATAAAGGACTTGTAGAAGCAGCAAAAGAAGTGATATGGATGCAGACCTTGTTCAAAAGCATGGGTATTGATCAAGGTATACCTATCATACATGGAGATAATATGAGCTCGTATCTTGCAGCAAATCCAGTATTTCATGCAAGAACAAAGCACATAGAGATTCAGTATCATTTCCTGAGGGAAAAAGTGATGGAGAAGGAGATAGAAATAGTGTACACTCCGACAAAAGATCAGATTGCAGATATTTTGACAAAGAGCTTGGATGGAACAAAGACAATCAGATTCAAAGAAATATCAGGTATAAAAGAAAGAAAAATATATGAAAGACAGAAAGAGTCAAATTAGTGATTGAGGGGGAGCCGTTGAAGAATCACTCACGAATTTGACATACAGACAGACATAAAGACAAAGGAAGATAAAGAGAAGCAGAATCAAAGTATTTAGAAAATCAAAGCCTTAGTGAAGGGACAAATTCAGGACCGTAATATATAGCGTAGAAACTTCCAGAAAAAGTTTGTTAGAGTTTGTCACACCGGATCAAAACTGTATATAAAGAGAGACGAGAACAGAAAAGGGGGGCGAGCAAGCGCGAGCATGAGCGAGCAAGAAAGTGCGTGAGTAGAGCGCATCGTATGAGCGCATATAGAAATCAAGAATACATTTAGAAGACGCCAGAGATCGCGTATGTAAAGATGAATAATAGAAGCCTAAAATGTCAGGTATTCATCTGAGAGAGATGGTAAGAAGAAACTACTCAGTGTAGGAGAGTTTCCATAGCTTGAGCAAGAAGAGGCCAAGCTAGTTTTTGTACTCATCTTCTCTAATAGAAAACACATGTTCATATGGAAGCTTGCGCGCATCCTTCGTATGTGAAGAAATCAGAATATTTTCTTGTTACGGTATAAAGTTAGTTAACAGTTGCGGTTTTCTCAGTAAACGAATTTTTCGGTCAGTTACAGTTTTCTCAGTAAATGTGGTTTTCCGGTAGAACAACGAAGTATATCTCGCAGAATAAATTAAAGCTGTGTATGAGAGATAGCTTATCTTATAGCTAGACATCTCTACTATCAGTTCATCAAAGATTTCGGTGAAATGGATATGTACATACAATACAAAGTCTGACCGGAAAGAGACATTCTGAACTGGTGAAGTTTTTCCTTAAACTTCAGAAAGAGTTCATTTAGTAAAGGAAGTTCACGCATCACTTCCTTACTTCATCTATATGTACTTGAAGTAATTACAAATAGAATTGCGGTTGATTCTGGTAAGATTTCGGTATAATTACGGTGACAGTCTGGTGACAGTCCGGTGAAGTTCTAGTGAATTTTTCCAGTAAATTCAAAATGCAGTCTTATATGTTGAATGACAGTAACTTTTTCTGAGCTACTGCTAATTATAGAGGCGTTCTAATTTCACTCTGGCTTAGCAACCCTACGGTGACGCGACGAATTCCGCAGGCTTGACAAGGTTCGGGCCTTTGCCGCGACGTCGCCAACACTCAGCATGTGATGATCCAGGATGACACGTACCAGTTTTTTATTTCTCTGACATGTATAGTGGTCATGCCGGTATATGTCAGGGATACTTCATTGAGCTTTATTAGATTTATCTACCGAGAGTGATGGCACATTTGTTTCTTGCCAGCTCACTCATTCGCGGACATTAGGTTTTTCCTTATGTGGTGATCTTTATATATTGCACTTGTTGTATTCTTGTTTTTAGGTCATTCTTGTACATTCCTTTTTATGTAATAGAAGAAGAAGAAGAAGAAGAAGAAGATCATTCTTCCTTGCCTCAATCTATGTGTGTGCTTCTCCTTGAGAGTGAGAGTGTGTGAGATCTCTTCCTTATCTCCTTCCTCGTGACATGGTATTTGAGCCAGTGTGGCTATAGAGAGCTCATGGAGAAGGCGATGGTGAAGAGTACGCACCAAGGCGTGGAGAAAACGCGATTCACAAACGACCTCTGTTTGCTACGAAAATCCGCGTGAAGGTAGAAGACCTCAAAATATTTTTGAGAGTTATCCCTTTAGGGTCACATGTTTTTGTCAGATCGAAGTTTCAGAGCCATCTTGACCTCTATTTTGAGCCCGCAAGGTGGGTCCTGTAGAAAAACCAGGTCAGTTTCAAAAAATGTAACTTGCATTGTGTTCCGCAACACTCATATATTCTAGATCCATAACTTCAAGCGATTTCGTGTACTGTTGATACACGAAAACTGTGTTTTTCTGAGATCGAACTGTCACGTCATAGTGTGACAGTATTCAAGTAGAAGTGCTGCTTGTAGTGTTTTGGAGTGTTGTGAATTGCTGCAGAAATGGCAAACGCAGATGGAGTGAGCTAGCTTATGAGTGATAAGCTAGACAAGAACAACTTCGATCCTTGGAGATTCAGAATGACGAATTTCCTGATGGGAAAAGGCTACTGGAAGTACATCAAAGGAGAGAACGAAAATGCTCCGCAGCTACCAGAGAGGAATCGAAATGCGGAACAAATAAGAGCATATGAGGAATGGAATCAAGGAGCACAAAAGGTAATGTACTCACTATCTGTTAGCATACATGATAGCATGATTGGGCACATACAGGATGCCAAGACTCCGAAAGAGGCTTGGAACAATTCGGTCACATTGTATGAGACCAATACAAAGGCACAAAAATTGCAACTCAAGAACGAGCTGCATACATTGGAGAAAAAGAGCATGTCGGTAAGTGACTACACTCTGAAAATCAAAAGCATATGTGAGTCACTTGCATCTATTGGCATGAATGTAGATGATGATGATAAGGTGGAAGTGTGCCTTCGTGGTTTAGGAGCTGCATATAAGCAGTTAAGAACTTCTATACAGACCAAGGAAAATATTCTGAATTTTTCTGATTTGGTATCCATGCTGATTATTGAAGAAAAGAATCTTGGTGAGGATTCGAACTCCCAAGTAAAGCCCAGTTCTGAGCATGTATTCTATTCTGGCAGAGGAAGAGGCAGAGGTTTTGGAAATGGAAGAGGAAACAATAACCAAGACCAAGGTCAACAACAAAATCATGCAGGAGGAAGAGGACAGTTTCGAGGCAGGGGGAGCCAAAGAGGTCGCAGAAAGTTCCAAAGAAATGATTCAGGTAATGATAGTAAAGGATGCTAGAATTGTGGTAAACCTGGACACTTTGAACGTGATTGTAGGTTGAATAACCAAAATAACAGAAGGCAGCAAAACAACTATGCATCCACAAGTACAGATGATTCTGAGAAGCTATTCATGGTTCAACATCACATGATGAATACGATGTTTGCTGGTGTTTCAAAATCAAATGATAATGTCTGGTATGTTGATTCAGGAGCTTCAAATCACATGACCAGTCATGCGGAATGGTTAAGTACTTTACAGAAATTGCCAGTTCCTGGATATGTTGAAACAAGTGATGACACATCACATCCTATTGAGCATAAAAGAAACATAGTACTATCGATGGAGGATGGAAAGGTAAAACATCTTGCTGATGTGTTGCATGTTCCAAATATAACAAAGTCATCAGGTCAATGTTGATGGATTATATGTAGAAGAGTACAAGCAGGATGGACGATTGGTTGCCAAAGGAAACAAAGTGGGTAGGATGTTCACCTTAAATGTGAAGATTCTTGAAATGAATGCAGTTATGTTTGCAAAAGGTGTATGAGTTATTGCAGATATAGAGATGTGGCACAAGTGGATTGGACATGCAAACTTGCAAAGGCTGAAATTGATGCAGTCAAAGGAGATTGTCCATGGACTACCAATTTTCAAAGTTGTAGAAATGCAAAAGGTATGTGTAGCATGTCAATTTGGTAAACAGTCAAGAGCATCATTTCCACATGACAAGCATGTTAGTGAGAATGTACTAGAAGTAGTTCATACATATGTTTGGGGTCCAACAAAGACCACATCTATGGGCGGTTGCAGGTTTTATGTTACTTTCATTGATGACCATACACGCAAAGTATGGGTATATTTCATGAAAGAGAAGAGTGAGGTGTTCACTCACTTCCAGAATTTTAAATCTATGGTGGAAAAGCAGACAGGGAAGTACATTCAGACATTAAGATTTGATGGAGGAGGTGAATACATGTCAAATGAGTTCAAAAGTTTTCTAAAAAATCATGGAATTCGGCGTTAGTTTTCATGCAGGTACACACCACAACAGAATGGCGTTGCTGGACGCAAAAATAGACATATTGCAGAAATAGCAAGAGCCTTGATGGCTGAGAAGAATATGCCTCATTGTTATTGGGCAGAAGCTGTGTATACTGGAGTTTCCTCATCCCTATGTGTCTCAAGAGATTCACATAGTTGAGAGCTCATAGGGTCGAGAGAAACATATATTCAATGAGAAGATAATTCTAAGCAAGTACTCTACTCTATCAAAGGGAGAGGCTGAGATAGTGGCCTCCAAAGTGGAAGAGTAAACAATAACCTGGACCAAGGTTAAAAAAAGACTAGTCCTAGAGATAGAGGATAGTTTTGTTGAAGGGAAGCCAAAGAGGTCCTAGAAATTTACAATTGCTTCTCTATTCCTAGCTTCTGATTGAGTGCAGGAATGCTATGAGGCGCACTCTACGTTATGTGAGTTCTACTTTGGATTATGCATTGTTTTATGAAGCTGATGTATATTTGCCAGTTCATGGATACACTGATGTGTTGGTGTATAAAACACCACAAGAACTAAACTAATGTGGCATTAGAAGACCTCCATAACCATCATTAGCTTAGCAAAACTCTAAATATGAGTCTTCAACTCTGAACTTAGTGAAAATCAAAATTTCACTTCACAGAAATCTGCGTCTTTTCTTCAAACCTTCAATCTGACCTGTATCAGCTTGATCTTTGCAAATTCCTTTGATCATTTACTAAGAGAAGTTCTTGCTAATGTTAAGCAACACATAACAAGCAAAACTTTCAAGTAATAACTTCAAAATCTTCTGATTTTGCACCAAACTTTCCACTATGTCTGAAAACTGAAAAACACCTTCATCGATTTGACATACCTTCACTGTTAAGCTGATTTCTCTGAGTATGCGTCCAGTTTCTTAAAGATCTTTTGACCAAATGTAGTTGAGGATAGTAGCTTTAAAATGAGCTATCACTTACTGAAAACTTTACAGTATACTTCGAGATCTGACCTTAAGAAGTTCAGGTAAATGTGCGCCAGAAAAGTCGTAACTGTCAACTAACTTACACAGTCATATGAAAATGACTTAGAACTCAATGTACAAGAGGAATTAGACTAAATCCTTCTACACAAACATATGTTGTATATCAGAGAAGATGTGTACAAATTGGCTCAGCCTAATTTTGCTCATAGCCATGGAAAACTCTCTCAGACTCAGAAGTTTTTCCTCAACATCTCTCTCAGAAAAACACGACTTTTCTCTACTCACTCAGATTACAAAATTAAGTTCTCTATACATGTTTTTTGTCTCAAATTAACTTATATACCTATGGTTTACATTCTCCTAGACTTGAACTCGTAAGTTCTGAAGATCAAATGAAAAACTAGACTCTAATTTTGCACTAATTTACAATAGTGAAATTGTCCCTTCACTTAGGCTTAATTTTCTGTATGGTTTTTTTTCTTCACTTCTCCTTTCCTCCTTCCTTTCTTCATATGTCTTCATATATCCATGCCTAATTAGTGAGTGAAGCCCCAACAGCTCCCCCTAAATCACTAATTAGCATACTTTGACTTCTTCACATAATCTTCTTCTCTTTTATTCCTGCCATCTCTTTGAACCTACTTGTCTTCACTCCATCCAAGCTCTTTGTCATAATATCTGCAATCTGATCTTTTGTAGAAGTGTACACCACTTCAATCTCTTTCTCCATTACCTTTTCTCTGAGAAAATGATACTGTATTTCTATGTGCTTGGTCCTTGCATGAAATACAGGATTTGCTGCAAGATATAATGAACTCATATTATCTCCATGAATGATAGGTATACCTTGATCAATTCCCAAGCTTTTGAATAATGTCTGCATCCATATTACTTCTTTTGCTGCTTCCACAAGTCCTTTGTATTCAGCTTCTGTTGATGATAAAGCCACTGTATGTTGTTTCTTTGAACACCAACTCACAAGCTTATCTCCAATGTATATCATGTAGCCATGAGTAGATCTTCTATCATCCTGACTTCCTGCCCAATCTGAATCACTATAGGCTCTCAATCTTATATCTGATGTAAAAGGATAATACAATCCTTCTTTCAAAGTCCCTTTGATATACCTAAAAACTCTTTGACCTGCAATCCAATGTGGATCCTTTGGACAATGCATGAATTGAGAATGAACACCCACTGCATAACTAAGATCAGGCCTTGTAAGTGTAGCATAAATTAAACTTCCCACTAAAGATTGATACTTCCTCATGTCATTGAACTCTGCACCATCATATCTACTGAGTTTATGATTGACCTCTAGTGGTGTTGATGCCTCTCTGCAATTCTCCATGTTAAACTTCTTTAGAAGATTCAAGAGATACCTTTCTTGTGATATATATATGCCATGTTCTGCATAAGTGATCTCCATTCCAAGAAAATATGACAATTTTCCTAGATCACTTATCTTGAATTCTCTCTCAAGTAGCTTCTTCACCTCCTTGATTCCTTCATTTGAGGTACCTGTAATTATAATATCATCTACATAAATACAAATGTAGATCATACCTTCATCTGTTCTTTTGATAAGTAAACTTGCATCTGCCTTTGAACTTTGATATCCAAGATCATTAAGATACTTTACAAGTCTATAATTCCAAGCTCTTGGAGCTTGCTTCAAACCATAAAGTGCTCTTCTCAACCTGCAAACATAATTTGGAAACTTATGATCTGCAAACCCTTGAGGTTGCTCCATGTAAACCTCATCTGATATATATCCATTCAAAAATGCATTCTTAATATCCAATTGACTCAATGTCCATCCTTTTGATGCTGCAATGGCAATAATTGTCCTTATGGTTGACATCTTTGCCACAGGACTGAATGTCTCATCATAATCTATGCCAAAAGTTTGAGCATAGCCTTTAACCACCAATCTGGCTTTGTACCTGGCTATTCTTCCATCTGCATGCTTCTTGATTTTGTAAACCCATTTATTTCCAATCACTTTCTTACCATTAGGCTTTGGAACAAGTTCCCAAGTTTTGTTTTCTTCAAGTGCATCAAACTCTTCCTTCATTGCTTCTTCCCATTGTCTCTTACCCTTTGCTTCATCATAGCTTTGAGGTTCTACATCTTCCTTAACCATGTAAGCATAATTTTTCTGAGTCAAGTAAGAAGTATCATAGGAATACCTTGTAGGTTGCTTCCTCATTCTGGTTGATCTTCTTGGTTCACACTCTTCATGTATATCTGGATGTACCTCTTCATCAAATATTGGTCCATCTTCATTTCTTCTATATGATCCAACCCTTGATGTGCTTGCTTGCATATGTTCTTCATCTCCATCTATCTGCATATGTGACTTACCTCTTGCACTCCTTCTTATCTCTTCTTCAAATGTTTCAAGGTCACAATCTTTATCTGCATACCAACTCTTCTGTTCATCAAAGGTCACATCTCTGGAAACAATAAAATGTTTAGTTAAAGGACTCCATAGCCTATAACCCATTTGCTTTTCATCATACCCAATAAACACATATTTTTCTGCCTTTGGTTCAAGCTTATGTCTGAGTTGTGATGGCACATAAGCATAGGCAATTGACCCAAACACTTTACAATGATCAAGTGTTGGTTTCTTACCCCACCAAGCTTCATAAGGGGTCATACCATTCAAAGCTCCACATGGTAGCCTATTCACAAGGTATGTAGCTGTATTTACAGCCTCAACCCAAAGATAATTAGGGCAATTCTTTTCTTTTAACATTGCTCTTGCAAATTCAACCAATGTTCTATTTTTCCTTTCTGCCACCCCATTATGTTGAGGTGTATACCTGCAAGTTATCTCTCTCTTGATACCTGCATTCCAAAGATAGTCATTAAACTCTTGGGAGAAGTATTCTCCCCCTCCATCAGACCTTATCCTCTTGAGTTTTTGACCTGTAACTCTTTCTGCATAAGCATGAAAATGTTTGAAGGCTCCAAATACTTCTGATCTTTCTTTTAGAACATAAAGAGTTATCCACCTTGTAGCATCATCAATAAACAAAACATAATACCTAGATCCATTTATTGATCCTTCTTTTGTTGGTCCCCATACATCTGTATGTTGTTGGTCCCCATACATCTGTATGTATGAGTTCAAGCAAACCATCATGCTTGAAACCTTTCTTCTGAAATGGTAGTCTGTGTGCTTTTCCCATCTGACAAGCTTCACACTTGTATATCATATGTTGATTTTTCACATTTGGTAGCCCCATTACAGATTGGTTCTCCGCCATAGTTTTGATTCCTCTTTCATTGAAGTGTCCCAATCTTTTATGCCAAAGATCTAATTCTGTAATTACTTCATCACCATGTGTGATTAAGGCTTGACCAACATTTCCTTGCACTTTAAGAGTAAAAAGTCTACCTTCCTTCTTACCACAAACAATGGGATTGTATGCATCCTCTGGATCTTCAACAAATACTCCTTCATTTGTAAATCTGACTTGAAAACCTTTTTCCACTATTTGTCCAACACTAATCAGATTCTTTGGTATTGTTGGAACATACAAAACATTTGTTAACAAATCAGCTCCACTCCTGCACTTCACTTTTCCAATTGAATGCACATTATGCTTTGTATTATCACCTGTTTGTACTGTATGACTTGAATTGCCTTCTTCCAATTCTGACAATAATTCTATATTACCTGACAAATGATTTGAACAACCAGAGTCAATATAAAATACCTTGAGATCCTCCTTCTCTGATGAACTTATTGAATTCATCATCAATGTTGTATGAATGTCATTCTGTGTATCATTTGCATAATTGTAATATGTGGTATTGTAAGATTGATTCTGATTCCAATTTCTTCCACCACCTCTACCATAACTTCCTCTTGAATTCTGTCTTCCTCTTTGAAATTGATTCTGAAATCTTCCACCTCTTCCTCTACCATTGTTGTTTTGATTTTGGCTTGATCCTTGTTGATTATGCCAACAATCATATGCTAGATGATTGCTCAATCCACAAATCCAACATGTCTTCTTGTTATTGTTCTGATTACCTCTACCTCTTCCATTTCCTCGACCTTTACCTCTGCCAATACCTCTTCCTCTTGCATAATTTGCTTGAGTTGTTGACTCTTCTTCATCCTTTGCTTTGCCTTTATCTCCTTTCTTCTTGTTCTTCATGTACATTGCAGAACTTTGACCTTTGTCTCCATCTGACTTCAAGTCTTGCTCGAATGTGAGCATCAATCCAAGTAGTTGATTCAATTCTGGCACATAATGATTTAATGAGAGTTCTGTTGAAAGTACAAAAGGCTTCCATCTTTCATCACCTCTTAACCCTGCAAGTAATTGTGCTATCAACCTATGATCTTCAATATCCTCATCAATGGATCCAAGGCTATCTGCCAAGTCCTTCATCTTAGTGACCTAATCACTAATTCTCTGATTTTGCTTTTTCTTGAATGTGGTGAACTCTGACCATAAGCTAGCCTTCCTAGCTTTAGTAGTGTTTTGGAAGTGATGCTCCAAAGCATTCCAAATGTCTTCAGATGTTTCTAAACCTCTGATATGTGGTAACAAATGATCTGTAATAGTGTTATATATATAAGCTCTTGCACTTGCATCTCTCTTCTGCCATAGCTTCAAAGCTTCTAGCTCTTCCTTTCTTGGATGACTCTCATCTTCAAATTTAGGCTTTTCTTCTTCACCTGTCACATATACCATTAGGTCCTTACTCATAAGTAAGGCTTCCATCCTCATTACCCAAGCAGGATAGTTATCTCTGTCCAATTTGTCAATGGACACATGATCTGCCATAGTATCCTTGCTTCTGCTTCAACCTGTAAGTATAAAGTTAAAGAATGATACCTTTTGTAGACCTTTACCCTTGGGAGTAACTTCGAAATAATCTTCTGATGACTTTTGTTTGTTGTTAACACCTCAGCTTCCACCTTCTTTGATAAAGAACTCTTCAATTCTTCTTGAATCTGCTCTCCTTTTACTCTCGAGGACCTTATCTGCTCTGATACCACTTGTTGGTGTATAAAAAACCACAAGAACTAAACTAATGTGGTATTAGAAGACCTCCATAACCATCATTAGCTTAGCAAAACTCTAAATATGAGTCTTCAACTCTGAACTTAGTGAAAATCAAAATTTCACTTCACAGAAATCTGCGCCTTTTCTTCAAACCTTCAATCTGACCTATATCAGCTTGATCTTTGCAAATTCCTTTGATCATTTACTAAGAGAAGTTCTTGCTAATGTTAAGCAACACATAACAAGCAAAACTTTCAAGTAATAACTTCAAAATCTTCTGATTTTGCACCAAACTTTCCACTATGTCTGAAAACTGAAAAACACCTTCATCGATTTGACATACCTTCACTGTTAAGCTGATTTCTCTGAGTATGCGTCCCGTTTCTTAAAGATCTTTTGACCAAATGTAGTTGAGGATAGTAGCTTTAAAATGAGCTATCACTTACTGAAAACTTTACAGTATACTTTGAGATCTGACCTTAAGAAGTTCAGGTAAATGTGCGCCAGAAAAGTCGTAACTGTCAACTAACTTACACAGTCATATGAAAATGACTTAGAACTCAATGTACAAGAGGAATTAGACTAAATCCTTCTACACAAACATATGTTGTATATCAGAGAAGATGTGTACAAATTGGGTCAGCCTAATTTTGCTCATAGCCATGGAAAACTCTCTCAGACTCAGAAGTTTTTCCTCAACATCTCTCTCAGAAAAACACGACTTTTCTCTACTCACTCAGATTACAAAATTAAGTTCTCTATACATGTTTTTTGTCTCAAATTAACTTATATACCTATGGTTTACATTCTCCTAGACTTGAACTCATAAGTTCTGAAGATCAAATGAAAAACTAGACTCTAATTTTGCACTAATTTACAATAGTGAAATTGTCCCTTCACTTAGGCTTAATTTTCTGTATGGTTTTTTTTCTTCACTTCTCCTTTCCTCCTTCCTTTCTTCATATGTCTTCATATATCCATGCCTAATTAGTGAGTGAAGCCCCAAGACGATGCAGATTGGGCTAGTAGCATTTGAGATAGAAGATCTACTAGTGGCTTTCTATTCTCACTTAGGAGTGCAGCTATTGTGTGGAGCAGCAAAAAGAAACCCACTATTGCTTTATCAAGTACAAAGGCTGAGTATAGAGGTGCTGAAATGGCAGCATGTGAGGCATCATGGCTAGAGATGCTACTTGCAGATTTAGGTGTGAAAGTGAAAAAGCCTATCACTATCTATTGTGATAATCTTAGCAGTATACAATTAGCACGGGACCCTATTTTTCATGTTAGAACAAAGCATATCGAGGTACATTATCACTTCATTAGAGAGAAGGTATTAGTAGGTGATATTGATCTTATTTATGTGAGAACAGATGAGCAGGTTGCTGATATTTTCACTAAAGCACTTGGAGCAGAGAAGCTAAAGAAGTTTCGAAAGATGCTTGGATTAGAGGACATGACATTGAGCTTGAGGGGGAGTGTTGAGATATCAATCTCAACATGTGATGATCCAGGATGACAAGTATCAATTTTTCATTTCTCTGACATGTATAGTGGTCATACCAGTATGTCAGGGATACTTCATTGAGCTGTAGTAGATTTATCTACCGAGAGTGATGGCACATTTGTTTCTTGCCAGCTCACTCATTTGTGGACATTAGGTTTTTCCTTATGTATTGGTCGTTATATATTGCACTTGTTGTATTCTTGTTTTTAGGTCATTCTTGTACATTCTTTTTTATGTAATAGAAGAAGAAGAAGAAGAAGATTATTCTTCCTTGCCTGAATTTGAGTGTGTTCTTCTCTTTGATTGTGAGAGTGTGTGCGTGATCTCTCTTCCTTATCTCCTTCTTGTGACAATAACCATCTAAAAAGAAAGTAGAGATAGAGAAAAAATTATTCACATTCAAATCATGACCATATTCAATGTTCACTCTTCTACTTGAAGAGTTAAAAAGGGAAGAAAATACCTTTCTACAACCTGTCATATGCTTAGTAGCTCAAGAATAAAAAAATCCATGGATTATCAGAGATTGGATTTAATGTTGCCTGATCAAAAGCTATTTCTTCAATAGTAGCACATGCATGCATCATCTTCAACATTATTATTTGATGCTTCCTTCTTCTCATAAAAAAATCCTTGTTCTGCATTTTGCTATGAAATGACTTGGTTTCTTACAGTAATGTCATACTCCTTTTTTTGAATCAGGTGTAGTCAAAGAATTTTCCTTGGGTGTAGAGGAAGCATTGGGGGAAGGGCTAGAAGACTTAGGATTAGAAGACTTACTTTCCTTCTTGGATTGGTGACTCTTCTTCTCCTTCTTTGTGGTCTCCTTCTTCTTCTTTCCCTTAGATAATGATAACATGGCTTCATCATTCTCTTCCATACCCTTTTGTTGATCTTTATCTTGAAGTAACAGGAACTATAGCTCTTCAAATGAAAGTGCTCTATTTTTGAAAAGGAGAGATAGAGAAGTAACAAAAGCACGATATGTAGATGGAAGTGAGTTTAGAAGTGAATTTACCATCTCTTCATCTGAAATGTTGAAATGATCTAGTTTCTTATAGTAATGTCATAATCCTTTTTTTGAATCAGATATAGGCAAAGACTTTTCTTTCGGTGTAGAAGAAGCATTAAGGGAAGGTCTTGAAGGCTTCGGATTAGAAGACTTACTTTCCTTCTTGGGTTGCTAACTCTTCTTCCCCTTCTTTGTGGTCTCCTTCTTCTTCTTTCCCTCAGATGATGATAACATGGCTTTGTCATTCTCTTCCATACCCTTTTGTTGATCTTCATCTTGAAGTAACAGGAATTGTAGCTCTTCAAAGAAGTAGTGAAAGCATGATATCTAGATGGAAGTGATTTTAGAAGTGTATTTACCATCTCTTCGTCTGAAATGTTGACTCCAACATTGAGTAACTGATCTCGTAAATCTTTAAACTTCAAAATATGTGACTACATTGATTCACCAACTTTCATCCTTATGTTGGTTAGTTGTCTCCTTAGATGAGCTTTCGTAGCGAGATTTCTACTTTGATAGAGGTTCCCTAACTCCAACCTTGAATCCCATCTTGATTGCTCTTTTGTATGAAGTAGTCTGATAGTAATACCACTAACTCCTGATGATGAAGTGGTTCCTTCTTCTTCAATAACCTCCTATTGAGCAGAAATAGGAAAGGGGTTCTTCTAGAAGATGAAGTGGCCTCTTCTGTGACTTGTCTTGGCCTTGGATAAGTGTCATTGACATAATTACATATGTCTTTTGATACTAATGGATTCATCATCATAAAAATCCACATTGGATAGTTAGAAATTCCTTCAAGCTTATCTTCATTCTCAATAATCACTCATCTTGTTAAGGGTGTATGTTAACTATGCTATGATACCAAATGTTGGAAGTATGTGGGCCTCAACAATAATTAATCACAGGTTGAGAAGATCTTCCAACACATGAACCTTAGTATACACACCTTAATACTCAAAATCAGATGAGTGAGAGATAGAGAGAGAATAGACAAGATTTTCAAACTATACAATAAGTTAGAATGATCACCTACACTATCTTGTATTCCAATGTCAAATAAAAATGTGTGAATATGAAACAAACTAACAATATCTGAATCTAGGCAGAAATAGGAAATCGATACAAGAAATTGTGTGCCTAAGAGGTATGAAGAGTGTGTGTGTGTGTGAGAGAGAGACAGACACAGAGAGAGAGAGAGAGAGAGAGAGAGAGAGAGAGAGAGAGAGAGAGAGAGAGAGAGAGAGAGAGAGAGAGAGAGAGAGAGAGAGAGAGAGAGAGAGAGAGAGAGAGAGAGAGAGAGAGAGAGAGAGAGAATATGGAGAATATGAACAATTTAGAACTATTATACAATAAACGTGAATTTTGATTATCCCTAAATCGAAAACTAGTGAATGAACAACTGAGAACAGAAATAGACTTGTTACTCATAGTAATTGTGCAATGTGTTGATGGTTTACTGACACAAACTCCTTCAAATACTCCTGATGTAGAGCACACCTCCTCCAAGAGCGTAGGAACTCTTCCTCACATAGGGGACCTCCTTGATCTCCTCCTTAGCTTGAGAGTAGCTTGGGTTGATGAACTCCTTTAGAAGATGCTCAAACAATGAGCATAGAGCTTCTTATATAGCATTGGTAACAAGTGAAAATCACTCTAAAATGATCTCAATAGTGATCATGCCAAAACAAAAAGCGAAATGAATGCAAAAAAAAATGTTATGCTATCACATTGCCATCATGCATGTTTTTAGTAAAAAGAAATTAAAGCAAAAAAACTTATTTATTGTGCCCACTATTGTTTTCAATATTCGAACTTGGGTTGTCTGTATGCAAGGCATTACTTCTAGCCATGATGCCCACACGGCTTGCTTATAGGAATTTCACTAAAGAGTAGTGAATAAGCTATAGTTTTAGAGTTTTTGGTCCATTGGACATTGTCTCTAGCATATACTTGACTGGAACTATGTTTTGAGGGTGTGGGGGTTGCTATCATAGAACTGGTTGAGGTTGAGTATATCCTTGATACTCATAGGGCCTTTGAGCCATGACTGGTCCTTGATATGGAACATACCTTGAAGCCTTCTTGGCTTGATCTCTAGAATAGTATCCATAAGGCCTATATTGTGGTGGTTGAGATGGCCTAGATTTTTTATTATACAAACAATTTTCAACATTGTGATTAATGTATCTCTGCTCGATATGAGAACTGATTTTTGGCCCTACATCGGATACCTATTATATTGATATGGTTGTGGGGGGGACTGGTCCTCCTCTTGGGCGTGAGATGTGTGGTATCCTCCACAGTGCACGCATCTTCTTAACATGGGCATTTGCATAGGTTGAGCCTGATAGGGTTTTTTTCCTTGTTGGTTTTGAACTCCCCACTTCTTAGCCACTAGATTAGATAATTCCTCCACATTGTTAGATTGGGTAGATACACTGCTAAAAGTATTCTAAGACATAGTGAGAGTCTATGGAATCTTCCAATCATTTGTTAAGTTATCCTTCAAATGTATGCACTCTCATAGACACTCATCAAGTGTTTGTAAGAATTTCATATACACCAATGCTCTCAAGTTTTTGTTAGCTAACTTGTCCAAGAATAATGATATCATCTTTTGTTGGGTGGGTCTCTCAGCTATACAACAACAATCCACATATCTATTGAATCTTTTGGCTGCAAGTCTCAATGACTCATTAATTGCTTGTTAAAGCTATGACTCAATGAAGAGATATTATATTTGATTCCTCTCTTCGTGAATTCACCGATGAATTCTTCTAAGAATTGCTCTATGTTTGCAAATCCTCTCCAAGTAATCCCACATGTCCTTAGCTATCTCCATTGAGTGAATATGTCTAATCATGGTATTACTAACAAATTGTGAGATCATGAACATTAACTTTCTATTTTTTATCTCCCAATCTTTCATGGCCTTCAACTCAACTGCAGTAGGTGCCATAGGATCCAATGGTATTTCCTTGGCATTGAATCCATCAATGATTCCACCTAGATCCTTTCGTAATATGAAATTGAGCATCCTAAACCTCCATTGAAGGTTGTTACTTGTCCTTCTCAAGCTTCTCAATAGCATTGGAATTATCCACCATGATAAAGGTAGGTGTGTGTTACCTTTATAGAATCTCTAGATAGCTTTTCTCCTTTGGTGGTGAGCACTCCTCTACATGCTCCCCCTTCATGTAGCCTTCAATTACTTCACCTTGTTGTCTTGATTGACATTAGGTCTTCAAAAAAGTCTTCTTACACTTATCTTGATGTCTTCAAGATAATCTAATACCACTAATGGAAGATTTCTCCTCATATGCACAACAAGATGCTTGGACCCTACACAAGACCTAGCTACTCTTAGATTAGTACTCACTAAAATTGATATAGCTCTCAATTCCCAAATTCAATTAGCTAACCCTTTAGGCCACATAAATTAAAGACTATCAGATTTTTAACGAGCTATGAATCACTAAAATTTGACACCTCTATATTAGTCAAATTAGTCACACAAGACATACTTGTTTTCCTAAAACGATTTGAGATAGAATAGTAGAGAAAGAAATGGATATAACTCACTAAAATTTGACACCTCTATATTAGTCAAATTAGTCACACAAGACATACTTGTTTTCCTAAAAGGATTTGAGATAGAAATAGAGAAAGAAGCATTTATCACAGAATTTTTGGCAATAAAATTCTTGCTTTATAAGCTTTCTAATAAGTACAAGAACTCTAAAATTGAAGCTTTTTATAGAGAGAAAATCAGCACCTAAGAGGATACTATGGAAATTCAGCACCCTTTGGAAAGGGTAGGAGAGATATGCAAGAGAATATGAATGCTTATCATAGACAATGGCTCAATAGAACATGTATAAGAAGGACATTGACTCCCTACCATCCACACACACACAGAATGAGCTTGTATGGTGCTAAAATAGCCATGGGAGTCTTGCATGACTCTTCATATGTCCTCCATGTCTCTTCATATGCCCTCCTTGTCTCTTTAGCTACCCTGTGACTTTTTCTCTTCATTGGAGTTTCTTTTGGTGTTTCAATGCCTCACTTTGGATAAGCTTCAAACATGTGATTCAAATTTTCTAAGGTTTAAAATCATTCAAATGAATTTATTTAGTGAAAAACATATGAGCTTGTCCTAAAAAAAACATAACTTTTAACGTACTGAACTCTAGAAACTCATATGAGTTATGCTACATAACCTGAAGCAAACTCAAATGAATAAGTCAACTTAGTCTTATCATCATTTGAAGATTTAAAGGGTTCTTTTATAGAACATCTATTTAGGATTCTTAATTTAGTTACCTGGCTCTAACCAACTAACCTTGGATTTTCATAAAAGGAATCAGATACTCTATCTAATTCAAATCCAAAAGATTTAGAAAGTGAAAGAAAGAACTAAAACTCTATGCAACCAATTCAAACTTCTAAGATACATAAAGTTGTGATGAAGCGAATTTTAGAATGACTCAAAACTTGAACTTTTCAAAGATTTGTTTCAACAAGGTATTGAAGCACTTTTCCTATCTATAAGAGAAATAAATTGTATTCTCAAAAAGATTCATAGTAAATCTAAAACATCATCCAACCACAAGATACTAGTGTGGTATCATACATCAGTGTGTCGACCCACTCAGTTTCTATTGATGAGATTTTACTCCACTAATGCTTCTCTTAAGACTAAGTTCATTCCTTTATTCAATCTTTATGATTGCTATTGGGAATGGAATTTTTGTGCATGTCATGAGGAAGGAGATAAGGAAAAGCGTTCATTCACCCACTCTCACACTCAAGTAGGAGCACACATACAGATTGAGCTGAGGAAGAATGATCTTCTTCTTCTACTACTACTAGATAAAAGGAATATACAAGACTGACCTAATACAACAATATAAATAGCACAATATATAAAGAACAATACATAAGGAAAAACCCAATGTCCACAAATCTCGCGATACATGAATCTAGTAAATCTCACTAAAGTATCCCTAACATATACTAGTGTGAACACTATATATGTTAGAGAAACGAAAAAAGTGATATGTGTCATCCTTGATCATCACATGTTGAGCTTGATATCTCAACACTCCCCCTCAAGCTCAATATCATGTCCTATAATCCAAGCATCTTTCAAAACTTCTTCAGCTTCTCTACTCCAAGTGCTTTAGTGAAAATATCATCAACCTAACCATTTGTCCTCTAAAAATAAGATCAATATCACCTGCCAATACCTTCCCTTTGATGAAGTGATACTGTACCTCGATATACTTTGTTGTAGCATGAAAAATAGGATTTCATGCTAACTTAATGTTGCTAAGAATCACAATAGATGATGATCAGGTTTTGCACTTCCACACCTAAATCTGCAAGTGCCATCTCTAACCATGATCATGATACTCACCTCTATACTTGACAAAGCAACAGTGGGTTGCTTCTTGCTGCTCCATGTAATAGATACACTCCCAAGTGAGAATAGAAAGCTACTAGTAGATCTTCTATCTAGAATACTACTAGCCCAATCTGCATCTATGTACCTATGAACTTGCAAATCTACACTAGCTTCATAAAACAATGCATAATCAAAAGTGGCACTCACATAGTCTAGAGTGCACCTTAGAGCATCTAAATGCAGTTTCATGGGAACCTGCATAAATTGACTTTCAAGTTCAATTGTGTAGCTTAGATCAAGCCTTCTAATTGTGAGATATATCAAACTTCCCATAATTTTCTTGTACATAGTAGCATTTTTCGATGCTTCACCTGAATAGTATCCAACTTCAAATTTGTATCTAATGGCATAGCAATTGGCTTATAATCAACCATACCATACTTTTGCAGCATACTTAAGGCATATTGCCTTTACCACATCCATATACTCAAGGCGTATTTCATTTTTCAGGTAATGATAGTACGGGATGTTGTAACGATGGTAACCATGGTCATTTTGAATGTGATTACAAGTTGAAAATGCAAAACAAAGAAAAAAGCAAAAAAAAAAGGTATGTATCCATGTGCAAATGATTCGGTGAAGTTATTCATGGTCCAACATCATTTGATGAATACAATGTTTGTTAATGTTTCAAAATGGAATCATAATGTCTAGTATATTGGTTGAGGTGCTTGAAATCATATGACCAGCCATGTTGAATTGTTTAGTAGTTTGCAAAATTTAGTTCCTAGATTTGTTGAAATAGGTGATGATACATCACATCCTATTCACCATGCAGGAAACATATCACAGATCATGGATGATGCAAAGGTAAACCAACTTGTTCATGTATTGCATGTTCCTAATATAACAAAGAGCCTAATTTCAATTGGCTAAAGGTTGACCAGTGATTAGAAGTTAGGTTAAATTCTAATGGTTTATATGTAGAGGAATACAAACAAAATGGAAGGTTAATCACCAAAGCAAACAAAGTGGGTAGGATTTTTACCTTGAATGTGAAATTTCTTGAAATGAATGCAGTCATGATTGCAAAAGGCTCACGTTATTGTTGACATAGAGATATGGTAGAAGAAAATTGGACATGTAAATTTGTAGAGGCTAAAGTTGATGCACTCAAAGGAGCTTGTACATGGACTACCAAATTTCAAGGTTGCAAAGATGTTGAAGGTATGTGAAGCATGTCAATTTGGTAAACACTCAAGGGCATCATTCCCACATGACATGCATGTTAGTGAGAATGTGTTAGAGAAAGTGCATACAAATGTTTGGCGTCTTACAAAGACCATATCTATGGTAGGTTACACGTTCTCTGTCACTTTCATCGATGACCATACACAAAAAGTATGGGTATACTTCATGAAGGAGAAGAGAGGTGTTTACTCACTTTTAGAATTTCAAGGCCATGGTGGAAAAACAACCAAGGAAGTATATTCAAACATTGAGATCTGATGGAGGATATGAATATATATCAAACGGAATCAATAGTTTTCTAAAAAATAAAAATTTCAATGTAGTTTTCATGCAGGTACACAACACAACAAAAGTGTTGTTGGATGCAAAAATAGACACATTGTAGAAAACTCAATAGCCTTGATGGTGGACAAAAAAAAAATGTCACGTTGTTATTGGATAGAAGATTTGCACATTGTTGTATACATCATGAATACAACTTTGACTATTGTTATTGTTGGAGGAGATGGTGGACACCTTCCAATGATGAGATGATACTGCAAATTCCTGCTTCACACTAGCCAAAATTGAGTTACGAAGTGCAAAGTAAACCTCTTGAGCTTTCCAAGAAGCACAAATGATCACCCAAGTACTTTGGAAGATGATCCTCAAATCATTGGATTAGAACACATAACTTTGACATTCACCATGAATCAAAAATTTCGGTTCATGATGAATGTCAAACTACTTTGGAAGATGATCCTCAAATTATTGGATCAGAACACATAACTTTGACATTCACATGAATAAAAAATCATTGGATCAGAGCACATAACTTTGACATTCACCATGAATCTATTTTGGTCACTGCACTTGCTCACAAAAATGAACAATGCTCTTTCTCTGCTAACAATTGAACAAAATCCTTTTGAGCATATCTAGTTAACTTGGCTAGCTAACTTTTGCAAGTTATTCCAACTGAGATGATAAACTATGCAATGATAATGATGCTTAACAAATCATAGATGCATCTCGACATTTTCAGGGGTTGACAATATGTAGAATGAAACTCGAGAATGGTTGAGGCAGTAAGAATGAAACTTTGTAACATGAAAATAGATTGTCTCATGAATCTATAACAAGTTAAATTACTCAAGATGATCAAGTATACACTAAGAAATAGATCAGAGAAGTTTATTGTTTTGAGTGGTACATGATAGAGAAACAGAGATCACATATGATCAAAGTGTATGTATTAATGCACATAAGTTATAATGATATTGGCAATGAATGATTGCACAATGTGAGGGGAATGATAGAGCTATAGTGTGAGCTCGATGTATCTTGAAAATCCCCTTCAAATCTCTGCTAATTCAGGCTCTAGTCCTGTTGATATATTTAGGTAGTGATGTGTGTGAACACTCTAGGACCGTCGGGGCACTTTTTTCCCTCTTTAAGAGGTTTTTTTCCCACGGCTTGTATATACGCCTATTGCCCTAATGGGCTACTTATCTTTGTACATTCTCTAGTAATACATTCAGTCTTGTGTGTTGTGCTCCAAGCTTCTTCTTCTTCCTTGTGCTGTTCGTGTGCTTCTGCAGACATCTAGCTCCAACAATTGGAATCAGAGCAGGTCGTCGCTTTATCTAGGCCATCGTCGACACTCCTTCGTTTGTAGTCTCAGATTCACACAAAATTTGGTGAGCATACTCAGGGTGTTTCAGAGATCAAAACAACTTCGCTTTGTGGTGCCAAAATCGCAACTTTGAGCTTGTTTCGGCCTCTGAATGCACTATCACAGTGCTTGTGCAGGCTATTTCGTCTTTTTATGCCAAAGGTATATACCTGTTTCTATTCACCAGTATAAGCATCTCGAAGTCTGCTACATGTTTAGCAGAACTCGTCTAGGCAATTCTGTTCAACTTTTTGAGATATAGTCAATTTTTTGTATCAAGGTATTTTAGTCATCGGCCATGGCTGAAAAGCAGTGATGTATTCTGTATGTTGGCTGTTGAGGATAAGTTGGATGGTACCAACTACCCATTATGGGCTTATATGATGCGACATGTATTGGTTGCAAAAGGATTATGGAACATTATGCAGGGTGTTGAAAGATGTCCTGTTACACCTCTAATGATAGATACTACAAATACAGGCGCTAGAGTTGATGAAGATGGTGTCGAATATGATATTCTGTAGATTCCTGTTCGTGCTGCTATTTCTGCTGCACCTACTGCAAAGCAGATTCGATGGGATGGCAGAGATGCCCAGGCACATGCATTGATAGCTTTGTCTGTCAAACATGCCATTATTCCTCACATTCGCTCTTGCAAAACAGCTAAGGATGCTTGGGATACACTTACCACATTGTACCAAGCTAGGAATGAGGCTCGTGTTGCTTACCTCCGAAAACAGTTGGAGAGTGAGCACATGAATGAAGGTGATTCTATGGACAGTTTCCTAACAAAGATCAAAGATTTGAAGGAACAGTTGATTTCTGCTGATGAGGTTATACCAGATAGCTCACTTGTGCAGACCGTTCTAAATGGTCTTCCTGATTCATATCAGAGTTTTGCTTCTACTCTTTGGTTGATGATGAAAGGCAATCCAAATGCCCTATTATTTGAGGAGTTAGTCTCTGTTCTGTTGCAGGAAGATCAGTTGAGGTAGAACAGGTCCATTATGCGAGTTGCAGATCAAGCTTTCCTGACTAGTCAGAAGGGCAAATGAAAATGGAGCTCTTCAACTAGTAAGCAAAAATCTGCTAATTTTGCATATTCGAAGAAAGAAGATAAAGATGAGAAGAAATCAGAAAAGCAGAAATTGTTTTGTAAGTACTATAAAGGGAATGATCATATCATAAAGAACTGTCCAAAACTGGCTGCTAAAGAGGCAAACAAGAAAGAGGCTGGAATGGTTGTTGCAGAGGCCTCTACACCAAAAACAGAGTCTGCAAATCTTGTGCAAGAAGAGGAATGGGTGTTTACTACTGTCTGCAGTTTTGACCCATCTTCTCATGATCAGTGCATGTCTGCAGTAGACTCAGATGTTTGGTATTTTGATAGTGGGGCGACCAAACATATTACCTCGCAGCACAGTTTCTTCTCTTCACTCGAGCCTGCCCTACAGGGAATACTGTTACATGCGCCAACAAATCCTCTTATCTTGTTATGGGAGTTGGTAAGATCATTTTGACTACTGCTGATGGTAGTTCTTTCACTTTGTCAGATGCTTTATTTGTTCCAGGGATAAAAAAGAACGTGTTATCAGTTTCTGCATTAGCCAAGATTGGCTTGGTTATGAAATTTGTTGATGACATGTGTACGATTCATGATCTCTCAAATGGCGATGTGATTATTGCTTCTGGCATTTTATGTTGTGGGCTGTATAAGCTCATAGACTATGAAAGATCTGTAAATAATTTGGCATGTGTAGTAAATGATTCTCAGACTATGTCAGATGCAAAGCTTTGGCATGCACACTTTGGTCATTTGAATTTTGCTAGTTTGCTACGCCTGCAGAAATCTGAAATGGTGTCCTCTTTGCCCAAACTTGAGGCACTTGGAAAACATGTTTGTGAAGGCTGTATTTTGGGCAAAATGCAGCGTTCCTCCTTTCCAAAATATGGTTTAGTTCGGGCTACACATAAATTGCAGCTTGTACATAGTGATGTCTGTGGTCCTATGCAGACACCTTCTTTTGGAAATTACCTTTACTTCGTGACTTTCATTGATGATTTCTCCAGGCATGCATGGGTATATCCACTCAAAGAAAAGTCCGAAGTGTTCATGTGCTTTAAAGAGTTTTTGGTTTTGGTTGAAAATCTGTCAGCATGTAAAATGGGCACCCTCCGTTCTGATCGAGGGGGGGAATATATGTCTTCTGATTTTAATGCATTTCTGGCTGAACGTGGGATAAAACACCAGTGTAAAGTGCCCTATACACCTCAACAGAATGGAGTTGCTGAACGAAAGAACAAGTCACTCATGGAGATGGCGAGGTGTATGGTCAAGAGTCAGGCTTTACCACATAGTTTCTGACTTGAGGCTATCATGTGTGCAACATATGTACTGAATAGGTGTCCCACTAAAGCGCTGCAGTCTATCACTCCATATGAGGCTTGACATGACTGCAAGCCATCTGTTGCTCATTTGCGTGTTTTTGGTTGTTTGGCATATGCACTAGTGCCTGAACAACATCGCAGAAAATTGGATGATAATGCAGTAACATGTATTTTTGTTGGGTACAGTTATGAAAGTAAAGGCTATCGTCTGTATCATCCACATACTAAACGCATTTTGGTTAGCCGTGATGTTGTCTTTGTGGAAGATGCTATTCAACCATTGCTTTCTTGTACTAAGGAGACATCTGTTAGCTCCAAAGACATGTATGATACTTTGATGCCTCTTTTTACAGGTGGATAGTCTAGTGCTGGTCCTAATGAGGCAACTTCTCAACCTTTGCAGGTTTCATATGATGATGCAGATCATTCCATTTCTCATGCAGATTTACATGATGCACTTGTTGATGAGAGAGGTGATATTGAGCAGGCAAAAACTATGCTAAAATGGCTAGTGCAAACTTTGCGTGACAACAAATTAGATGCACCTTTGTCATACCGTACTCGTTTAGGCTCTCATAGTGCCTCCTTTGCATCAGATTGCTATGCTATGGCTGCGTCTAGTCTTTGTGATGAGAATGAGCCTTTTTCTTTTGATGAAGCACAAAATTCAAAAAATTGGATGGCTGCTATGCAATCTGAATATGATGCTATAATGAAGAATTGTACTTGGTCTTTATGTGACTTGCCTCCTGGCAAGAAGGCCATTGGTGTTGGTGCAATTCAAGCCATCACACTTGGCTAGGACATTTGATTTGAAGACTCCACATAAGGGAAGACCCATAGGAACTTATGCTTAAAGTTTCTTACCATTTACTTTTTTGTAAAAGTCTAGAATGACTTGGCATCTCATGTAATCATACCAACTTGATTAGTCATGGATTCTTAGTTGAGTTAATGGAGAGAATATCTCCCTACTTTTAGTAGAGATATTCTAGGGAGCCTACATTTGAATTTCAAATTCAAATCATAGTACAACTCTTATAAAAACTACAAGCAAAAAGTCACGGGTGTCCATCATCAATCCCGAGGCTATTCTGTACCATTCATTGAGTGTGTAAGGCTTACTCCATAGCTTACACCTCTGAGTACCATTGTGCTATGACTATCATGCCAATGGGAATGTACATTCATATGATATAATACAAATACTTGCATTCATCATCTCTGTTTTGTCTGAGTCTTCTACTCCAAGTCTGTCAACTTCCAAGGAGCATTTCTCAGTGCTCACTGAACCAAATCAAGAATTTAATAGCTCGTTGGAACCAGCTCAAGGTCTTCTACAAGCATACAAAATTTCAGAAGATTTCATTCAGCCATCTGCGAGAAATCGGCTTCGAAGTCACCTCTGGTCTATTTCTGCAACTCTCCTAAAAAGTCGGGGGTAATCATAATTTTGCTAAATCAATTTCTCTGAATGTGATTTATCATTTCTTCTCATTCCACTTGCAAATGGTAACTTATTAAGGTACTTTAATACTCCCAACAGGAATTGTTTCAATTGCAAGTGTGCTGGTCACACTGAGCATAATACTGAGCAGGTATCATTACAAAAATAGCAAGTTGTTGGATTTGTGAAGGAACCAAGTTATCTGTTTTGGTTTGATCATTACACAAACCATTTGCAAAGTACATATATGGTTTCTTTGTGTCATTTGGAAGCTAAGCAAGTGTACTAAGCATATCTGGAATCAAAGGAGGGCTGGTGTGAAGCAGGTATAGCAGCATCAACTCATTTCTTGAGTGCATCCAACCATCACTCCCAACAGTGGTATCAGAGCAAAGAAGGTAAACATGGGTGATGGATTTCCTTCATTCATTGATAAATTGGACAGGAACAACTACCAAGCTTGGTCATTGAGAATGAAGACCTATCTACAAGGCAGAAGTTTATTTGGATACATATCAGGAGATGAGGAATTGCCCTCATTCAAAACTAGGGGACTACCAACAAAGGATGAACATGAGAGACTCAACCAATGGTGTGCAAAGGATGCTTTGGCAAGGTCTTACCTTCTAAACTCTATATCTGACTTTCTTTTACCTCATGTAAGGAACTGTAAGACTTCCCAAGAGACTTGGGAAACCTTGTCAAACTACTTTTCTTCCAACACAAGGGCCAGGAAGAATCAACTGTGGATTGAATTCACAACCCTTAGAAACCAACCCAAGCAATCAGTCTCAGAGTATGTGACAAAGATTAAAGATGTGGCAGACCAATTAGCAAGCATTGGAGAGGAGATTGAAGAGGAGCAAATAGTCAGGCAAGTAACAAATGGACTCAAGGCAGATGATAAGTGGGAAAGTTTCACCACTGCAATGGACCTCTATATGGACATGCATACCCCAGATCTCACAACACTCATGGGCCAACTATTTACACATGAAGCAAAGTTTACAAAGGCAGGAGATCAATCAAAAGGTAATAACCCCTCTGCTCTCTATACTGATAAGAAAGTTAAAGATAAAGGTAAAGGGAAGAAACAGGATGAAGAAGGCTCTACCTCCCAAGCTAATTATGCAGGGAGAGGTAGATCATCTAGAGGAAGAGGCAGAGGAGGTAAGTCAGGTAGGGGGAGACCCTACAACTCATCACCATGCAACATTTGTGGATTGTCTAATCATACCACAGATGAATGCTACAAGAATTACAAGAATCAGAGAGGAAGAGGCTACTCAAGAGGTGGATACTCTCAAGGAAGAGGCAGATTCAACCAACATCAAAGCTACAATGGATACAACAATCAATACAACAACAACTACAATCACAACCACAATGGTAACTACCAAGGTGGATTCAGAAACAGAAGAGACTACAACAACTACACAGAGGAGCAAGATGACTCCCTATTGATCATGAATATGACCTCCAAGGCAGGTACAAATGATGATCATTTATTTTACATTGACTCAGGATATTCTAACCATGTAGCTGGCAATGTGGCACTACTTTCTGATTTGGAAGAGCCCAAGGGCAAACATCAAGTGCAGACAAGTGATGACACTAAACATTCTGTTGTTAAGATTGGAAATGTAAAGACATGTGATGGTAACCAGAATCTATTGAGTAGGGTACTCTATGTACCAACCATCACCAAGAATCTAATGAGTGTTGGTCAGATTGTGGAGAAAGGTTTGCAGGTCAGATTCACACAACATGGAGCATATGTGGAGGACCCAAGACATGGATTCAGAAGGATAGCCAAAGGGGAGAAATCAGGTAGATTGTTTACTTTTGAGCTAGAAGACACCAAGAACATTGCTTTATATAATTACAAGGATCAGACACTTTCAGAGTTAGAAATATGGCACAACAGATTAGGGCACATAGGTGAAAGAACCCTAAAGCAAATGTGCAGGGATCAATGTGTGCTTGGGATACCTAATGTGTCCAAGCAACACATGATTTACAAGTGTGGAGCATGTCAATTTGGTAAGTCTCACAGGTTGCCCTACACAAGGACAGGATTCATGCATGAAGACTACCTAGACTTGGTACACACAGATGTTTGGGGACCTAGCAAGGACCCTTCTATTTCATGTTCAAGGTATTATGTGTCCTTTATTGATGACTATAGCAGGTGGACCATTTTATACTTTATGAAGCATAAAGATGAAGTGTTTAATTGTTTCAAGAAGTATCTTGCACTTGTTGAAAACCAAACAGGAAGAAGCTTGAAGAGGCTAAGGTCAGATGGTGGAGGAGAGTACTTCTCCAATGAGTTTGAAGGTTTCTTGCAGGAAAGAGGCATCAAAAGGGAGATTACTACAAGGTACTCACCTGAACAAAATGGGGTAGCTGAAAGAAGGAATAGATTCATAGTAGAAACAACTAGGTCTATGCTTAATGAAAAAAAGTTACCAAATTATCTTTGGGCAGAGAGTGTATCCACTGCCACCTATCTCATAAACAGGTTGCCATCCAAATCACTTGATGGCATGACACCATATGAAGCTTGGCATGGTAAGAGACCCTCTCTGGATCATTGCAAAATCTTTGGTTGTGTAGCATATGTGCATATTCCCTCACAGGTAAGGGGAAAGCTAGACCCCAAGGCTGAAAAATGTATCTTCATTGGTTATGATTTGAACCAAAAGGGATACAGATTCTACAACCCAACAAACAAAGGTTTCAAGGTAAGCAGAGATGTCATCTTTGATGACAATGACTCATGGTATGAGAATGAATGCAGGAAGATTAGTCTGCCCTATGACATGGAAGAAGATTTCCCAAAGCTCACCAAGGAGGAACCAATTCAGAAAGAAGATTCAAGCTCAGATGATGATGATACAATAAACCTTGAAGAGTTCAAGGCTTGGAAATCCAAAGGGAAGATGAAGATGAAGCAACTAGAAGATAAACCAGAATCCTCAACTCAAGCAATGAGGAGATCTCAGAGAGAAAAGAAGAAGCCTATCAGATTTGGGTATGACACATCACTTGTAACTAAACATTCTGTATATCTTGCAAAGGACTTGTTGAATGAAGAACCAGGTACCTATGAAGAAGCAATTACCAAACCTGAATGGAAGAAGCCATGGATGAAGAGATGGAAGCTCTTAAGGAAAGTGATACTTGGGACTTGGTACCCAAGAAAGACTCTATGAAGGTAATAGGATCCAGATGGATCTACAAACTAAAGAAGAATTCAGATGGAACAATAAACAGGTACAAAGCTAGGTTGGTAGCCAAGGGTTTTGCACAAACTCAAGGCATTGATTATGAAGAGACATTTTCTCCTGTGGCTAAGATGCCTACTATCAGAATATTGGTGAGTGTAGCTGCATCCAAGAATTGGAATATGTACCAATTAGATGTCAAGAATGCTTTCTTGAATGGATGGATATCTGAAGAAGTCTACATGTCACAACCACCTGGCTATGAAGATCCAAAAAAGGTACATTATGTTTGTAAATTGAAGAAGGCTCTGTATGGTTTAAAGCAGGCACCTAGAGCATGGAATTACAGGTTGACAACCTACCTCCAAGACCAAGGATTTGTGATGAGTAAAGCAGACACTTCTCTATTCATAAAGAGAAGTAGTACAGAGGTAATCTACTTATGTGTTTATGTTGATGACATCATGATTACAGGCAATGATGTCAATGGAATCAGGCACATCAAAGGACAAATGATGAAAGAATTCAAGATTAGTGATCTTGGATTATTGAAGTATTTCTTAGGTCTTGAGTTAGTCTACACCAACTCAGGTATATATATCACTCAAAAGAAGTATGTGCAGGATATGGTCAAGAAGTTTGGCTTGCAGGATGCTAAAGTATCTACTACTCCAATGGAGGTCAACCTAAAGCTAAGTGCTCATGAAGGAGAAGAAGTCCAAGACATCACAGGATACCAAAGTATGGTAGGAAGTTTGAACTATGCTACATTGACAAGAATTGACATAGCATATGGAGTTAGTGTGCTTAGTCAATTCATGCACAAACCAAGGGTACCTCACCTAAAGGCAGCAAAGAAGATCTTGAAGTATCTGAAGGGAACTCAAAGTCATGGTTTGTACTTTCCTTATACATCAGATATTGACATTAAAGTTTACTCAGATGCAGATTGGGCAGGATGCAAGGATGATAGGAGAAGCACCTCAGGATATATTTGTTTTGCAGGAGATAAGCCTATTTCTTGGTCAGCCAAGAAACAACCTACAGTGGCATTGTCATCCACTGAAGCAGAGTATAGAGGGCTTGCCAATGCCACTCAAGAAGCTATCTGGTTGAAGCTTCTATATACAGAATTAGGCCTATATACAAGGCCACCAATTATCTTTGGAGACAACACTAGCTCTCTTCACCTTGCAGCTAATCCAATTTATCATGCCAGAACCAAACACATAGAGGTTCATTACCACTATGTGAGAGAGAAGTTACTTAGCAAAGAGATTCAATTGACATATGTGTCTACCAATATGCAATGTGCAGATTTACTCACTAAAGCATTGGATGGAAACAAGTTATGCAGATTTAAATCCATGATTGGATTGCAGGATGTGATTGAAGACTAAAGAAGAAGAAGATGAAGACTTGAGCCAAAGTGTTTGGCTTGAGGGGGAGCTGTTGGTGCAATTCAAGCCATCACACTTGGCTAGGACATTTGATTTGAAGACTCCACATAAGGGAAGACCCATAGGAACTTATGCTTAAAGTTTCTTACCATTTACTTTTTTGTAAAAGTCTAGAATGACTTGGCATCTCATGTAATCATACCAACTTGATTAGTCGTGGATTCTTAGTTGAGTTAATGGAGAGAATATCTCCCTACTTTTAGTAGAGATATTCTAGGGAGCCTACATTTGAATTTCAAATTCAAATCATAGTACAACTCCTATAAAAACTACAAGCAAAAAGTCGCGGGTGTCCATCATCAATCCCGAGGCTATTCTGTACCATTCATTGAGTGTGTAAGGCTTACTCCATAGCTTACACCTCTGAGTACCATTGTGCTATGACTATCATGCCAATGGGAATGTACATTCATATGATATAATACAAATACTTGCATTCATCATCTCTGTTTTGTCTGAGTCTTCTACTCCAAGTCTGTCAACTTCCAAGGAGCATTTCTCAGTGCTCACTGAACCAAATCAAGAGTTTAATAGCTCCTTGGAACCAGCTCAAGGTCTTCTACAAGCATACAAAATTTCAGAAGATTTCATTCAGCCATCTGCGAGAAATCGGCTTCGAAGTCACCTCTGGTCTATTTCTGCAACTCTCCTAAAAAGTCGGGGGTAATCATAATTTTGCTAAATCAATTTCTCTAAATGTGATTTATCATTTCTTCTCATTCCACTTGCAAATGGTAACTTATTAAGGTACTTTAATACTCCCAAAAGGAATTGTTTCAATTGCAAGTGTGCTGGTCACACTGAGCATAATACTGAGCAGGTATCATTACAAAAATAGCAAGTTGTTGGATTTGTGAAGGAACCAAGTTATCTGTTTTGATTTGATCATTACACAAACCATTTGCAAAGTACATATATGGTTTCTTTGTGTCATTTGGAAGCTAAGCAAGTGTACTAAGCATATCTGGAATCAAAGGAGGGCTGGTGTGAAGCAGGTATAGCAGCATCAACTCATTTCTTGAGTGCATCCAACCATCACTCCCAACAATTGGCACTAAGTGGCTATACAAGCTGAAGCGTAAACCTGATGGTATAGTGGACAGGTATAAGGCTAGGCTTGTTGCAAAGGGTTATGCGCAGGAAAGAGGCATTGATTTTGATGTGACCTTTGCACCTACATGCCGTATGACTATTGTTCGGAGCATTTGTGCACTTGCAGCCCATCATGGTTGGAATGTACATCAGTTGGACATTAAAACAACATTTCTGAGTGGCGACTTGCATGAAGAAGTGTATGTTTTTTAGCTCCATGGCTTTGTGCAGAAAGGGCATGAAAACCAGGTGTGCAGGTTAAGGAAGGCATTATATGGTTTAAAGCAACCACCACGTGCTTGGTATGAGAAGATACATGCCTATCTGGTTGCACATGGTTTTGAGAATAGTCCAACTGAAACCACCTTATATGTTAAGCGTGCTAATGATGTGCTTCTGATCATTGTTGTCTATGTTGACGACATGCTGCTCACTGGTCCTATTGAGAGCATATTGCAGATTTCCACGCTGATTTTCATGCCTCATTTGAGATGTCTGATTTGGGGCATTTGCATCACTATTTAGGCATTCAATTTATGCAAGTTGATGGTGGAATGGCTTTGTGTCAAATGAAATATATTGACACATTATTGCAGAATTTTGGCCTTGAAGACTGTAAGCCTATTGCCACTCCTATGGAGACAGGTTTACGATTGACTCTTCATGATGCTGGAGATGCATTTGATGCTGTTCTCTATCAGCAGGCTATTGGATGCTTGATTTACTTATGCATTACTTGGCGAGATATTCAGTTTGCTGTTTCACAGATGAGAAGGTTTATGCATTGCCGAGGAGTCAAGCATTCGCAGGCGGTTAAGCGTATCTTTCGCTACTTGAGTGGTACTCGGCTACTTGGGTTGTTTTATCCCAAGGGGGGATCACTACCGCCAGATTTGCATGCTTTTTCTGACTCTGATTGGGTTGGTTGCTATGACACTCGTGTGTCCACTAGTGGTTTTTGCTTCATGCTTGGTAGCTCATGTATATCTTGGTTGAGCAAGAAGCAGCCTACTGTGGCGACTTCCAGTTGTGAGGCTGAGTAGAGGGAAGCTTTCACAGCTACTGTTGAGTGTGTGTGGCTCAGACGCCTTACGATTGATTTGGGTGTTGGTCACTCTTCTGCCACCACCATCTTCACTGACAGTCAGAGCGCATTGGCAGTTGCGACGAACCCTGTGTTCCATGCTCGCACTAAGCACATTGAGGTGCATTATCATTATGTTAGGGAGAGGTTCTCTGCTAGGAGATCAACTTGGCATATGTGCCCACGCAGGAGAACATTGCAGACCTTTTCACGAAGGCTCTACCTAGGGAGAAGTTTGAAGCTTTCTGCAAAGCTTTGGGCTTACTTCCTTTTGTGGAGTGATTTCCACATAGCTTGGCACTTCCTTATACATGAGTGCCAGCTACTTGTTCACCGCATCACTCCCAGGGGGGATTTGTTGATATATTTAGGTAGTGATGTGTGTGAACACTCTAGGACCGCCGGGGCACTTTTTTCCCTCTTTAGAAGGTTTTTTCCCCCCGGCTTCTGAATTTCAAATTATACCAAAAAAATGTTCCTTGAGTTTAAGACTTCATCTATCATCATTTCTTCACCAAAATATCTCATAACTAATTCTCCTAATAGCTCATGATTGAAAAATCATTTTACATGTGCACTTTTACAAAGGATAAGATCAAGCTTTTACAAGTGGGCATTCCCATGAGTATGCATGAGGATATATGGAAACTTATGGCTAGGTAACCAAGTATGTAGGCTTGTGAATATTGCACCAACAGCTCCCTCTCAAGCCTAAGATGCTTGGGCTTCAATGTTTCTTGATCTCCTACAATCCAATCATCATCTTGAACCTGTTTAATTTAGTTCCATCCAAAGATTTGGTTAATATATCTGCACACTGTAGGTTTGTAGACACATAGCACAATTGTATATCCTTACTAAGTAGCTTCTCTCTCACATAGTGGTAATGCACTTCAATGTGCTTAGTCCTTGCATGATACATAGGATTAGGAGCTAATTGTAATGAGCTAGTATTATCACCAAAGATCATTAGAGTATATGCATGTAGCCCCAAGTGAGAGTAGAGTAGCTTTAACCACATTGCTGCTTGTGTTGCATTTTTTAGGCCCCTATATTCAGCTTCAATTGATGATAATGCCATAGTTGGTTGTTTCTTTGATGACCATGAAATTAATTTAGACCCTACAAAAGATAAGTAGCCAGAGGTGCTCCTCCTATCATCTTTTGAGTCTGCCCAATTTGCATCCGAGTATAGCTTGAGTTAGTATTTTTAATGAACAATGAACAATCTACCTTGCTTGCAACAAAACCTTGGTCCTGCAAGTATGTGACAAGCCTATGGTTCGAAGCTCTAGGAGCTTGCTGTAAACCATATAGTGCCTTCCTTATATTACTTCTGAGTTAGTATTTTTAATGAACAATGAACAATCTAGCTTGCTTGCAACAAAACCTTGGTCCTGCAAGTATGTGACAAGCCTATGGTTCCAAGCTCTAGGAGCTTGCTTTAAACCATATAGTGCCTTCCTTATATTACATACATAATCATGTTTCTCTTTGTCTTCATATTTTGGTGGTTGAGCAATGTAAACCTCTTCAGAGATCCACCCATTAAGAAATGCATTTTTAACACCTAATTGCTACAAGTTCCAATTCTTTGAAGCAGTAATACTCACTAAAACTCTGATAGTTGGCATCTTGGCCATAGGTTAGAAGGTCTCCTCATAATCCACTCCATGGGTTTGAAAAAACCCCTTTGCTACTAGCCTTGCTTTATACCTATTGATTGTGCCATCTGAATTCTTTTTCACTTTGTAAATTCGCCTAGATCCTATTACCTTCACTTCAAAACCAAATCCCAAGTGCTATTCCCTTGAAGTGCTCCAATTTCCTCTTGCATAGCTTCTCTCCATTCTTCTTTCTTGTTGGCTTCTTCAAATGAAGAAGGTTCCTCTCACATAGAATCTTTAGCCATATATAGAATGCTTAATGACTAGTGATGTGTCATAGCTGTAAGCCGTCGGATTGGCATTCTGTATTTTTTATAATCCCTATATTTTTCCCATACCACACAAACCGAAAGGTTGTTGCAAAGAGATGTATCTGTTTATCAACTAATGAAAGGGTATTGCGGTGACACTCCGGTGACGACGAGCAGTATCGCCAGACTGTCTGTCTGGGTGATTGTGGTCTAGGAAGTCACTGTGGTGCCGTGTTTGAGAAGTCTGAGTATTACTGTTTTCATCTTTATTTAATTACATTAACTTGTGATTAACACATTCCCATTAAGTTAAGGATCATAAATCTGTGTTACGGTAATGAATAACTCCGATGCTACGTACTGAGAAAGTATTAACCCAAGTATGAACAGTAAGTCTGTGAGAGGACTAACCAGAATCTTGACAGTGATTCGTATTAAATAGAGTTTTGTACATTAACATACTGCGACTTGGATAAGTTAACCGGGAAAATCAAGTTACAGGGCCTTTGATTTGTCAGACCCTTACCACTCCCAAGAACCCGAAAGAACTTAAAATGCCTGTAGTGTAACTGTTCATTTTAACACTCGCGCCGTCTGTGGGAAGGTGGCCATAGATCGTGAATCAACAGTAAGGTGGAGCAGTACGCAATTGGTGCAGAAGTGATATATGCTGGTTACTTGGTCCGGCAGGTCGTATCCAAAGTACAGGAGAGACCAACATCCTTGGGCAGTACCAAATTTGTTAGGGACACCCCCAAGAGGCAGAAGCATAGATCGGTTAAGCCCAATCGTCGAAGAAGCGAAGCACGTTAGCAGTGATTTCGGTAGTATTCTGGTGGAACATGCTGCAATTCCGGTAGATTCCGGAGCAATTTTGGTGCAGTCTACAGAAGGTACAGTAACTTCGGAGTGTACAGGGACGTAGTGTGTAGACGGCCCGACACCGTCTAGTTAGGATTCGAACCCGACTGAGGATAGAGATGTGTTGTCCAGAGAGATCATTGAAGGTGAAAGAATACCCTATTCTAGGGAAAGTTTGATAAATTCTGGTGACAGTTCGGTGCTAGTTGCAGGAAATTTATAGTTTTTCGGTGATAGTGTGATACTTCCTAGTGAATCTTCATTTCGGACACCATTGTTTGGGGCAAATTTGCCTACATGGGATATCCAAGCTGAGGATAGGTTCTTCGATTTGGAGATCCGTAAGAGAATAAACGCTATTTTCAAACCGGAAGGTGAGCACTCTGACCATACAGACTCTGAAGGTCAAGAAATGCCACCGTAGAACTCAGGATATAGCAACGGTACCACGACTAGCACTATGAGTGGTCAACAACAATAGCAGCAACAACAACAATAGCAGCAGCAACAACAACAACAGCAACAACAACAACAACCCCTTCCACTTCGACCGGTTCCAACAGGGGTAACTTACACAAAGTTTGGTGGATTTCTAGGTGACGATCCTGATGCCCATGTACGCACCTTTGAAATAAGTTATGCAGTGCTAAACCATCCACCCGATGCGGTATACAAGGCCATCGTATTTCAATCAACATTAGTCAATGAAGTAGCACGATGGTTAACAGAGTATGATATCAACCATTTCGTTACCTATGAGGGGGTAAGGGATGCGTTTTTGCAGAGGTTCCGGTTGAAGAAATCTTGCCAAAATCTTCGATTACTTGCAGAACAATAGGTAGAAGCCGCATCAGACTGTTCAGGAATATGCCACATTATTTAGAACTCATTTAAGACAATTGCCTCTGGCACATGCTAATTTACCGGATGATGTTGTAACCCAGTGGTTCATTAATGGTTTGACCCCACAACTACGACAAATTATGATCATCCGCTGTGTGGGAGCTATGACACTGGATGCTGTTATAGCGATGGCCGTACAATTAGAGCATAAGGTTGGAGGATTCACGGAAGACTTGGAGTGGCTGAAGGCCAGTAAAAACGTTACAGATGATCAGGCTAAATAGATGTATTGCACTAAGTGCAAAAATCCAGGGCATACCAGTGTTACCTGTGCCCTTAATCAGATGTATTGTGCCATCTGTAATACCACCGGACACTCCACCAAAACTTGTGCGTATAATGCCAAAGTGTAGGGACGAGCAGCTGTAAATGCCATTATACAGGAACCAGGACAGCCAGCAACTCACTACATGCCACCGCAGATGCGAAACAATCAGTCGCAAGGATACAGGAATTACAGGGGACAGCAGAGTACTAACTTCAATACAAATCGATGGCAGACAAGTACATCATCGGAAGGTACTTCTCTTCCACCACCTCGATGTCATTTTTGTGGTGAGCTTGGCCACATCCGGAGATTCTGCAAGGATGCAGCCGAATATGATAAAAGAAAGAAAGAGCGTCAAAATCCGATGACCAACATGGTATACATCTCACCAGTAGAATCGCAAGCAGTAGTGGTCCAAACAAGATCCGGTAAGCAGTTGCAACCTGCAGCTGAGGTGTTTGAACCTGGCATCCGTGAACAACATTGAATGTATACCAAAGCCAGCCAATGGACCACCAAAGAGCCTACCGTGTTCCCCGATCCAATTCCGGTGACACAGCTTCCCCTGCCAAAGGTGAGAGCGCATGAACAAGACTGTACTCCAGTAATAGGAGAATCATCATCAGAATCGGTGCAGAGTACAACTCAAACAGAGCAGGTATGGGATATTCTCTCTAAGGCTTCAATTACACTCCCCTTGGGCAGCTACTTGCCTTGGTGCCCGGAGTTAGGCAGCAGTTTCAACAACAAGCTAGTTCCGAATCTCCTAGTACTCCGGCGACCGCAACAATACAACCGGAAACTAATTCTACGGTGGATCATTCTGTCCCCTTAATCACTGTCAGGCATAAAAATCAAAAGATTACACAAGTGCTAATTGATGGTGGTTCCGATGTGAACATAGCAACTGTAGCTCTCTGCAAGAAGTTAGGGTGGACCCAAATCGAGCCTATTCAATTCTTTGTCAGAATGGCAGATCAATCCCGAGTTCATCCGGTGGGACTCGTAAGGAATATCCCCATTACTTTGCAGGGCACCACGTTTAAAATGCCTTTCGTAGTCTTAGAACTACCAGAATCTAGCCTCGATTACAATCTCCTTTTCAGTCGACCATGGTTGAAACAGACCAAAGTCATACAGGATTGGTCAGTGCAGGAATTGACTTTTAAAGATAATCACCATAAATATGTTGTCAAACTAGATGCCATTCAACCCTGTGAGCTTCATGCCAGGCCCTATGTAGCAGAGCCAGTCCACATGTTGGATGGCTTATCTGACGACGAAGAAGAAGCGTTTCTGAAGAACAATAAAGATATGATTTCTTTAGGTACAATAGATCTGCAATCTGTCGCAGACAACTAGAGTCCGGTAGCCTGTACGGTTGTTCCCGTGATCGGAGACACGGATGTAGATGATAATGTTGCTATGGATGAAGCCACTCTGCAACAACTTTTACAGTCAGCTAACGGTCCGAGAAAACCTCATCAATTCTATGTCCCGGAAGACCAATTAGTAACCTATAATTTGGGTGATGAAAGCAACCCGCGTCCTATTAAGATTAAGGCGGGGTTGTCCGAGGCATTTCAAGAAGATTTGATCCGACTCCTGCGAGAGTTTTCTGATGTTTTTGCGTGGGACTATCGGGATATGAAAGGTCTGGACCCGCGGATCTATCAACATCGAGTCGTGCTCAAACCAGAGGCAAAGCCAATCAAACAATCCCGTTACCGAATGAACCCCAATTATGCAGCACAAGTCAAAGCAGAACTCGATCGCTCGTTGAAGGTGGGATTCATTGTACCAATCGAACACACTGAATGGATCTCTCTGATCGTGATTGTTCCAAAGAAAAATAAACAGCTACGAATCTGTGTGGATTACCGGAAATTGAATGCGGCTATGGTACCTGATCCATTCCCTCTTCCCTTTCTCGACACAATGCTAGACAAAGTGGCTGGGCATGAAATGTATTCATTTCTCGATGGTTATACTGGTTATAACCAGGTCAGAATGGTCGAACAAGACATACCAAAAATAGCTTTTATTACGAATTGGGGTGTGTATGCTTGTACAGTCATGTGGTTTGGCTTAAGGAATGCTCCAAGCACATTTCAACAGTGTATGCAAGAAATTTTTTCACCCTATCTGACTACTTTTATGCAAGTGTACTTGGACGACTTTTCTTTATTCGGAAAGATTGTGGCACACCTGTATCATTTACGGTGTTGTTTCAAAAAATGCCGTGAATACCGGTTATGCTTGAATCCAATAAAATGTATGTTTGCGGTTTCTTGTGGAAAACTCCTTGGCCACATTATTTTTGAGCAAGGCATACAAGTTGACCCAAACAAAGTTGCAGCCGTGTTGCAGGCACCAGTACCCACCACACCAAAAGAAGTTATGCGATTCCTGGGACAGATTCGGTGGCATGGTCGCCATTTACGGTGGTTAGCCCATTTGGCAACCCCACTTAATCGGCTAATGACGAGTACTCCACGCCAGTTCAAATGGACTCCAGAATGCCAAAATACCTTTGATCGTTTAAAAGGATTATTGACTCAGGCCCCTATTTTGCAACCCCCGAATTGGGAACGCCCGTTCCATGTCTTTGTCGATGCATCGGATATAGCCATTGGAAGTGTTTTAATGCAGCAAACTGATAAGTGGTTCTGGCCTGTCTATTATGCTAGTCGTCGACTAGCTTCTGCTGAAAAGAATTTCTCAGTGACTGAAAGAGAATGTCTCGGATTGGTGTACTCTGTAAAGAAATTCAGGCATTATTTGCTAGGCCAAAAATTCACCTTTCATGTGGATCATGCTACACTTGTATATCTGGTCCGGCAGCAACATTTAGGAGGTCGCTTGGCTCGTTGGGTTTTATTACTACTGGAGTTCGACTATGAAGTGATTCATCGACCCGGTACAACCCATGCATTAGCCGATTTTCTCTCTCGATTGGATTCCGGTGAAGCTCTGGTGGGTGTTGATGACACCACACCAAAAATTTACGTTACTGAAACGGCTTGTGACGAATCTGCAAACCCTCCTGGTCCACCTACCTACTATGATCAGTTATTAACGTTCCTTACTGACGGATGTCTTCCCCCTCACACTCCTCCTGCTATGCGACGGAAAATTGCAGTTTACAGTCGCAGATTCCGACTGATTGTCGGACAGTTGTACTACATGGATCATACTGGTGTATTACTTCACTGCATTCCGCCACATGAAGCAAACTCAGTCATCACTATGGCACATTCAATACCCTCCGGTGGACATTTTGCAGTAGATCTCACTCACCGAAAAATTCTGCAAAGTGGTCTTTGGTGGCCTACCATGTACAAAGATGTAGTTCAGTTTGTGCAGCAGTGTGACACTTGTTAGTGATCTGGCCAGCCATTACAATGCCATTTCTTTCCTCTATAACCTGTATTACCTTTGGAACCTTTCCAGAAGTGGGGTCTTGATTTTATTGGCCCAATCACACCTCCAGCGACCCTTAGCAACAATCACTACATTCTGACCTGCATAGATTACGCTACCAGATGGGCAAAAGCTTGGGCCTTATGGTCCCCTACAGCTGTTTCGGTGGAAAAATGCCTGACAAAGGATGTCTTCCGGCGTTATGGATTACCTTTGGAACTTGTGACAAATCAAGGAACACACTTTGCTAACAATTTAATGCTAGTACTAATGCACACTTTTCAAATTCTGCATAAATTCAGTTCACCGTACTATCCTCGTGCTAATGGCTTAGCGGAAAGTACCAACAAGACGCTGTTGAGTATGCTTCGTAAATTGATCGTGGAATCACCAGAAAGATGGGATCAGTTACTACCTGCAGTCTTATGGGCATACTGGACTACATACAAAGTTGCAACCAGACTAACTCCTTTCAAGCTTGCTTATGGGTTGGAAGCAATCACGCCTATGGAGATTGTCGTGCCAAGCTTACGTGTGGCCATCACTCAGAAATTGTTAATCGACGACTCTTTGCCATTTCGGTTGGATGCACTCAGAGCTTTGGATGAACATCACTGGGAAAGTTTGCTGGTTCTTCAAGAAGTGCAATTGCGGCAAGCCTGTACCCATGATCGGTTTCTCAAGACTCCAGGTTTTTTCGGTGGGCCAACTTGTGTTGTTTTATAATGCTAAATCAAATCGTGCTGCTGGAAAATTTAAATTACGGTGGTTTGGTCCTTACCGAATTAGTGAACAAGTGGGACCAGCTACTTTTCGGTTGACTACTTTGACCGGAGTTCCTCTTCCTAAAGTGATCAATGCTTCAAAGTTGCGACCGTATCACCAAGCGCCTGATTCTCGTTGATGTGTTCTTCGTTTTTTTTTCGCGTGTCACTTACTTTCTTTTTATTTCCGCATGTTGGTTGAATAAAGACCGTAAAACTCCTCATTTTGCTACATCATCATGATTAATCGCCGTCTGTGTTATCGATTCTGCTCACGCATGCCCGCCGTAATTATGAAGGTTATCATCTCAATACCGCGCGATGATTAGGGTTTTCGATCGCCTCCCGTTGCCGAGTATCTACTTAATCTTCTTCTTTTCGCTGTTAATCGCTATTGTGTCTGTGTGCTTTGAGTGCTCTGTGTTTTTGTGCTTTGAGTGCTCTGTGTTTTTTGTGTTTACTGCATATTCGTGCTTTTGTGACTTCATGTGCGCATCATGGAGGCTCTAGCTAATTTTGTTGCCTTTAGTAAGGGACTTACTCCTAACGTGAGTGAGTTCTTGCGAGCCCGAGGCCTGTTAAACTTCGCTAAACTGCCTTGGTATTCATTGGAGTGTCACCCGTTTTATGCGCAGATCATATCTGCCATAGCTGCCACACCTGCTATCGAGCAGAGTTGGGCGATTACCTGTTTACCGTCTCGTGTAGTAATCACGTTAGCGTCATTCGCTGAAGCATTTCGTCTGCCCTTGGAAGGCGTAGAGAATGGTCCTCTCCTTCCTATTGCAACTATGGTAGAATTGTTCCCATGGCACTCATCGAATGAGTACGACATTCTCTGTCGCCCTGACCCTGAACGTACCGCCTTACAGTTTCTAGTGGCTATCCTTAATTTATAGAAACATACTTATGGAATTTCTCGTCCCTTTTACTTGATGGTTGACATGGCTTCTCGTGAGCCTGTTAACTTTGCCTCTTTCTATTTCCGGCACATTCACCGTGAATGCGTTACGGTTATTAAGCACGTTAACAAGGGAGATCTTCCGCGTTCGCGTTTGCCACATATCCTTACCTTTTTGTTCCCCGCCATTCAAGCAGCACAACCCCCGCCAAGAGCTCCAATTTTGTATCATGAAGAATCTGCCCAAGTGCTTGAAGATACAGAAGATGATGATGAAGATCTCTTTCAGCTTCTCCATTGGAAACGCAGACGGATAAGTCCCTCTGAGAGTCAAGTACAAGGCGCCAATGCGGGAAATGAAGAAGAAATTTTCCACGACACCGCTACTTCAATCCATGTGGAATCTTTTGGGCATTCTTCTCCGAATAAGCAGCAGGAACAAAGTGCGTCCACCACCGCATTTGACACAATTTCTACTAAGGAGGAATTTCAGCAACAAACAACCAAAGATGTGCAGGATATTGTACGCAGCAACCTATCGGAATAGTGTTGGTGCCCAACACCCTGATACCTACTCCACCAATGACTTCGGTTACGCCCATTGTACCTATTCAACCGATTATTCGTGAAGAACCCGCTACTTCATCTTCTTCTCCCACTTATTCTCCACCGTCTTCCCCTCCCTTACTAGCAACTTCGTCATCCCAGCCACTCCCTCCTCTTTCTCTTCCGGTCCCCATGTTTACTGAGTTAGCATCCATGGGTCATATGTTGATCCAATTGTCGCAACAACTACCAATGCAGATGAAGGAGGTTACTGACAATCTTAGACAACAATTACAACACAAGTTCGATGTACTCGAGGCGGATATTACTCCATTGCAAGAGGAAGTAGATGGAGTGAAAGCTGAAAACCATGCTTTGCATGTACAGATTCAACAGCTCCAGGCTAGACTTGCTGAACAAGATTTGTTGATCAATCAAAGAGATGCTGCGTTGGCTGAGTTAAGAGCCAAATATGATTTATTAAGTGCTTGTGATGCAGAGATTATCCAGTTAAAATAATTAGTACAGGATAAAGAAGATGTTCGTGTAGCACTTGGGTGAACTTATTGGAAGAAACTAGAGTCCAGCTAGATGAAGTTGTGCAGAAAGGACAGGATATGGCTGATTTAGCCAAGCAAACTAATACAGAACTCCAGCTCGCAAATGCCAATCTGTTTGAAGCAAATTCTGCTCTTAAAACCCAGATGATTTTAACCGCTCAACTCCAGAAGGAGGCCACAGGGATTCGTAAGGAACGCGATGCATATTACCAGACTATCCAGTATCAAGCCCATGAACTAGAGAGAAGAGAAAAGAAGCTCGCGTATCAAGCAAAACGTTTATCCAGAATCGATAAACAGATTGAAGACATGAAATTGAGTCGTGACGCAGCCCTTGCAAATGACTTCTACTTGCAAGAGGCATTTTTGCAGACGCAGACATAAATTTTGCTGAGTCAAGTCATTGCGGCCAGTTCTGTTCGTACTGACGTGCAGTTAGTTGAACCCGACACTTTAAAGCAAATGCTGGATAGTTTGAAGCAGAAAATTTCCAGAACCTTTAAATTAGCTCGAACCATGTATATCCAGGGTATAGTAGATGAGCCCTAAATTTTGTATCACTACGGGTTCAAGTCCACTGTGCGTGCCAGTGTAAGCCGCCGGATTGGCATTCTGTATTTTTTATAATCCCTATCCCCATACCGCACAAACCGAAAGGTTGTTGCGAAGAGATGTATCTGTTTATCAACTAATGAAAGGGTATTGCGGTGACACTCCGGTGACGATGAGCAGTATCGCCAGACTGTCTGTCTGGGTGATTGCGGTCTAGGAAGTCGCTGTGGTGCCGTGTTTGAGAAGTCTGAGTATTACTGTTTTCTTCTTTGTTTAATTACATTAACTTGTGATTAACACAGTCCCATGAAGTTAAGGATCATAAATCTGTGTTACGGTAATGGATAACTCTGGTGCTACGTACTGAGAAAGTATTAACCCGAGTATGAACAGTAAGTCTGTGAGAGGACTAACCAGAATCTTGACAGTGATTCGTATTAAATAGAGTTTTGTACATTAACGTACTGCGACTTGGATAAGTTAACCGAGAAAATCAAGTTACAGGGCCTCTGATTTTTCAGACCCCTACCACTCCCAAGAACCCGAAAGAACTTAAAATGCTGTAGTGTAACTGTGCATTTTAACATAGCCATACCTTATAGGTTTCTTGCTTTCCCTTTGAGATCTTCTAAGTGCTTGATTGGATGAGTCTGGAATGTCTTCTAATTTTTTTATCTTTACTTTGCCCTTGGACTTCCAAGCTCTGAATTCCTCAAGATTTATTTGTTCTTCATCTTTTGAGTTGCCATCCTCTCACGTATGTGGTTCTTCCTTGGTCAGATTTGGAAAAGCATTCTCCAAACGATAGGGTAGCTTTATTTTCATGTAATCATCCTCAAACCAAGAGTTATTTTCATCAAATACCACATCCCTCCTAACTGTAAATCCTTTGTTAATGGGATTATATAACCTATATCCTTTCTGATTCTGATCATAGCCAATAAATATGCATCTTTCAGCTTTTGGATCAAGCTTTCCCCTAATCTGTGAGGGTATGTGTACATAAGCAATGCACCCAAAGATCTTACAATGGTCTAAAGAAGGTCTCCTGTCAAGAGAAGTTTGGTGTTTTGAGTGGTACATGACAAAGAAACAGAGACGACACATGATCAAAGTGTATGTATTAATGCACATACATTACAATGACATTGGCAATGCATGATTCCACAATGTGAGAAGAATGATAGACCTATAATGTGAGCTCAATGTACCTTGAAAACCCCCTTCAAATCTCCGCTAATTCTAGCTCTATTCCATGGGACTTGATGAGTCATTTTTATAGCTAAAGTTGGAGCCAATTTTTAACTTTTGAATTTCAAATTCTACCAAAAAATGTTCTTGGAGTTTAGGACTTCATCTATCATCACTCCTTCACCAAAATATCTCGTAACTGATCCTCCTAACAGCTTGTGATTGAAAAAGCCTTTTACATATGCATTTTTACAAAGGATAAAATCAAGCTTTTGCAAGTGGGCATTCCCATGAGTATGCATGAGGATATATGGAAACTTATGGATAGGTAACCAAGTATGTAGGCTTGTGAATATTGCACCAACAGTTATACATCAAGTTACACCTAAAGAGAAGTTTATAGCTGAAAATTCAAACTTATCGCATATGAAAGTATTTGATCATATTGCATATGTGCATGTTCCAGATGAGTTGAGGAAAAAACTTGATTGAAAAGTAGGAAAATGTACTTTCATTGGGTACCCCCTTGAGCAAAAATGATATGAATGCTACAACCCAATCATGCACCAAGTGACGGTAAGAAGAGATGTGATTTTTTATGAAATGGCAATCTTTTATGCTAATACAAGAGGAATTAATATTGACTCAAAGGACAAGGGAAAGGTAGAAAACTCTTGTTCAAAATCTCAAGTTTTGAGTGAACCAAATACCTCGGAATAGTTCCAACTCAAATCGCTAAAGTGGAAGATTGCATAGAAATCTTAGTCCAACAAATTGATCAACTACATCCAAGAAAGGTAAAGAAAATATTTCTACTAATAATAAAACATCTTTAGGTTTTGAATACATTGATGGAGAATCAAACGGTTTAGAAAAGAGCCTTGATGAGGAGCTTGCATTTCCCCCTATGAACACTCTAGGAGTAACAAAGGAATATGTAGATGATACAACAAGATGAAGCGACCCAATGCCAAGAAGATATGGAAGGATGTGGAATTCAGGATGTGGAATTGAGGATGTGGAATTCAGTGCAGTGATTAACATATGATAGCCACACGGCATTCTGCTTACATGAACAAGGTAATACTGTTGATATATTTAGGTAGTGATGTGTGTGAACACACTAGGACTGTCGGGGCACTTTTTTCCCTCTTTAGTAGGTTTTTTTCCCCCGGCTTGTATATAAGCCTATTGCCCTAACGGGCTAATTATCTTTGTACATTCTCTAGTAATACATTCAGTATTGTGTGTTTGAGCTCCAAGCTTCTTCTTCTTCCTTGTGCTGTTCGCGTGCTCCTGCAGACGTCTAACTCCAACAATTGGTATCAGAGCAGGTCGTCGCTTCATCTAGGGCGCCGTCGACACTCCTCTGTTTGCAGTCTCAAAATCGCACGAATTTTGGTGAGCATACTCACCGTGTTTCCAAGATCAAAACAGCTTTGATCTATGGTGCCGAAATCACGATCTGAGCTCGTTTCGGCCTCCGGACTCACTATCGCAACGCTTGTGCAGGCTATTTTGTCTTTTTGTGCCAAAGGTATATACCAGTTTCTGTTCGCCAATTTAAGCGTCTCGAAGTCTGCTATAGGTCTAGCAGAACTTATCTGGGCAGTTCTGTTCAACTTTTTGAGATACAGTCAATTTTCTGCATCAAGGTATTTTAGTTACCAGCTATGGCTGAAAGCAGTGATGTATTCCGTATGTTGGCTGTTGAGGATAAGTTGGATGGTACCAACTACCCATTATGGGCTTATATGATGTGACATGTTTTGGTTGCAAAAGGATTGTGGAACATTGTGCAGGGTGTTGAAAGACGTCCTGTTACACCTGTAACAACAGGTACTGCAAATACAGGTGCTGGAGCTGATGAAGATGGTGTCGACGATGATATTTTGCAGATTCCTGTTCGTGCTGCTGTTTTTGTTGCACCTACTGCAGAGCAAATTTGTTGGGATGGCAGAGATGCCCAAGCACATGCATTGATAGCTTTGTCTATCAAACATGCCATTATTCCTCATATTCACTCTGAACAGCTAGGGATGCTTTGGATACACTTACCACATTGTACCAAGCTAGGAATGAGGCTCGTGTTGCTTACCTCCGAAAACAGTTGGAGAGTGAGCACATGAATGAAGGTGATTCTATGGACAGTTTCCTAACGAAGATCAAAGATTTGAAGGAACAGTTGATTTCTGCTGATGAGGTTATACCAGATAGCTCACTTTTGCAGACCGTTCTGAATGGTCTTCCTGATTCATATCAGAGTTTTGCTTCTACTCTTCGGTTGATGATGAAAGGCAATCCGAATGCCTTATCATTTGAGGAGTTAGTCTATTTTGTTGCAAGAAGATCAGTCTAGGCAGAACAGGTCTATTATGCATGTTGCAGATCAAGCTTTCCTGGCTAGTGAGAAGGGCAAAGGAAAATGGAGCTCTTCTACTAGTAAGCAAAAATCAGCAAATGCTGCACATTCGAAGAACCAGGATAAAGATGAGAAGAAATCAGAAAAGCAGAAATTGTTTTGCAAGTACTGTAAAGGGAATGATCATATCATAAAGAACTGTCCAAAACTGGCTGCAAAAGAGGCAAAGAAAAAGGAGGCTGGAATGGTTGTTGCAGAAGCCTCTACACCAAAAACATAGTCTGCTAATCTGTGCAGGAAGAAGAAAGGGCGTTTACTACTGTTTGCAGTTTTGACCCATCTTCTCATGAGCAGTGCATGTCTGTAGTGGACTCAGATGTTTGGTACTTTGATAGTGGGGCGACCAAACATATTACCTCGTAGCGCACTTTGCATCAGATTGCTATGCTATGGCTGCGTCTAGTCTTTGTGATGAGAATGAGCATGTTTCTTTTGATGAAGCACAGAATTCAGAAAATTGGATGGCTGCCATGCAATCTGAATATGATGCTATAATGAAGAATGGTACATGGTCTTTATGTGACTTGCCTCCTGGCAAGAAAGCCATTGGCACTAAGTGGGTATACAAGCTGAAGCGTAAACCAGATGGTACAGTTGACAAGTATAAGGAAAGGCTTGTTGCAAAGGGTTAAGACTTCCCACAATTTTCCTGTACATAGTAGCATTTTCCAATGCTTCACATGATGTATCCAACTTCAAATTCTGATCTAATGGCATATAAATTGGCTTACAATCAGCCATGCCATACTTTTGCAGCATATTCAAGGCATATTGCCTTTGGGACATCCATACACCTATTTTTGTATGTATAAACTCAATGCCCAAGAAATAGCGCAGCACACCAAGATTTTTCATGTCAAGAAGTTGCTTTACCTCTTTGATGCTTCCTTCATTATCACCACCTACAATCAGGTCATCAACATAAATAGCCACAATAGTGATGCCATCATCAACCTTCCTTGCATATAGTGAGTGATCTACATCACACATTGAAAACCTAATGCTCGTTAAGTAATCAGCAATCCTTGCATGCCATGCACAAGGGGCTTGCTTCAGCCCATACAAAGCCTTTTGCAACTTGCAAACATATTCTGGATGATTTGAGTCTTCATATCCTTGTGGCTGGTCCATATATACTTCTTCCTATAACTCACCATGTAGGAAAGCATTCTTCACATCTATCTGATGCAAAATCCATCCTTTTGTTGTAGCTAATGCAACAAGTGTTCTGACAGTAGACATTTTAGCTACAGGACTGAATGTTTCCTCATAATCAATGCCATATGTTTGTGCATATCCTTTAGCTACCAATCATGCTTTATACCTGCTTATGCTACCATCAACATTATGCTTACCTTGAAAACCCATTTGTAGCCTATGGGTTTCTTTCCTTGTGGCAATGGAACCAGCTTCCATGTATCATTTCCATAAAGTGCAGCCATCTCCTCATCACATATAGTAGTGTCCATAGATTCTTCCCAACAACAATGAGGCAAATTCTTCTCAGCCATCAAGGCTATTGTTATTTTTGCAATATTTCTATTTTTGCATTCAAGAATGCCATTCTACTGTGGTGTGTACCTGCATGAAAACTGTAATCGAATCCCATCAATTTTTAGAAAGCTATTGAACTTATTCGACATATATTCATCTCAGTGAGATCTTAATTTTTGAATATACTCTCCTATCTACTTTTCCACCATAACGTTAAAATTTTGGAAGTGACTAAAGAGCTCGCTCTTCACTTTCATGAAATAGACCCATACTTCTCGTGTATGGTCATCAATGAAAGTAACATAAAACCTGCAAACACCCTAGATAAGGTATTCCCTCCGAGAAATTTGCAAATAATTGCACCTACATATATCTACCTTGGTTTTATTTCTCGTAAATTACCAAGCTTATTTCACCCGGAAGCCATAATGATGTCCGATGTGGGCCACATTTCCGATCTTGTTAACTTATCCTTTGGTTCTTTCCCAACCTTGATCTTGATTCTATTGACTTATTTGCAAGGAAAGTTTTGTTTATGGTCCTATATGCACTGGTCTTTTGTGCTTATTGTTTCACCTTCTACTCCTCTTATCCTCTTTTGGATTTCACTATCCCTCTTTCTCACATATGGCACACACAACCCTAATTATTTCCCTCTCTCTTCCTATCTCGCTCTCATACATCACCCTTTTCTCATACCATCCCTTACACACTTCCTCTTTCCCTCATGACTTCCCACTACTACCGTTGAGATATCAAGCTCAACATGTGATGATCCAGGATGACACATATCACTTTTTCGCTTCTCTGACATGTATAGTGGTCATGCCGGTATATGTTAGGGACACTTCGTTGAGCTTTATTAGATTTATTTAGCGAGAGTGATGGCACATTTGTTTCTTGCCAACTCACTCATTCGCGGACATTAAGTTTTTCCTTAGGTATTGATTTTAATATATTACAATAGTTGTATTCTGAGGTCATTCTTATACATTCCTTTTTATGTAATAGAAGAAGAAGAAGAAAATAGTTCTTCCTTGCCTCAATCTGAGCGTGTGATTCTCTTTGATTGTGAGTGTGTGTGTGTGAGCTCTCTTCCTTATCTCCTTTCTCATGACATGGTATCAGAGCTAGTGTGGCTGTAGAGAGCTCGTGGAGAAGGCGGACAGTGAAGAGTACGCGAGGTGTGGAAAAAGCGCAATTCATAAAGGACCACGGATTGCTAAGAAAATTGGCATGAAGGTAGAAGAACTTAAAATATTTTTGTGAGTTATCCCTTTAGGGTTACTCATTTTTGTCAGATCAAAGTTTTAGACCCATCTTGACCTCCGAGCCTGTAAGGTGGGGCCCACAAAAAACCAGGTCAGTTTTGCAAACTGTAACTTGCATCGTGTTTGACAACACTCATATATTCCACATCCAGAATTTCAAGAGATTCTATGTGTTGTTGATACACAAAAATTGTGTTTTTCTGAGATCGAACTATCACGTCATAGTGCGATAGTGTTCAAGCAAAAGTGTTGCTTGTAGTGTTTTGTAATGTTGTGAATAGTGGAAAAAATGGAAAATGCAGATGGAATGCGTCAGCTTATGAGCGATAAGCTGGAAAAGAAAAACTTCCATGCTTGGAGATTCAAAATGAGGAATTTCTTGATGGGAAAAGGCTACTGGAAGTACATAGAAGGAGAGAAAGAAAATGCTCCGTAGATACTAGAGTGGAATCGGACTGCAAACCAGTTAAGAACGTATGAAGAATGGAATCAAGGAGCACAAAAGGTAATGTATTGGAATCTGTTAGCCTACAAGATAGCATGATTGGGCACATACAGAATTCCAAGACTCCAAAAGAGGCTTGGAATAGTTTGGTCACATTGTATGAGACCAATACAAAGGCACGGAAATTGCAATTCAAGAACGAGTTGCATACATTGGAGAAGAAGGCCATGTCGATAAGTGACTACACTGTGAAAATCAAAAGCATATGTGAGTCACTTGCATCTATTGGTGTGAATGTAGATGATGATGATGATAAGGTGGAAGTGTGCCTTCGTGGTTTAGGAGCTGCATATAAGTAGTTTAGAACTCTATACAGACTTGGGAAAATATTTTGAATTTTGCTGATCTGGTATCTATGCTCATTATTGAAGAAAAGAATCTTGGTGAGGATTCAAAATCCCAAGGAAAACCCAGTTCTAAGCAGGTTTTCTACTCTGGCAGAGGTAGATGTTTCGAAAGTGGAAGAGGAAATAGTAACCAAGACCAAAGTCAACAACATAATCATGCAAGAGGAAGAGGACAATTTCGAGGCAGGGGGAGCCAAAGAGGTCGTAGAAATTTCCAAAGAAATGATTTAGGTAATGAAAATAAAGGATGTTGGAATTGTGGTAAACCTGGACACTTTGAACATGATTGCATGTTGAAGAATCAAAATAACAGAAGGCAACAAAACAACTATGCATCCAGAAGTGCACAGGATTCTGAGAAGTTGTTCATGGTTCAACATCACATGATGAATACAATGTCTATTGGTGTTTCAAAATCGAATGATAATGTCTGGTATGTTGATTCAGGTGCTTCAAATCACATGAACAGTCATGCGGAATGGTTTAGTACTTTGCAAAAATTACCAGTTCCTAGATATGTTGAAATAAATGATAACACATCACATCCTATAAAGCATACATGAAACATAACATTGTCTATGGAGGACGGGAAGGTAAAACATCTTACTGATGTGTTACATGTTCCAAATATAACAAAGAATTTGGTTTTTGTTGGACGAATGGTTAACCAGGGATTACAAGTCAGGTTCAATGCTGATGGTTTATATGTAGAACAATACAAACGGGATGGAATATTGATTGCCGAAAATAAAGTGGGTAGGATGTTCACCTTAAATGAGAAAATTCCTGAAATGAGTGCAGCCATGTTTGCAAAAGGTGCAGGAGTCATTGCTGATATAGAGATCTGGCACAAAACGGATTGGACATGCAAACTTGCAAAGGCTAAAATTGATGCAGTCAAAGGAGATTGTCCATGGACTACCAAATTTCAAGGTTGTAGAGATGCAAAAGGTATGTGTAGCATGTCAATTTGGAAAACAGTCAAGAGCATCATTTCCACATGACAAGCATGTTAATGAGAACATACTAGAAATAGTACATACAGATGTTTGGGGTCCTGCAAAGACCACATCTATATGTGGTTGCATGTTTCATGTTACTTTCATTGATGACCAAACACGAAAAGTGTGAATATATTTCATGAAAGAGAAGAGTGAGGTGCTCACTCACTTCTAGAATTTTAAAGCTATGGTGGAAAAGTAGACAAGAAAGTATATTCAAACATTACGGTATGATGGAGGAGGTGAATACATGTCAAATGAGTTCAGCAACTTTCTTAAAAGTCATGGAATTTGACATTAGTTTTCATGCAGGTACACACCACAACAGAATGGCATTGTTGAATGCAAAAATAGACATATTATAGAAATAGAAAGATCCTTGATGGTTGAGAAGAATATGCCTCATTGTTATTGTGCGAAAGCTGTTCATACTACTGTATACATCATGAACAGAACTCTGACTGCTATTGTACATCAACTTACACTTGAAGAGAAGTTTATAGGTAAAAAGCCAAACTTATCACATTTGAAAGTTTTTAGCTTTATTGCATGTGTGCATGTTCTAGATGATTTGAGGATGAAGCTTGATCCAAACACAGAAAAATGTGTCTTCATTGGATACTCCTTTGAGCAAAAGGGATATAAATGTTATAACCCACTCACATGACAGGTGAAGGTGAGCAGAGATGTGGTATTTGATGAAATGCCAAGCTTCTATGCAGATGCCAAAGAAGAACTAAATCTTGAACCAAATGACAAAGAAAATGCTGAAAAATCAAGTGCAGAATCTCAAGTTTTGAGTGGACTAGATGCATCACCAAGAAATAGTTCCAACTCAAATACATGGAGTGGAAGATTGCGTGGAAATTTCCAATGACCAAAAGTCTTTACAAAGTGTCATCAAATGGCTTATATACATGTGCCATAAAAAATGGTCATTTCACACAACAGACCAGCACTTTTTTGTAGAAACCCTAATTTACTACTATTTACAAGGATTATGATACATTGCTTGGGATCTATACATCTAGAGGACTCCTCTAGTGCATTTACATGGCTTTCAAGAGATTTCCATAAGCATTTGAAGAAGAAAAATTATGCCCATAATTTTGAAAATTTTGGGGCTCCTCTTTAGTGCTCTATTTTCCCTCCAACACTCTCCCCCTCTTTGTCTCTGTCATCCATTGACAAGCTTTGGTTCATGCCTTCATTTTCTATGCTAAATTATGGCCACCATGCATGGATTTAGGGGCTAAGAATGTGATATTCTTAGTCACACATTTCCGCTTCTCAACCTCTCCCCTTTCTAACTTTTGGTCCTCGTTGTTGTTATTTATTTCCACTCTTCGGGACCTGGTCCATTTGCATTGTAGCCTGATGCATGCCCCTGCGCGGTTTTGTGCAGAGGGTGATACGTCTTATTGCACAGTCTTTCGTTTTGATTTTCATCTTCTTCTTCTTTTGTTGGATTCCCCTGTCTCTGCTGCCACACATCCCCCCTCCTGAACTTTTTCATTCCCGATAGGCTTTGGATGTCGATGAAGTACATCTTACATACCTTTTGCTCTGTTTCATTTAGTAGATTGGCTTCACGTATCATGAGTTGCTTCCATTGTTTGGACTTGATGCCATCGTGTGGTGGTTGGTGATGGTCAACAAAAAAACTGAGTTCATAGGCGACTAATCTTGCATTCAAATTTGTGGACATCTTTAGGAAGATTTTTGAATCAATCTCAAAAAATCCAGTGAAGAAGGCTTCTTCAAAAGTTTGCATATATGTACTAGGCAAAAACATGAGTTGCAGATAATAGGCCATAATGGTTAGTCTACTTGGCATAACAAAAAGGTCAAAGACTAAAACATCTGTGCCTTGATTGATGCCGATAAAATTAAAAAATGTATACTCTGCATGCTTGAATACTTTGAGTATAGTTAGAATCATGCTGAGTATTTTGTTAGTTACTTTGATAGTGAGGTCAAGAACTTTTGCATACCGAGATAACCAAAATTCTATTGTTTTGATCCTGTACTCTTCCGCAGGCAAATAATTGGGGTGGAATCGGTAGTAATGGAAAATTGAGCCACTACTTATTTAGTTTACTTTGACTTTGTAATTCCCAAAATTCAAGCAAGTATCATCGACATGGCACATGACAAAATGCAGGGTTAACTTGTAATAAATAGGGTGCCTCCTGCCAGTGCACCCACAATGTTGGATTTCTTTCCAAAAATTTTCTCCCTCCATATAGGATTGGTAGTGTCAAACTGTTCTTGAGTGTATTGAAAGGTGTGTGTTTTAAAGTTTAGCTACTCATCTGGATCCTTTCCCGTAGTCTTCTCAATATACATTTGAGTTTGTTCTTTCATAATTCCATATGGGAGATTGAAGGGCTTCATGATTGCCTCTAAATCTTTGCTCTTAATTTTAGCTTCCTTCATGACATTTATGACTTCATTTTCAAAATCCTCGGTAAGCCGAGACACCAGTAGTGCTCGCTCTTTCTGACTTAACTCTGAAGTATATTGGTGAATGGGCGATTGGGGGAGAAAGAGGGCATACCTTAGTCTTGTCTATAGCCATCATGGATTGCACTACTGGTGTCCCCAAGTTCTTGGTCTCGTCTAGTTGGGCCTAGGCTTTGCTATGATTTTATCCTTCTCTTCATTTGCTTGTTTACTAGCCTTTGACTCCTCTTCCACTTTTGCCTTTGCTTCACAGATAGTTTTGACTTGTTTCACATCTTCATTACATTGCTCCATGTACTTGTGTACTTCTTCATTCCATTTGAGCTCCCAAGATTTAGCTTCTGCTTTATAGGTGTCTCTATCTCTACATGTTTGCTTTTCTCTTGGATCAACTGTTCTTCTAATGCTGCCAACGTGGCCTGTAATTCTGGTATGTTTGTATTAACAGTGCTTTCCAAAGGTTGATTTAATAAAATGGAATTCACTAGTTCTTTATTTTGCATGCACAGGTTATCAGCCTCGTCCATATAAACTTTTATCTCACTTTCTAGGAGCTTGCTACGATTGAGCATCCTTATTTTCTTAGCTTTATACATCGCATGTTGCTTTTGCAATTTCGCCACTTCATCTTGGAGTACTGATATAGATGCAGTTAATTCCTGTACATTGGCTTTTAGCAAGGCATTCTCTTCCTAGACACGACAACACTCTTCTGTCATTCCTTCCAATGCTACTGTCTTCTGAACAAGTTCTTTTTGCATGGATATGTATTGTTGGCAGAAAGTTCTTCACTTAGTTTTTGAAATCGATTTCTCGCCTCAAAGAACTCTATTTTTTCCTTTTCCTTGTCCATCAAGATGCTTTGAGCTATCATGGTAGTGTCTATCATGGTTATGAAAACAGGTTTTAGTTGATTTACATCGACATTTAGCCAAGTTTTGGAGATAACTGGCTCTTCTCCTGTTTTTACATCTTTACCTTGTGCCACATGTATTGTGCCTTGGTTAAGTTGCCTTATATGGAGTTGAATATGTGGTTCACCTTCCTCCATGGGGCTAGTAGAATCTTCCATTGCATGATCTTCATAAGGCCGCTTATGAGAGTCGACCATGACATACAATGGTGAGGGTTCAGCCACAACCCATATAGGTAATATAGGTCCTTCTTCTTCTTGCATCTTGGTTGTGTCGGGTTCCATCTTTGGATGAATATTCATTCTTTGTTTTGGTGGTGAAGCTTCCTTGAGGGACATTTTTGTTTGCTCGTTTAATTGTATTATATGTTCTGTCGATGCTTCATGCAAAGGTTGAGACTGTGCTCTTTGGTCCTTTTCCTTTTTAGCTCATTGCTGGACTTGGTTAAGTTTCTCCCAGTCTTCTCCCATGTGTTCATCAATTTGTATATCTGTATTAAGCGTGTACTGATCATGTGATGGCTCACTATCTGAGCTAGAATCATCAAGTCCCAATTATTTATATCTATCTTGGTGAGATACATTTCTTTCTCCTTGTGTTGATCTTTGTGTTCCCCCTTGATGGTATTGGTGGCCCTATACAATAAGGTTGATTTGTCCTCTCATGCGGACATGTGTGGCTTCTAATGTTGTAGAGAGGTCTCTTCTTGTAATAGCGGGTGTGGTAGTTATAGGCACCTTAGGAAGCTCATGTGTTCTTTTAGATTGTGGTGTCTGCAATGCCTCAGCCACACGAGCTCGTTTCGCACCCCTCATAGTCGGTTTGGATCTTGTACCAATTTCTTCTACTAGGGTTACACCCTTTATTTTCTTTGGCATTGTAAGTGCTTTCACATACCTTGCCATTTTAGTCATTGAGATCATCGGCCATAGACACTCGTTCATGTTCAATGCTTGATACATAAGTAGTGTGAGAGCTGAACTTCCATTTAGGAACTTTTTGTGACCTCACTGCTTTTCGGCTTCAAAGATTTGCTCTTGAATCTAGGGTGTCATATTAACCTGATTCCCAATTTGCTTGACAACATGAGATAACAATTGTAGTAGGATTTTTTGAGGAGCCATATATCTATTCATACTTGGAAAACAAAAGTGTTGATGCACCAATTTGACTTCCTCTTCAATGTCTTTTCTGTTGATGCCAAAGAAAGTTCTTTTCTTTGCCTCATGGCATTCATCCTTGAGATCTGTAAGGCCATCCACTGTCCAACCGAATGCTGCCTTAATTAGTTCGTGCATGAATTGGATAGTGGGAGATTCCCCATTGCAATCTAATACCACGGCTTTAGGGACCAATGGCTTATCAAGATCCCGATGTAAAGTATTCATAACTTATGTGCATCGTTGAATGTCTAATTTGTAAATTGGAAGCTTCAAGTAGGCCTTAATTCCAGCTTTAGTCCATACATTCACTACTCCTGGCATTTCATGAAAGATTATGAAATCTTGGGTCATCATTGGGAATTGATGTTCTCTATCCATGATCCTTATAGTGATAAGAAACATGTGCTCACTTGCTAGGTTAACATCTCTAAACCAATGTCCCCTTGCCTTAATAGCAGATTCCAAGGGAAACTCCAATACTTCCACTTCATGTGTAGCTTCAGAATCAGTTGATGCATTCCTTGTAGCTTCAGAACTTAAGGAAGCCATTTGTTTTGGAAGTATTCAATGATTAGTATCAAATATGAAGTAAGTTGTAGTGGTGTGTTGATTGTTCGCTCTGTGTGTCACGTCCCCACTCACAAGTGTGTAAGGAACATAATACCTAGCCTTGGATTACATTTTTTTTCTTAAGCTGTAATGAAAACAAAAACATTAAGGATATAGAAGAAGCAATTGGTGCTTATTTTTTATGGTACATGGTGATCCTATTCTCCAGAATGTGCTCACTCAATAGTACAATGATACTTTGGTGCCTCATGCATGGCCTTGTAATGTGGACCTATTATGCTTACTCTAGGTGCATAGAACTCATTATGAGTGCAAGCAGGATGTCGTGCTCAAATAATTGGTGAAGCTATCTCGGACTTTGGTATCCACATGTTCTTAGTTCTGATGCTTTGAATGTCGTTCTTGAAACTTTTGATGTTTTCTGAAGATATTTGGTTTTGCTACACTTTCACTTGCCATGTGTATCAAGTTGCAGTAGAAACTCCTTCATGTTTCTATCGCAGCATCTGTTTCATTGGAGTCATGTGTCTTTTGAAGGGTTGTTTGTGCTACCATTGATTCCATTGTACTTTGATTGTTTGATCCTTGGTAAGCTTGATACCTGTTTTGGGTATCCATATTCGATTTCTTGATGGTTGAGCTACCTTCAATATTTTTGGTATCCAAATTTGCACTATGGTTGTGGACCTATCTATAACTGAAGATTCAAGTTGGTGCTTTCTTTGAATGGATTCCTTTCCATTCTCCTTGTATTGAGACTGATGGATGTCTGACTGATCTTTACACAACTATATTTGTCGTATCGTTCTTCTCATAGTTGTCTATATTGGTGTTAACTTTGTGTCTGGTTGTATGATTCCTTGTAGTCGATTTGTAGTAAGACCCTCACTTGTTCTCTTCGATTGGTTGGGTAAAGATGAAGGGTTGAGTCAAGTGCCATGAGTAAGTAGAGAAGGGGTTTCAGGATTTGAGATAGATGTGGACACGGGGATATCATGGTTCAAGGTTGGTGTAGGTTCACATGCAGACACACATTCAACACTGTTACATTTCACACTAATCATCTTTAGAGGTTTTTCATCTAATAGAATAAAGACCTCTCTGTGTCCAATCTTCACGGATATATAACCTAAGGCTAACTAGATACTCACTTCGAATTATCCAAGCTTGAAGTAACACGAACTCTTCCATTAGATCATCATCTTGGCATACTAGAAACTTTTGATGCATTGAGTTGTTACCCAGGTGTAGAGATAGGCTGACCTCTCCTACACATTCAATGGTGTTTCCTCCTATGCCCAACATGTAGGCCTTAGTCGGATTAAGTGACACACTTAATCGTTTGGCTAAAGATAACCATATGCTACTTAATGCTCCTCTGGTATCAATTAACGCATCCACCAGGTGGTATTCCTCCATTCCTACTCCCAAATTGAGATAGGGTTTTCTGACTTGTGGTCTTATGGTCGTAGGTCCTCTTATCCTATAGTTGGCCATGGGAATAGGCTCCTCTCCTTGCCGATATCTCTCATCCCTTGAGACCGATAGATGTCTAACTGATCTTTACACACCCATATTTGTCGCATCCTTCTTTTCTCAGTTGTCTGTATTGGTGTTAATTTCCTGTCTGGTTGTATGATTCCTTGTAGCCGATTCGCAGTGATATCCTCACTTGTTCTCTCCAGTTCATTGAGTAAAGATGAAGGGCTAAGTTGGCACTCCCTAGTAGGAAAAGAAGGGGTTTCAAGATTCAAGAGATATGTGGACACGGGAATATCACCATTCAAGGCTGGTGTAGGTTTGCATGCAAACTCACATTTAGTACTGTTACATTTCGTGCTAACCAACTTTATAGGTTTTTCATCTAATAGACTAAAGACCTCTCTATGTCCAATCTTCACGGATATGTATCCTAAGGCTAACTAGATAGTCACTTTGAATTCATATATCCAATCTTGACCTAACACCAACACTTCCATTAGATCATCATCTTGGCATACTAAAAGCTTTTGATGCATTGAGTTGTTACCCAAGTGTAGAGATAGGCTGACCTCCCCTACACATTCAATGGTGTTTCCTACTATGCCCAACATGTAGGCCTTATTCGGATTAAGTGATACACTTAATCGTTTGGCTAAAGATAAGCGTATGCTACTTAATGTTGCTCCGGTATCAATCAATGCATCCACCAGGTGGTATTCCTCCATTCCTACTCCCAAATTGAGATAGGGTTGTCTGACTTGTGGTCTTATGGTCATAGGCACATTTGTCCTATAGTTGGCCATGCGAATAGGCTCCTCTCCTTGCTGGTATCTCTCATCCCTTTATCTTATCCATTCTTTTTGCTTTCTTATGCGTTCGAATGCTTCGATCCTTGCTTCTTCCCTTATTCTCTCTTCTTCTTCCTTTCGATGTCTGGCTTTAAGGAATCTACTCATCATCTCCTCGGTCAAAGGTTCTGAGTACTTCTTCACACGACAACCACTTATGTAGTTTTGCAAGACTGCTCCATCCAAAGTGGCTAGGTTCACAGCTCCACTTGTAGAGATACGGTTAATTATTAGCGGTCCATGTCCTCTCTGTTTCTTACATGTTTCAAGGTGTACACCAAGACTAAGTCTCCCGCTTTTAGTCCCTTATCTTTGATGTGGCGTCATAGTAGGCCTTTTGTTGCCTCTTGGCCGCATAAATACGTGCTACTAGTTGTAGTCTAATCTCATGCAATCTTTCAATCTGATCCAATTGTTGGGATAATTCATGTCCAGTCAACCCATATGTTTCAGCTACTCGAAGAGTAGGAATCAGAAAATCAATTGCTAAGATTGCATTTTTTCCATACACGAGATTGAAAGTGTTGTGCCTATAGCAGTCCTATACACAACTCAGAGGGCCCAAATGGCATGATGTAATTGCTTATCCCAATCTGATCCTTTATTATTTACTATCTTGGTTAAAATGGTAGAACACTTTATTGGAACTTTCTGCTTGTCCATTGGCTTGCGGATGATAAGGGGCCGATTTTTTATGAATTACTAAGAATTCATTCATCAAAGTCTCGATCATGTCATTAATGGAGTGTGTGCCCCGATCACTCACCATTTCAATGGGTAGTCCAAACCTTGTGAAGATATTCTGAAAGAGGGACTTGGTAGTGGTTCTTACTTCCACCCATTTGGCTAAATAATCCGTAGCTACGATTATGTACTCCATGAGGCTTTTTAGCTGGGGGGCTAATTGGGCCAATGAAATCTATACCCCATTTAGTGAAAGCTTTGGCACTGATCATAGGTCATAATGGCATCTCATCTCTTTGTCTCAGATATTTTGTTCTTTGACATACATCGCATCTTTGAACATAAGTAGTAGCGTCTTGGTATAAAGTTGGCCACCATAATCGAGCAAAGAGTATCATTTTTGCAGTTTTATTTGCTAGAAAATGACCTCCTGGTACCCCAATGTGCCATCTCCAACACATGGATATACTCGTCTTCATGTATACACAGTCATAGTTGGTTGTCTTGATTGCGTCTAAATAATTGTCTCCCTATGAGGGTATAATCTTTACTCTGTTCCTCGAGAGCTCTTTTTCTTGGGAGACTTGCTCCTTCCGGGTATTCATGTATCCTTAAGAATTTCACTAAAGGCAAACTCCATCTAGGTGCTATTGTAGAATAGCATAGTGTCGAGTTTCCTTAGGTCTTTCTTCTTGACACTTAAGAAAACTTGCTACATGCCGGTGAACATCCTTAGGCATACCTGGCTAGTAAACTCCCACTCTTTTTAGTTCTTGCATTGTACCACTAATACTTCTATGCTTCTTCCATGAGTTTATGTGTGCATGTTTCAACCAATTTTCTTGTTCTTCCTCGTCTACACACCTCAAGAGAAGTCTGTTAGAATCTTGGTGATATAGGCTTCCTGCTATAATGTGAAGATTCCTGGTCTTCCATAAGTCTTGGGCTTTACTTGAATTAATCCGATGACTAGGTCTCTGGGTGAGTATAGGTATCAATTTTTCTGCCCACTGTGGAAAAATTTCTAAGTTGAAAAGATATGTGTCAAGAAAGTCATCCACCACTCCAGTTGGAGGTTCTTTCTCTGTCATTCGAGAAAGATGATCAGCTCTGACATGAGTGTTTCCTTTTTTAACCACCACTTCAAAATCAAATTCCATTAATAAAACAAACCATCTCACTAGTCTTCCCGTATTACAGGGTTTATTGACTAGGTAAAGTAGGGCTTGATGATCAATGAAGAATTTGAATTTGTTTGCTAATAGGTAATGCCGGAATTTCTTTACTGCATATACCATTCCCAACCCTTCTCGTTCAGTGGTAGTGTAGTTACGTTTAAGTTGCCTGCTAGCATAAACTATAGGATGATCAAGTTTTCCTTCATCTACCAGTTGTGCTAGGATACATCCTATGGCAAATTTGGAGGCATCCACATGGCTATGCATTTTTTTCTTCCGATTTGGTATCTTTGGAATAGGTGCTGAACTCAGTGCACTTTTCAGCTCATTAAATGCTTTCTTAGAATCTTTGGTCCAATTGAACTGAGTTAGTAAGCCATATAGAGGTCTAGCAATTATGGCGTACATGTGAATAAATCTTCGATAGTATCCATAGTGTCCCATAAATGCTTGTACTTCCTTTGCATTTTTGGTCAGGGTAATTCTAGAATGACTTTGGTCTTGTCTTCATCGGTGGATATTCCATTCATAGACACTATATGGCCCAGAATTTTTCCTTGTCTTACCATGAAGACTCATTTTTCTGGATTTAAACAGACTCTATATTGTCTACACCTCATAAAAATCCTCCTCAACTCTGGTATGCGGTCCGCTCGCTATTCAGAATACATGCACAAATCATCTACGTACACTTCCATACTCTTTCTAAGAAATTCTTTAAATACATGACACATCAACTGGTGCATTAGTCAATCCAAAAGGCATAACCCTAAATGCATACACTCCCCATTCAGTGGCAAATGCAGTTTCGTGTTGATCGTCTAGGGCAATTGCCACTTGGTTATAGCCCGACAATCCATCAAGGAAGCTATAAACTTCCTTGCCTCCCACCCTCTCCAAGAGGTGATCTGTAATGGGTAAAGAGTAGCTATCTTGAATGGTGGTTGCATTAACTTTTTTGAGGTTTGTTGAAGCTTAAGGTCAAGGACAAAGCATGGAAGCGCATCAAGGAAGTGGACACACAAGAAGAAGGAGCAAGTATGGAGCTCCAAGAAGCACATGTCAAATTTTCAAAAGAAATCCCTACAAAAATAGTGATTTTTATCACTAAAAACCATTGTAAATACCATTTTTCATTTTTGTAACTCCATTTTGTTCAAGCCGAGGAGTCCTCGAGCTTGAGGAGTATTAGATCTACCATCCTACCAATTTTCATGATTTTTAGACTCCGTTTGAGCCCCCAAATAAGCCCTGGAACCTATTTTTTAACTAGGCCGGACACTAGGTCTGGACAGGGCCAAAACCACTCAAAAACTATAAAAAGGGCTGGAGAGCTCATTTTTGAGGTTAGCATGTTGTAGATTTCAGTTTTGTAAGAGAGCTCTTTGGTAATCGAAGCTTTCCATTGTTCCACTCTTTGCTCTTACCTTGTGCGCGTGTGTGTGTATGTGTTTGCATGCTTGTGTGCTTTCACTCACGCACTTGTGCCATCACTTGCTCGCGGTCTTCATACCGGTCCTCACGTCTCCACGGATTGACATTTATGAGGTGTATCTCCTCACGTTGGTACTCACCATTGTGCTAGAGTGACACCAAATTTGGCGCCGTTGCCGAGGAGAGAGCTTGGAGGACGAGCGTGTGACGGTAAGACGTGGAGTAGCGACGTTGGAAGGTGAAAAATCGCCATTTTTCAGTTCAGTTTCTGAGTTTTTCTCCTTCTTCATCTTCATCATCATCACCATCTCCTTCCCTCTTCATATTCTCTGATTTTTTCCATTTTCGCCACTACATTCACTCGTTTCTTACTCGTGGCTGTGAGAAACAAGCTTAGGAGGAGCTGAGAACCAAAAGCGCTGAAGAAAATCACTTGGAAAACCTCTCAAAACTCCAAAAATTCAATTCAGTATCGCGCGGACTGAAGCGACCTGCGCCTGGTATCGCGAGCATCATATTGTGATTTTGGAGGGTGACTTTGCATCCACAGGCTGATAGGAGGGACAAGGAGGACACAAGGTACACAAACCTGCAAAAATTTTTGAATTTGGGTGTGAAAATCTCCAAGTATCGTGTCCGGTTGAGATTTGGTATCGCGATACCAGAACTCCCGTGTATCGCGATACTTGTCGAGATATCGCATCGTGCCTGCCCACTTGAGGTATCGCGATACCATTCTGGTATCGTATCGTCAAGTGTTGGTGTCGCGATCGCGGTCGCCCCGGTGGTATCGTATCGTGCCATCCTTGGTATCGTATCGTTGATTGTGCAGTATCGTATCGTCGGGTACTTATTTTGGTAACGCGATACCATTCTGGTATCGTGCCCTGAAGTTGGTATCGTGATCTTACCTTACCTAGCAGTATCGTATCGCCTACTTCCCAAGGGTATCGCGATACCACTCTGAGGTCGTATCGCCCTGGTCCTCTCGTATCGTATCGTCGAAGTTTTAGTATCGTATCGCCTACTTCCCAAGGTAGTATCGCGACACTTGAAATAGTATCGTATCGCCAAGACTAGTGGTATCGTATCGTTTCCTTACCAGGAAGTGTATCGCGATACCATTTTTGGTGTCGTATCGTGGCAAACCCTGGGTATCGTATCGTGATGTTGGTATCGCGATTTCAGTAATCCCGTTGGTATCGTGTCGTCTAAAGTGGTATCGTGTAAGAAAGAGGTATCGTATCGTGGGGAATCTGGTATCGTCTCGTCTGTTCTGAGCTCCCAGAGTGATCCTGTTTCCCTGTTTTAACCCCCAAAACCCTGAACTGGCATAACTTTCTCATACGAAATCCGTTCGGAGTGATCTTGGGTTTGTTGGAAAGCTCGTGAGGAGTACCAAGATTATTAGATAGGGTATTTTGAAGTTGACCCTCAGGGAAACTAGAAAATCAAGGTGTTCCAAAGGATTTTGAGCAATATAAGAGAACTTTGGGACTAGAAGCCAAGGCTTATGAACCTGAGATCTGGCAGACACTTAGGCAAGGATAGACAAAGCATTAGGTCATCTGAGGCTAGTGTCAACCATACATCCAAGTCTTGGGCTCAACAGCTTAGTGGTTATCCTTACACACGAAGTTCAGAAACCAGTGACTCGGAAATGTCTTTTAGCATGGAAAGACCCACACGTAGCTCCGGCACTGCCTATTTACAGACACCAGAAGGTCCCTATAAAACCCAATTGGAGTATATCAGGACCAACCAATTAGGTGCTCGCATCTATGAGGATGGTCTAAGGCGATCAGTGGTTCAACTCAAAAATCCTGACCAACCCTTTGGACTTGAACACCCAGTGGTCAAGTTCGAAGAGGGTGCTTACATTGATAAGGAAGGAACCATGTATGTGGTTACCAACTTACCAGATAGGACAGATGAGTTTGGAAATATCATTCCTGAGAAGGAGATAGGAGACCTAGAGCAAGGAGACCTAGGAGGAGAACCCAAGACCCCTAGAGGTAAGTCAGTCTTAACCAGAGTACTCACTCCAGAATGGATCCCTCAAGATAATAAAAGCATAGAACTATTCGTGAATAGAGAAACGGAGGAAGCCTTTTGGAGGTTTAGGCCAGATCAACCCTGCCCAGTAGTCACCATCTATGAATTCAAGGATCTAGAGACACCAGGGAAAGTTGTCTATCTAGATCACACATCTCAAAAATTATTCTTAGTATCAGATCATGACAGACATGCTTACACTTGGCAAGGTGAATCAATTTTCCCTCCACCAAGATCTAATGTTTCCCAGGGCCTCCAAGGAGCCGGATCATCCAAGACTCATGAAACCCAGAGAGAAAGAACTAGAGAGAGACCAGAGGTAAGCTTTGCAGATACTATAGGCAGAGACAGATCAGGATATGGAACGGAAAAACTTGAAAGGGAGAGACATAGAGTTCATAGGCATCAAAGAGATGATCATGATTTCCCATTGCCTAGATCACGAGAACACTCAAGAACCCTTAGACCCTCTCAAGTGGTTAAGACAATGAAGAACTACTTTGATGGATTTGGAGATCCTTATGATCATGTGGCGGAGTTCAAACAAGTGCTAAGAGCTGAACAGGTTGAAGACTTATTCACCCAGTTCGAGGCATTTGGTTTGACTCTTAAGGGTACTGCCTTAGCTTGGTTTCAACCTCTAAACAGTCGCAACTATAGAGAGATAGGTCAGCTGCTAGAAGAATTCATTGTAGAATTTTCCAAGAGTGGTATCAGGCATAACACATCATCCTTGATCCACAGCTTCAAGCAGACACCCCAAGAAACAGTGCGACTCGCAGGAAGAAGATTTAGGCAGTACTTGGAAAGATGCCCTGTACCAGAATTACCCACATCAGCCAAACAGGTGGCACTGTTTTTAGATGGCCTATTGAGCACAAAACTAAGGTCATATGTATACTTGAAAGAGCCTAGATCCATAGAAGAGTGTATACGGATGTGCATTGATATAGAAGACAACTTAGGTGAGGAGTTAGGACTATCCAAACTCTATAAGGACTCTGATAGTTCTACAAGTCATACCTCTAGAGCCTCCACTGAGATAGATGAGATAGCCGAGCAAGTGGCCAAAAAGCTAGGAGTCCAAAATAGACAAATGCCAAGGGTCACCTCAGTGAAGCGATGTTATACGTGTGGAGGAGATCACATGGCTAATGTTTGTCCATTGATGATTCAACCCCAAGGAAACCCTAATGCTCTATATTGCACCATTGAGAGGAAATATACAAATCATACGACCCAAGATTGTCCCTATAATAGGCAGGCTGTTAAACAAAATTATCAGCAACCTTACCAACAGGGTAGGTATCAGAATCAGTACCAACAGCCATATTATAGGCCACAACAATATCAACCTCAATACCAGCAGCAATATCAGGCACCATATAGGCCACAACCTGTCCTAGGAAACCAACCGCCAGCTCCTGCCAATGTGATCCCAGTTAAATATACGATGGCAGAGGAGAACCCTAATAGAGCATTGGTGCCACTAACCCCATTGGTCTCAGAAAATGATTCTCATGCTCATGGTTCAAACTACTTCCATGAAGATAGTCCACATGCTTATTATATAGAGTCACCTGAGCAAAGTGAGACTTCTCAGCATCAATATGAGACACCACCTATGGAACAAAATTGGGAGCCAGAATACTCCAATGTCATGTATACGAATCCAAATCCTAGGCCCCAATTGAGACAAGTCAGACCACAAGCTCCTAGAGGACCATGCTTTAGATGTCAGGGCGATCATTTCATTCGTGAATGTCCCCTCCAATCAGCTCTGGGACTAGGACAAAACATCACAATACAAGGCTTTTGTCCTGAGTGCGGCAAGGAACATCTTCCTAGAGAGTGTCCCAGGAATCCCTCTAGTGTACCCAAGGTTACACCCATCAATGTGGTAGGCTTAGTGGCAGAATCAAGTTCAAGTAGCAATAATGTGGCTCCTGTACAGGCAGTTACTAGGGCACAGGCTGCACAACAAGCAAAACCAGCTGAGCAGTCAGAGTCAAGTGAGGCAGGAGAACCTAGCAAGAGAAAACCAAGAACATGGAAGGATACCAGAGAGAAGGCTAATCGCAAGTGGAACAAAAAACTATCCGAGCTAGAAGAAAGCCTAAGGGATACAAAAACAAAAATAGAAGACATTACATCTCAAAGCCCCTCGCATGCCGAAGCTCCATCCACTTCGCTTCAGCCCATCCCACCACCCATTGTAAATAACCCACAACCAGGGTCTGTTCTTGCAGATCCAACCCCAGAAGGCTTGGACATGCTGTTCAAGGCCTACCAGGCTCGTCTTCAAGAAGGGCCAACAGCTGCAAACCTAGACAAGAGTTACCCTAGAGCAGACTTAGAGATTGAACGGATGAAAATGTGCATGAAAATGGTAGAACAAGCTCAAGCTATACTTGAGACTAGTCAAAAGTTCAATCAGACAAACTCTGTCAAACCGGATTTGCATTTCCAAGGCTTACTAGAAAGATTAGAGCAGTTGGTAAACAAACCACAAGTTTCTTTACCTCCACAGGCTCAACCAGTTATTGGAAGAGGAAGCTCACCACCAATGGGAGCTTATGTTCCTAATTCTACGGATGCTGGAATACCTCCTTCAATTCAACAGTACTCTCAAGAGTTCTTGCGGGAAATACAGGAAGAAAAATGGGCCAAGGAGAAGGGTTATTCCCCTCCTATTCCTGAGATTGATGATCTTCATGATCAATTTCCCCAAGACATTCCGTCTATCTATGGAGACCAAGTAGAGCAACAAGAAGATGAAAGATTAGATTTTGAATCTAATTCTTTACAAGAGTTGCCTCATTACACAGGCCCATGGGAATCTGAATCTCTCCAGATCAGAGCTCCCACAATATTGGTAAGAAATGAAGACTCGGTGATTCCAAGAAACACTGATGTTGTGAAGAACACTAAGGTTCAATGTCATCTCACTGTAGAGGAGCTGCTCAAGGCAAAACCAGAGCTATGGAATCATGTGAAGGATCAGGTTCCAGAACTTGAATCCAATATGCCAAAAGTAGGCTCTAAGCAAAAAGTTCCAGAGATACCTCTCGACAAGATAGGAGACATGAGCGAAGGTGAAGAAGGTAACACTTATCTTCCGATCACCTATCAAGGTTACACAACCAAAGCAATTGTAGATTCGGGTGCTGGTGTTGCTATTGCGACCACCTCCTTGTGGAAGCGATGGGGCAAACCCACATTAAGACCAACTAGAATGAAGCTTCAAATGGCAGATGGTCATTTTGAAAGACCTCTAGGATTGCTTGAAGGGATAACTCTAACCACTTGTGGTGTAGAGTTTGAACATACATTTGCTATATGTGACTTTGAGAAAAATAATGTCTACGAGATGATCCTAGGAAGACCCTTCCTACGACAATTGCAAATAGTACAGGATTGGGGAACCAACTCCTTGTACTTACAGCACTTAGGGGTCACAACCAAGGTCAATTTGAAGGATTACACCTTCAGAGATGTACCACCCCTACAATGGAATCCTATCCACAAAGTGAAAGAAGATTCTATCTCCGTGCATTCCGGAAGTTCACCTGATCCATCCTGGCTGCATGAAGATACTCACTTGTGGATGTGCAAGGTCGCAGAGGAAGAGGAAAAGCGCCTAAAAGCGAGAGAAGAAGGAACTCCCCCGGGAGATAGACCAATAAAAGACCCAGTCTATACACCGATGATATTTCCAGATGAGGAATTTGAACCTCATGGTTGGGCAGAAATCTTAGCTACCATGGACATAGCAGTCAATGAAGAACAGTGGACACCTCATTGTGATGAGGAGGGTTATGATATTTCAGTGTTCATGTGTCAGCCCCTGTTGGAAGAGTGTGATCCTAGTGAGTTCATAGAAGAAGAAGAGAATGACGATGATCTAGAATCCATTGTGATGGATACTTACTTTGACTCAGAGGAACACTATTTAGAAGACATAGGAGTGTTAACCCAAGAAGAAGAAGAACCCCTCACGAGTATTAAAACGATAAATTCAAAGGAAGGAAGTGAAGGAGGTCAAAAGAAAAAGAAAAGAAAAGCAGTGAAACAAGAAGAGGAAGAATCACTGTTTGAAGTACCAGAAAATTTCAAGAAATATGAAGTGGAAGACCGAAAAATTTTGGTACGAATGCCCAAGAGAGAGGCCATTATAGGAGAAGCATATGACAATAAAGAAAGGACCAAAAAAATTGTAGTGACCATTGAAGGGAACGAAGAACGATGTACGTACATAGGAGATGACCTAAGTGCAAAAGAAGAAGCAGAGCTTGTAGCTCTATTAAGGGAATATAGGGATGTATTCGCATGGCACTATAGAGACTTGAAAGGAGTAGATCCAAAGATTTGCTCTCATACTATTCCGATGACCGCTGATGCCAAGCCCACCAAACAAAAGCCCTACACATATAATGACAATTATGCAGCCAAAATAAAGGAGGAAATTGACAGGCTGATTGAAGCTGGATTCATCTATGAGATTGAGCACACTGAATGGGTGTCCCCCATTGTGGTGGTGCCCAAGAAGAATGGGAAATTGCGAGTGTGCATTAACCTTAAAAAAGTTAATGCCGCAACGATCAGAGATAGTTATCCACTTCCAATCACCGAACATCTATTGGAGCGTGTTGCAGGCAAGGAAGTTTATAGCTTCCTTGATGGATTTTCAGGTTACAACCAAGTAGCCATTGCCCCCGAAGATCAACACAAAACGGCCTTTGCCACAGAATGGGGAATCTTTGCATTTCGTGTGATGCCATTTGGGCTCACCAATGCACCTGCAACATTCCAAAGGCTCATGTGTCATGTCTTCAAAGAGTTCTTGCGGAAGAGCTTAGAAGTATATGTGGATGATTTATGCGCTCATTCCCAACAAAGAAGTTACCACATCCCTGAGCTCAGACAAATCTTCAACAAGTGTAGAGATTATCGAGTTTGTCTGAACCCAGAAAAGTGTGTGTTCATGGTACGACAAGGTAAGATCTTAGGTCACATTGTTTCTAAGAATGGAATTTCAACAGATGAAGACAAGGTAAGAGCGATAGCAGAGCTGCCAAGACCAAGGAACGTTAAAGAGGTACAAGCCTTTATGGGCCATTGTGGATATTACCGTAGGTTTATCCACATGTATGCCATCATAGCTAAACCTCTTTACGGGTTGCTAACAAATTTTGAGTGGAACGAGGAATGCGAGAATTCCTTCAACGAACTGAAAAGACGTTTGTGCACAGCACCAATATTGACTACTCCGGATTGGAGCAAACCCTTTCATGTCCATGTAGATGCCTCCAATCATGCAATAGGATGTGTGCTAGCACAACCCACGGGTGAAGGAAACCTAGATTTGCCGATAGCATATGCTAGTAGGCAATTAAATGCAGCTGAACGAAATTATACCACAACAGAGAGAGAAGGCTTAGGTATGGTATATGCCGTGAAGAAGTTTAGACACTATCTATTGGCCAATAAGTTCAAGTTTTTCACTGATCATCAAGCTTTACTATATTTGGTCAATAAACCTTGCAATACAGGCCGCTTAGTAAGATGGTTCCTCTTACTAATGGAATACGACTTTGAAGTTGTTGTCAGGAAAGGTAGAACCCATCTTAGGGCAGACCATCTTTCTCGTATCACTTCAGGAGAGCCACCGCAAGGAGTGTCTGATGAATTGCCCGATGCTTATCTGTTCAATTTGGAAGTTGTTCCTAAATGGGCAAATAAGTTGGTGCCAGTCCTAACCTTCGGACCTGTAAATAAAAATGTGAAAACAAGCAAAGAAGAAATTGTGAAATCACAAAAGTATCAAATATTGGCAGGAAGTATGTACAAGCAAGATACTGAGGGCGTATTAGCTTGTTGTGTTGAGGACGACGAACATACTAGTTGGATGCAACAAGCCCATGAGGGATTGCTAGGAAATCATTACTCTAAACAACGAACATTGCAGAATTTAAAACGTTTAGGAGTGTATTGGCCTAGCATGGACAAAGAAATACAGGAGTGGATCCAGAATTGTACAGTGTGCCAGAAGAGACCCCCAGTGGAGCATGCCACTCTTTATCACGTGTCATTAATCCCAGATTGGAGTGCTCCATTGGTTGAGTTCATGAGATCGGGAACATTACCCAATCAGGCTAGTCTTGCAAGAAAACGGAGCATGGAGCAAGAGGCTCAAGACTATGCCTTAGTAGGAGACAACTGTTGGCATACAAAGCAATAAAGGAGTCATGCACAATACGGCAACAAGGCCAGATCATTTTTTCCCATAGATTATGTACAACCCAAGTGATTTTAATCACTACACAAACATTGTAAATCCCGTTTTTGGTAGATTAGACTCCATTTTGTGCAAGCCGAGGAGTCCTCGAGCTTGAGGAGTATTAGAAGTACCATCGTACCAAATTTCATAATTTTTAGACTTCGTTTGAGCCCTCAAATAAGCCCTGGAACCTAATTTTTAACTAGGCCGGACACTAGGTCTGGACAGGGCCAAAAGCTAGTCAAAAAACTATAAAAAGAGCTAGAGAGCTCATTTTTGGGGGTAGATTGTAATTGAAACGAACTTGTAAGAGCATTTTGAAAGTAATCTAAAAGCTCCATTGATTCTCGCTCTTTGTCTTGCCGTGTGTGCGCGTGTGTGTGTATGTGTGTGCATGTTAGTGTGCTTCTCACTCACGCACTTGTCCCGCCACTTGCTCGAGGTCTTCATACCATCCTCACGTCTTCCCGGATTGACATTAAAGGAGGTGCTACTCATCGTTGAGCTACACCAAATTTTGGCGCCGTTGCCGGGGATCGAGCTTTGAGGACGAGCGTGTGATGGTAAGACGTAGAGTTGACGCGTTGGAGTTGTAGGTATTTTCTTCACTCTCATCGAATTTTCTTTTACTTTCTTCACCATCATCATCATCACCATCTCCCACGTCCATCTCCATCATCGCGAAAATTTCAGTTTTTGACTATATCCCCACCTCCACTTCATTTCCCTCATTTCACTTGTGAGAGAGAGCGAGAGAGCGAACTTGCATGTGCTGTTTTTGCATGTTTTCTGAGCTATTTTGCAGGTTTTTTGCTGTACCATCATCCCCAGCAGTGTGCGCAGGTACGACAGGCTCTGCACAGGTCCCGGGACGACAGCCTCTGTCGATCGCGACAGACAGAAAATCTTAACATTTTGTGAATGCATGTTTATCACTGTAACCTACACCTTGAGGGCACTCTAGAACACTAGAAGTTTTCCAAAAATTTGCATTTTTTCAGTCTATCGCGACAGACACCGTCTATCGCGACAGACAGAAATCCGCGACAGATACCGTCTATCGCGACAGACACCGTCTATCGCGACAGACAGAAATCCGCGACAGATACCGTCTATCGCGACAGACACCGTCTATCGCGACAGACAGAAATCCGCGACAGATACCGTCTATCGCGACAGACACCGTCTATCGCGACAGACAGAAATCCGCGACAGATACCGTCTATCGCGACAGATACCGTCTATCGCGACAGACAGAAATCCGCGATAGACACCGTCTATCGCGATAGACACCGTCTATCGCGACAGACAGAAATCCACGATAGACACTGTCTATCGCGACAGACACCGTCTATCGTGACAGACAGAAATCCACGATAGACACCGTCTATCGCGACAGACAGAAATCCGCGACAGACACCGTCTATCGCGACAGACACCGTCTATCGCGACAGACAGCCCCCACGATAGATTGTGTCTATCGCGACAGACACCGTCTATCGCGATAGACAGACATTTTCGGCAAAAATTAAGGGTGAATTTTTGGAAATTTAGGCTAAATTTTGGGCATATTTGCACTTTCATGTACTCATCTACTTACAAAGGCCTTAGAAAATGCATTAAAATCCCTGATAGTATCTGTTTGTCTATTTAACCCCCTAAACCCTGAACGGTCATAACTTTTTCATACGAAATCCATTTTCTGAGCTCTAGGGCTTGTCGGAAAGCTCGTGACATATACTACACGCCCTCAACTGTTTTTTATAAGAATAATGCGTTGATTTTCAGATAGGATATTTGGAAGTTGACATACTGAGGGGTAGGAACACCAAGGGAGCTCTAGAGTAAATTTCTAACAATGCAAAAGGGGGAACAAGGGTCATTAAAAAAGTGTCTGAAATAAATTGTCTGTCAATTGAAAGGTCCACTTGGAACTAATATTGGGATTTATGCAGGCCTATTGAGAAGCAATTGAGAGTATCCAAGCAAGGGTGTGGCGCACGCTTGAGAATCAACTTCTCGAGCACTAAAGAGCAAGGTTCGGCAAGAAAGGTCGGAATACTCTCAACTCCTCTTCGTCAATTCCTAGCCTAGGCTAAGAGCGATTAGAAGTAGGAGTAAGTCAGGGCGACGATAGGCCACTATCAAGTTGAAGACTACCTAAAAACTCAAGTTCAAGCTAAAAACTTAATCTCTGTACTGTCGACAACATAAAGGAAAGAACCTAACGTGGAACGATCAACCTGAAAGTACGAAGAACATTCAAGTATTCCTGACGACGTAATAGCAGACAAGACTTTAAACACGAGGAATAACTAAAAAGAATCAAGTGACTGGTACCAATTGATCGGCAACGAGGTTGTACTCTGGAAAAAATTGGGCTAATCAGTTAGGCATATGAACCTTAGATCAGGACGACACCTAGCAAGAGAAAGACAAAGCCTTAGGTCTTCAGAGGCTAGTGTCAACCACACTGCAAGGTCTTGGGCCCAGCAGTTGAGTCACCACTCTCATTACCCTAGCTCTGATACCAGTGAGTCAGAGATGTCTCAAGGCATGGACAGACCTACGGGAAGTTCAGGTGTGCCTTATTTGTACAGGGTGGAAGGCCCTTACAAAACACAGTTGGAATACCTTAGGACCAACCGATTAGGTGCTAGCATCTATGAGGACGGCCTAGGAAGATCCGTGGTCCAGATTAAAAACCCTGACCAATCCATAGGACTAGAGCACCCAGCTGTCAAGTTTGAAAACGGTGCATACCTGGACAAGGAAGGAACCATATACGTAGTCACCAGTCATCCAGATAGGACAGATGACTTTGGAAATGTAATCTCAGAAGCGGACTTAGGTGACTTGGAACAAGGAAACATGGGAGTGGAACCTAGAACCCCTCGAGGTAAATCAGTTCTCACTAGAATTATCACGCCTGAGTGGGTCCCCCAAGATAACAAGTGCATAGATTTGCTTCTCAATCGAGAAACGGACGAAGCCTTTTGGAGGTATAAACCGGATCACCCAATTGATATAGGAACAATCATGATCTATGAGTTTAAGGATCCGGATAGCCCAGGCAGAGTGACCTACCTAGATCATGCTTCAGAACGGATCTTTGTGGTGACAGAAAATGATAGGCATGCTTACACTTGGAAGGGTGAATTTATTTTCCCCCAACCAAGATCAAATGTATCCTATGGTCACCCTGGGGCTGGAACTTCCCAAGCTCATGGTACGCAAAGAGACAGAAGTAGAGATAGACCAGAAGTAAGTTTTGCCAACCCAGTGGGCAGAGAAAGAACGAGAACAGAGACGAATAGGGTAGAACCTGAGATGCATAGAGCCCACAGGAACCAAAGAAATGTAGATGGATTCCCTCTGCCGAGGCCTAGAGAGCACACAAGAACTTTGAGACCCACCCAGCTAGTTAAGTCCATGAAGAATTACTTTGACGGCACAGGAGATCCCTATGATCATGTGGCGGAGTTCAAGCAAGTCTTGAGAGCTGAACAAGTGGAAGATCTGTTCACGCAGTACAATGCCTTCGGTCTAACCCTTAGGAACACAGCACTTACGTGGTTTCAACCATTAGATGAACGCCAGTTCAGGAGCATAGATCAACTCCTAGAGGCATTCATTATAGAGTTCTCTAAGAGCGGCATAAGACACAACACCTCCTCACTGATTCACAGCTTCAAGCAAACCCCTCAAGAGACTGTGAGACTTGCAGGAAGAAGATTTAGACAATATCTTGAAAGGTGCCCTATTTCGGAGCTACCCACATCTGCTAAACAAGTAGCCTTATTTCTTGACGGATTGCTGAGCCCAAAATTGAGATCCTATGTGTATCTGAAAGACCCTAGGACTATAGAAGAATGTGTACGTATGTGCATTGACATTGAAGATAACCTAGGAGAAGAGCTAGAGTTGTCCAAAATTTACAAAGATTCAGATAGTGCATCTAGTCAATCTTCCACACAAGCCACATCAATTGAAGAACTGGCCGAAAAAGTAGCTCAGAAACTAGGTGTAACTAGCAAACAAATCCCAAGGTTTGCCCCTGTGAAAAGGTGCTATACATGCGGTGGTGACCATATGGCGAACGTCTGTCCCATTATGGCTCAACCCCAAGTAAACCCTAGTAGCCAGTACTGCACCATAGAACGGAGATACACCAATCACACCGCACAAGATTGCCCATACAACAAGCAGGCAGTTAGGCAACCCTACCCGCAGCCCTACCAACAAGGCAGATACCAAAACCAAAATCCACCACCACAATATGCTAGGCCCCAACAAACCTACCAACCACAATACCAGGCCCAACAGAGACCCCAACCGGTGCTAGCTCAACAGCCTCCAAACCTCTCTAATGTGATTCCAGTAAAGTATGCTGTTGCAGAAGAAAACCTAAATAGAGCCATAGTTCCAGTAACCCCATTGATCTCAGAAAATGACCCAAGTGACCATAGCTTTGATGCTACCCATGTGGATAGCCCCCAGGCTTACTACATGCAGTCCCCAGAACATGGAGAGTCCTACTATGGTGAAGAGTCGAACGAACCTAGTTGGGAGTCAGATTACACGAACATCATGTATACAAACCCCAACCCTAGACCTCAACCTAGGCAAGTACGACCACCATTTCCTAGAGGACCGTGCTACAGATGCCAAGGAGATCACCTCATTCGTGATTGTCCCATGCCTCCACCTACGCAAACCCAGTCGGTGACGATCCAAGGCTTCTGCCAAGATTGCGGAAAAGAGCATCTCTTACGAGATTGCCCAAAGAACCCCAATAGCATGCCAAAAATCACCCCTATCAACGTTGTTGGGTTAGTGGTAGACTCCTCAGGAAGCGTCACTTCCACTGCACCAGTACAGGTAGTCACTAGGGCTCAGGCATTGCAGCAAAACCAAGGGGTAGGCCAGGAAAAGAGCCTAGATGCTAGCGATACTGAGAGCCAAAATAAAAAGAGAACAAGAGCTTGGAAAGATAGCCGCGAACGCATGAAAAGGCAATGGGCAAAGAAGATGAGTGAACTTGAGGAAAGTCTACGAGAAACCAAGGCTAAAATCATAGAGATCACGTCTCAACCGCACTCTCACACATTCCCACCGCTACCATCCCCATCACCCTCCATCCCTTCACCCTCTAAGACAGCCCACGCAACCCACCCACCACCCCAAACAGGATCAGTATTAGCTGATCCCACTCCCGAAGACATAGACATGATGCTTAAGGCATATCAGGCCAGAATCCAAGAAGGGCCAAACGTCACGGATCATGACAAGTGCTATCCTAGAGCTGACCTAGAGATAGAAAGAACCAAACTATGCGCGAAAATGGTCGCATTGGCTCAGACTATGTTTGAAGCCAGTCGCCTTTTCAATTACTCAGGCTCAGCCAAAACGCAATTACACTTGGATGGATTCCTAGAGAAGTTAGAGAGGATAATTGCAAGATCTGACAAGGAAGAAAAAAATCAAGACCAAGAAAAAGCAAGCAAAAACAGGAATCATTCCCAATCAGAAGTGTATGTGGCCAATGCCCCTAAACCGGACAACTTCCCCTCCTTAGAAAGAATAGAGAGGCCAATAGCACAACCAGAAAAGGAACCTACCCCTCAAAGAAAGGAAAGGGCAAGAGAACGGGTAAGCCAGCCTCTTCAGGAAGCCCGTGGGCCTCCTCAAGAAGCTTATCTGCCCCCCCAAAAGGCAGATGAGCCTCCCTCGAGAGCTCAAGTACCTCCACAGGTTGCCTACATTCCTTCTCAGGGAATGTGTGAGCCTGTTCGGAAAAGTAATAGAATAAGTAATCCTCCCCAAGAAGCTTGTGCTCCAGCCATTTGCGAGAACAAGGAGAGAGTCAACAATAGAATCAGCCCTCCTTCACAGGTTGCTTATGCGCCCAATTCTACGGAGCCAGACACTTCTTCTTCTATGAATCGGTTTGCACCAGACTTCCTACGAGAGATTCAAGAAGACAAATGGGATAACGAAAGCGAGGTCGCCCCTCCTTTTGAACTTGTGGACGATGCACACGACCAATTCCCACAAGACATCCCATCTATTTACGGGGAGCATGAGAGTGTTCAGTCTCACGAGAGATTAGACTTTGAGTCGAATTCCATACAAGAGCTACCCCACTTCACAGGCCCATGGGAAGCAAAGTCCACATGTATGAGAGCACCCACAGTCATGGTAAGGAACGACGACTCAGTCATACCGAGGAACACGGAGGTAGTAACGAACACCAAGGTGCAACGCGATCTCACTTTGGAAGAGTTGTCTGAGGATAGACCAAACGCGCGGAAATATGTAGCTAGTCAAGTAACTGAAACTGCAGAACCTCGTTCCCGGGTAGGATCCCATAGAACAGTACCGGAAATTCCCTTGGATAAGATAGGAGATATGTGTGAAGGTGAAGAAGGGAACACCTACCTTCCCATCACCTATCAGGACTACACCACGAAGGCAATTTTGGACTCAGGTGCAGGAGTTGCAATTGCCACCACCTCCTTATGGAAGCGTTGGGGCAAGCCAGCACTCAGGCCAACAAGAATGAAATTGCAGATGGCCGATGGTCATATTGAGAGACCCTTAGGATTGCTGGAAGGGATAACTCTCACCACTTGTGGTGTTGAGTTTGAGCATAGCTTTGCTATATGTGACTTCAGCAAAAATCATGCTTATGAGATGATTTTAGGAAGACCATTTATGCGACAGTTGCAAGTGGTACAGGATTGGGGAACCAACTCCTTGTATTTGCAACACTTGGGCGTTACAACCAAAGTCAATCTCAAGGACTATTCTCATAGAGATGTCCCTCCTATCCAGTGGAATCCCATCCATAGAGCCAAAGACGATACAGAATCGGTGCGCTCCATAGGGTCAGGATCTTCATGGATGCATGAAGACACTCACTTATGGATGTGCAAGGTAGCAGTAGAAGAAGAGAAGAGAGAGAAAGCCAGAGAGGTAGGTGCGAAAGAAACCCATAGATCAATCCAAGACCCAGCCTATGCACCTGTAGTTTTTCCAGACGAAGAATTTGAACCTCACGGTTGGGCAGAAATCTTAGCAACAATGGACGTAGCCATCAACGAAGAACAATGGACACCTCACTGTGATGAGGATGGCTATGATATTTCAGTCTTCTCCATAGAGCCAATCATGGGAGAGGCAGTCCTAGAAGAATGCGAACCTAGCCCTGATGCATTTGAGGATGCAAGTGACTCCGATCTAGAGTCAATCATTATGGACCCTCCATTTGCATCAGATGAAGAATACTTCTATGAAGTAGAATTTCAACCCCAGAGGCATGGAGAAGTTACAAATGACGTAAGATTAGCAACACATGTGAGTCCGAAGGAAGAAGGGAAGAAACGAAAAAAGAAAGACGCCTCACCAGAAGAGGAAGAATCTTTGTTTGAGGTCCCCGAAAATTTTAAGAAGTATGGGATAGATGACAGGAGAGTCATGATAAGAATGCCTAAACGAGAGGCACAATCAGGAGAGGCTTATGATAACAAAGAAACCACCAAGAAAATAGTAGTGGCCCTAGAAGAAGGAGAGGAGAGATGCACGTATATAGGCCATGACCTGACAGAAGAAGAAGAGCACGAATTGATTGCCTTGCTAAGAGAATATAGAGATGTATTCGCTTGGAGTTACAAGGATTTGAAAGGGGTTGACCCGGACATATGCTCGCACACCATCCCCATGACCTCAGATGCCAAACCCTCTAAGCAAAAGCCTTATACATATAACGATAATTACGCTGCTAAGATCAAAGAAGAGATAGATAGATTGGTCGAAGCTGGATTTATCTATGAAATTGAGCACACTGAATGGGTATCCCCCATCGTAGTGGTGCCCAAGAAGAATGGCAAGCTGCGTGTGTGCATTAACTTGAAAAAGGTTAATGCCGCCACGATTCGAGATAACTATCCGCTTCCCATCACAGAGCATCTCTTAGAAAGAGTGGCAGGCAAGGAAGTGTACAGCTTCCTTGATGGATTTTCAGGCTACAATCAAGTAGCCATAGCTCCAGAGGATCAGCATAAGACAGCCTTTGCCACAGAATGGGGCATTTTTGCTTTTAGAGTAATGCCATTTGGGCTTACCAACGCACCAGCTACCTTCCAGAGACTGATGTGCCATGTGTTTAAGGAGTTCCTAAGGAAGAGTTTAGAAGTCTATGTTGATGATCTTTGTGCTCATTCCAACGTTAGGCAAACCCATATTCCTGAACTCAGACAAATCTTTGACAAATGTAGAGAATATCAAGTCTGCCTAAACCCAGAAAAGTGCGTTTTTATGGTCAGGCAAGGCAAGATTCTAGGACACAGTGTGTCAAAGAATGGCATATCTACCGATGAAGAAAAAGTGAGAGCCATAGCAGAGCTACCTAGGCCAAAGAATGTCAAGGAAGTACAAGCTTTCATGGGGCATTGTGGTTATTATCGACGATTTATACACATGTATGCTGTCATTGCAAAGCCCATGTACGGACTTCTGACAAACTTTGAGTGGACGGATGAATGTGAGAATTCCTTCCAAGAGCTTAAACGAAGATTGTGTTCAGCACCAATCTTGACCACACCAGATTGGAATAAGCCATTCCATGTTCACGTGGATGCATCCAATTATGCTATTGGATGTGTGCTCGCACAACCTACTGGTGAAGGTAATATGGATCTTCCAATTGCCTATGCCAGTAGACAATTGAATGCGGCTGAACGAAATTATACCACTACTGAACGAGAAGGATTAGGCATGGTATATGCAGTTAAAAAGTTTAGACATTATTTGCTTGCAAATAAGTTTAAATTTTTTACAGACCATCAGGCATTGTTGTACTTAGTAAACAAGCCATGCAATACGGGAAGATTAGTAAGATGGTTTCTCCTGCTAATGGAATATGATTTTGAGGTTGTGGTAAGAAAAGGTAGAACCCACTTGAGAGCAGATCATCTCTCTAGGCTCACATCGGGAGAAGCCCCACAAGGAGTGTCAGATGACCTTCCTGATGCTTACTTGTTTAATTTGGAAGTGGTGCCGCAGTGGGCCAAGCCAATAGTACCAGTATTGACATACGGGCCTAATCATCCAGTGGTGAACACACGGAATAGAGAGATCGTAAAAGCCCAAAAGTACCATATCATGGCAGGAAGCATGTACAAGCACACAGATCAAGGGATCTTGGCTTGTTGCGTAGAAGAAGATGAGTACGCTAAATGGTTGCAATTAGCACATGTAGGTGCGTTAGAGCAACACCATTCAAAGCAAAGAACTTTGCAGACTCTAAAGAGATTCGGAGTGCATTGGCCAACTATGGAAGCTGATGTCCAAAAGTTGTGCAAGGAATGCCCAATCTGTTGCACTAAACCACCAGTGGAACATGCCACTCTTTATCAAGTATCCATTGTGCCAGATTGGAGTGAACCTCTAGTATCATTCTTGAGAACAAACACATTCCCTCCAGACATGACTCTAGCTAGGAAAAGGAGTTTAGAACAAGAAGCCCAGGATTACTCACTCATCGGTAATAATCTATATAAGCGCGGTAAAGATGGTTACCTGAGACTATGTGTCCACGAAAGTGAATATCTGAAGATCTTGGAAGCTGCTCACCAAGGTGTAGCAGGAGGACACTTTGGACCAGATCGGGTAATCAAGGCGATACTATTCGCGGGCTTCTGGTGGCCTACCCTTCACATGGATGCACATACCTATGTGAAACGGTGTGATGTCTGTCAAAGGACTCAGTATCCTATACGCAAAGATGAGATGCCACTGAAACCTATGATGGGTGGACGTGCATTCTCTAAGTGGGGAATAGACTTCGTAGGTCCTATTAATCCCCCAGCTAAGGGTTCTCATGCGGAATACATCATTGTGGCAACAGATTATCTCACCAAGTGGGTAGAGGTAAAAGCTACAACCAAGAACGATGCTCAAACAACTGCCAAATTCTTGTTTGAGAATGTATTCACGAGATATGGACTACCTATAGAGCTTGTAAGTGATAGAGGCACTCACTTCTTGAATGAAGTTATTGAAAATCTACTCCAAGAATTTTTGGTAATACACAAGAAGTCTGCCCCATATCACCCTCAAGCTAATGGTCAAGCTGAGAGCACTAATAAGATTTTATGCAATGTACTGACGAAATTAGTGAACACTAAACGCTCTGATTGGGACAAACAGCTACACCATGCTGTTTGGGCATACCGAGTGGCCTACAAAACGGTACTCCAAGCCACTCCCTTTCAGATGGTATTCGGTCAAAACGCTGTGTTACCCTTGGACTTCTTGATCCCTACATTGAGAGTAGCACGAGAGCACGAATGGACAGGTCATGAGCTCTCCTCTAGGATCTTTGACCTTGAACGATTAGGAGAAACAAGACTGAGAGCCGCTGCAGGGATATATGCAGCCAAGAAGAGACAGAAGGCATACTTTGATGCCCACGTGAAGGATAAAGGCTTGAAAGCTGGAGATCTAGTCTTAGTCTATACACTAAAACAACACGCGAGGAAGCTAGAAAAGAGAGGCTACGGACCTATGATCATCAATAGGATCTCCATGAGCAGAGCAGTACAATTGGCCACATTAGAGGGTGATGTTCTCCCAAATTATATTAGCGGTTGCAGAGTCAAGTTGTATCAGGAACCCCTCACGGAGGAAATGCTCAGCCGACTCAACACTGCTAAGAAACGCAAAGAGGAAGAAAAGCGAGTTCGAGAAGAAGCTCAAGCTGAAGCTTTAGAACGCATCAGAAGGATGAAATTACGAAGGCAAGGTAGAGATCAGCCTGGAGCGAATGACTATGCAGACCAAGGATTTCCTATGGCCATGTGTGAAGTCGCAGGAACAAGCTCGCATAGGATAATTGATAGACGTCCTTTCGTAACCTTAGATATAGGACAAGGAAAGAGTGCAAGGACCGTAAGAGCCTTGATTGACTCAGGTGCAGCCACTAGTGCTGTTAAATTGTCTTACTGCCAAGAATTACAATTGACTGTCAATCCTGTGGAAGCATATCTTATAGGATTGGGAGGAGTGGAAACCCCTTGCATGGGCGAGGCGGAACTTCCCCTTTACATTCATGATGAGGCAATGACAGTTAAAGTACTGGTGTGTCAAGATGAGGATCTCACTGAACCTCTAGTCTTGGGTCAAGATTGGATCTATGACCAAGCAATTAACTTAAACCTAAGAAGTGGACTTCTCCAGGTTTGGGTCAATCATAGTCGAGTTACAGTAGAATTAGACAATGGAGCACTCAAGGAACTAGGAAAGGCACAGACTCCTGGTCCTTCCAGGGGTACACATGAAGATGACCATGCTGTTCTTGTTCAAAACCCTGTGTTGCAGAGGAATGATATTTGCAAAAAAGGAGTCAGGGATGCAACGGAACTCCCTTCTTTTCCAAAGGCCAGAAGGAGGCAACAACCAAAGGCGGATCACAAGCAGAAGAAGCCGAGTACTACCTATGTCCGAGATCAAAAGTACCTGCGCAGCAGAATGTCCCAGAAAATAAACCAGGTGTGGGTGCGGAAAGGCGAACGACCGGGTGCACCACCGTCAACTACACGGGCAAAGCCTCTTATTAGTAACCAACAACACGACGCTAATAAGAAGTCTGTCAGAAATTCTTCTGCTAAAGTAAAATCTATTTGGGTGCCCAAGAAGTCGATGAAGGCAAGCCCACAATCTAGACAAATTTGGGTGCCTAAGGCTTGCTTGAGGGCACAAGTAGTTACGCCAAGGCCACAACCTATGCAGCATAACCCATCTACGAGTACAACGAGTATTCCCTCGTGCTCAACACTTAGGAACACACCAAGACCCATGAGCATGCATGTAATCACTTATAAGTGGGTCCCTAAAAGGCCCCATTCCCAAACAACGACACCGACACAGCTCTCTGGAGTCTCTACGAAACCGAAAGCAAAGCCCATCCACTGCATTTGGCAGTCTAAGATCTGTAATAAACCCCCCGACCCAGATTTGTAAATTCACCCCACTTACTAACGGCATTAGTCTCCTAGGAATACACAAACGTTAACTACACTCACTGTCTTCGTGCACTTACTAACCACTAACTCACCATCTACCTCATGTTAATGTTGTAACGGGGACAATAACGGATTTATTTTGTCCATTACGATGTTAACACATGATTCTATATTCTCACAGAATCAGAAAGCAAGAAGAGAAATGGCAGAAGCGACAGGTTCGGGCTCACAAGTAGGGATACTCACTGCAGGGATTGATGTGGATAGCCTACCTGTGGATGTGCCCCCGACTGAACGACCAGTGGAGATGCAACACCTCCAGCAACTCCCGGTGCCAGATCCCCCTACAGGAATCACGGAAAGAGTTCATGCGAATTCTCATTGGTTCAATGGCATGCCCGGTCCATTAGGTGAGGCCAAGTATATCTGGGAGTCTAAATGCGAGTATGACAGATCATGGGTGCGATTCCAATTTTTCTCCAAAGAGTTCGAGACTTTACAGAACACAGAAGATCTACAGATCATATGGCAACGAGCAGGATTGGCGGAATATTTTGAAGCCCCATTACCTAAACCCGATCTCCTCCGATGTTATTATCTGGTCTCCACATTACAAGCTCATGAAGATAAGGACCAACCCGGATCATTTGTTCTCCCCTCATTGCTGGGCAACAACGAGTTGAAGAGGTTTGAACTTACTGTGGAGCTGGTGAGTGATGCTTTAAAGATGCATGGCACGCATGTACCCTCAGAAAAGGATGCTCTCGTTCCCAACAACATGAAGGACAGGAAAGTAGTGAAGCTGAAAGACATGGCAGCCCTCACCCCAAATGTGTCAATCCCTCTCCGCATGTGCATGCAACCTTTCGCCTTCCCCGGTCAAGACCGATTCACGCAACCACACAAGAAGATCTGGTTTGCTCTCTACTTGGCGGAAGCAGGTGCGCTACCTATTAAGCTACCAGTGTGGATTATAGATCAGTTGTATGAAGCGAACAAACGGGCTTCTAGGAAATTAGTGGTGAACGGATGCTGTGCACTCACACGCATCATTTACCGATGCTTAGCATATGATGTCCCCATTGAGCGTGCCTTAACTTGGGCACAATTACAAATGTTTAAAAGGCTCAAGACATCCACACATCAGTCCAAGCGCATGAGGGGCGCGATTCCGTGTGTCCAGACAAGGGAAGTCCTGACTACTCCTGAGGCATCACCATTAAGAGAGGGCACTGTACCTCCTTTTACCATTAGGATACCCAGGTCGGAATCTGACACTACGACACAACCCACCCCATCGGCTCCTCCGGTTACACCTGAATTCGAATTTGCTGCCACTGGAGAGGCTGAAGGACTGGACCCCCAGGATTTCGAAGCATTCCTACAAAGCACACAATTCTCTGATGTGGAGTTTTATTCAGAGGCAGAGGAGCAGGGCACATCCTCACGGAGAAGAAGAAAGTCTACAGACGGTAGACATGTCCATTGGAGTGACGCTCAACAAAGTCAACAACACGGACAACCGGAAGAAGAAGAAGCGTATGAAGAAGAGACCACTGAAGCCCCAGCATATACAGCAGAACTCCGAAGGCTGTATCAGATTATGGAAAGAGTACGATCGCAGCAATTACTCACTGAACAGAGCAGCAGAGTACTTATGACTCAGTTGTTGGAAGAAGCGGGAGTTGACTCAGAGTACAGGGAAGGTCTCTTACTGATGGCAGAAACATATGGAGTTGTAGAAGCTGTGCGCACTGCCATTCAGAGGCCTTCAGTTCAATATGACCCACGAAGGTTCCAGACACGGCCTCGCTCAGGTAAAAATATCCAAATTCCCGTTACAGTTGCAGAGGAGCCAACTACTACACCAACCTCCCAAACAGCTAGTCAACAGCACCCCGCCACCCATGAGGAGTCCACCGAACCACTACCACCTACTCCCCCACCATCACCTCCGAGAACAGAGACAGTGGAAATCCCATCGACCACTCAACCCACTGACCCAACCTTCATCTTTCGTACTCCCATCTCTAGTGCCACCCTATTCTCTACCACTGATAACCCGACCTTTGAAGCAAACCCCATCACTACACAACCCACCGAAACCCTTCCCGAGCCTGCCCTAGGACAACCATCCCCAATGCCTTCAGCCACGGGTCATCCTGACCCCAGATCCACATTCATGGGTTTCCCTACTACCATGCCACCCTTTCCACCCTTCTCAAATTTACGACCCCAACCCCCGATATCCCTTTCTCCATTTCTACAATCCCTCCAGGACATCTTTGCTAGGGCTTTCCAACCAGGCCCTCAACCATTCCCTGTCTTTTCAGCTCCCCACCCCACTTCACATCTATTCACCACTTCCACACACACACCACCTACCATACCAGTGTATATGGCAGGCCCCACACTAACACCCACTCCAGAAGGGATGGACATTTCACCACCCACGGCACCTCCACCCACGGTTTCACCTCCTCCCATTCCCCCTCCACCAATTTCACCCACACACACAACTTTTGTAGACACATCATTCACTGTCTCCCTTCCCCAATTCCCTTCCCATGCATCTTCCACGGTAAACACCCCCCACTCATCTATAGGTAATGCATTGGACACCATGTTGGCTTGTATATCAAATTTAAGAACAGATTACATTCAGCTCCAGCAACAAAACGCACGCCTGCAAGAGCACTCAGCGACACTACAGCTCCGCCTTGCGGTACTAGAAGAGGAGAATGCTCGCCTCCACACACAGTTCCAAACCCTCCAAGACGCCCATAATATATTGGAAGTACAGCTACAGAACGTAGATCAGGAAGCAGTGCAGGTGGTAGAAAGTCACCTACGGACACAACTGGAACGCAACTCAAAACTTCAGCGAAATATGGCGCTACTGAAACGCCATCTTGCGGCTGCTCAGGAAGAGAACAGACGTCTGCAAATACAAAATCAAGAGAACCTGGAGGCAGCTATTGAGAGCACACCGGGGGCACCCATCAGCCCATCCAAGTTTCAAGCAGTGACCCCCGATAATATCAAGATTATATTGGAAGATTATGCCATGCTACTCGAAGCACATGATAAGCTATCGGAGGAGCTAGGACAACTGAAGCAGGAACACCAACAAGGCCCAACAGCTGCCCCTCCAACCACCCCCTCTGCAGCTTCGCTTCCCTCCGACGCAGAGGCCATAAAAGATCTCCAGCAACAGGTAACTGAATTGCAGACACGCCTACTACAATATGAGAGGCCATCTTCCCCTCCGGAGGCTCCCACGGACGAAGAAGTTGTGCAAATTCCTGTGGAACAAACGTTTGATGAAGAATATGATCCGCAACCATTCCCAGGAGGCCAACAAACAGAAGAAGCGCAGGACACGTTCGAGGCACCACGGCCGCCATGGTTACGACAAGTGGAGGAAATAGGGACCTCGCATGAAGAGCGCACCGTAGTGCAAAATCAGGCTATGAGGGTCATAGAGGAGACTGTTTTACAATCAGATTACTTCAAGAACTTGTCATCGAGACGCCTGATTCTCTCATCGGAACTCCAGTACAGGCCATATTATATTATCTTGGCTGATTATAATGCAGAAATACAAAGAGTCACGGGTCAGATTCCTACTTTTGCGACCCAATTTCAACCCGAAGACCTTCCTCCAGAGGTGCGAAAAGGCAAGATTCGTCAACCAACATGGCGGCAGAAACTTTTAGAGACTTATCCAGAAATGCTACGCACATGGAACAACGCGCCATTGCACCTCCTGTACAACCCATGCTACGGTCCAGTCCCCCGCCGCAGGTCGTGGAAGGCATTTAATATCAAGGTACAGAACAATGCGCAATGCAAGGAATGGCTGAACTACCCGTACATAGCGCCACCACAAGGACCACCATCGGTAGCATATATGATGGGGACCATTCGCCACTGGATGCCGCGCTTGAAGCCCATGCAAGATGTAGCAGCGCAAATGATGCTTAAAATCTTAGATATGATGCAAGTGGTGCTGAAGACCTTTAAAAATGCAGCCGCACCACAGGTACGCCTTCCGGGGTTTAGCAATGGAAATTACGACTTGGTGTATGACATGAGCACCACCCCCAGTATCCGTGTGGCTTACGCTTGGCATGCACGCATCAAATACCTCCCCGCCTGCTACAAACAGACCTTCGAAGAAATGTTCAGATCAGGGTTCTGGGAGTACCACTCGGAGATTTTCGCGCCAAAGCCGACACATCTGCTTCAACTGTTTGCTTGTGAACAAGCAATGTATTCAGAGTACTACACCACCCCGCAACCAAAGACCCCCGGTGCAATAAATTGGGAGGCATTGGAAGCCGATCTAGCAAGAGGCTTAAGGATAGGAGAACATGAACTGGCCACCAATGTCATCCAATATTACATCGACCACCCGAGGGAACAAAGGTCTGTCAGGGGCGACAGACGCTAGGAAGGGGGGAGTGTTGGCATACAAAGCAATAAAGGAGTCATGCACAATACGGCAACAAGGCCAGATCATTTTTTCCCATAGATTATGTACAACCCAAGTGATTTTAATCACTACACAAACATTGTAAATCCCGTTTTTGGTAGATTAGACTCCATTTTGTGCAAGCCGAGGAGTCCTCGAGCTTGAGGAGTATTAGAAGTACCATCGTACCAAATTTCATAATTTTTAGACTTCGTTTGAGCCCTCAAATAAGCCCTGGAACCTAATTTTTAACTAGGCCGGACACTAGGTCTGGACAGGGCCAAAAGCTAGTCAAAAAACTATAAAAAGAGCTAGAGAGCTCATTTTTGGGGGTAGATTGTAATTGAAACGAACTTGTAAGAGCATTTTGAAAGTAATCTAAAAGCTCCATTGATTCTCGCTCTTTGTCTTGCCGTGTGTGCGCGTGTGTGTGTATGTGTGTGCATGTTAGTGTGCTTCTCACTCACGCACTTGTCCCGCCACTTGCTCGAGGTCTTCATACCATCCTCACGTCTTCCCGGATTGACATTAAAGGAGGTGCTACTCATCGTTGAGCTACAACAACCTATATCGAAGAGGCAAGGATGGTTACCTAAGACTGTGCGTTCATGAATCAGACTATTTAAAAGTCTTAGAAACTGCACACAGCGGTGCTGCAGGTGGACACTTTGGGCCTGACCGAGTAATTAAGACCATTTTATTCTCAGGACTTTGGTGGCCCACTCTTCATATGGATGCACATACTTATGTGAAGAAATGTGACACATGCCAACGTGCTCAATATCCGATAAGAAAAGACGAGATGCCTTTAAGGCCAATGATGGGAGGACGTGCATTTTCAAAGTGGGGTATAGACTTTGTTGGTCCTATTAACCCCCCAGCTAGAAACTCCCATGCAGAATACATTATTGTAGCCACATATTACCTTACAAAGTGGGTGGAAGTAAAAGCCACGACCAAGAATGATGCTCAAACGACGGCTAAGTTCTTATTCGAAAACGTGTTCACTAGATATGGGTTACCAATAGAGTTGGTTAGTGATAGAGGTACGCACTTCTTGAATGAGGTCATTGAACATCTCCTTCAAGAATTCATGGTTATACACAAGAAATCTGCCCCTTATCACCCACAAGCCAACGGACAGGCCGAGAGCACGAATAAGATCCTATGTAACGTATTGACGAAACTGGTAAATAATAAACGCTCTGATTGGGACAAACAACTTCATCATGCTGTTTGGGCATACCGAGTTGCCTACAAAACGGTGCTCAACGCTACCCCATTTCAGATGGTCTTTGGACAGAATGCCGTGCTACCTTTGGACTTCCTAATCCCAGCCTTGAAAGTAGCACACGAGCATGAGTGGAATGGACATGAGTTGTCTTCCAGGATCTTTGATCTAGAACGCTTAGGTGAGACGAGGCTACGGGCAGCAGCAGGCATTTATGCTGCAAAGAAAAGGCAAAAGGCATACTTTGATGCCCATGTAAAGGATAAAGGATTAAAGGAAGGTGATCTAGTGCTGGTTTACACGCTAAAGCAACATGCCCGCAAATTGGAGAAACGAGGATATGGACCCATGATCATTAATAGACTCTCCACTAGTGGTGCAGTGCAATTGGCCACTTTAGAAGGTGATATCCTACCAAACTATATTAGCGGATGCCGAGTCAAGTTATATCAAGAACCTCTTACAGAGGAAATGCTCACGAGACTCAACACTGCTAAGAAGCGAAAAGAAGAGGAGTTAAGGGTTAGAGAAGAAGCACAAGCAGAGGCTAGAGAGCGCATCAGAAGAAACAAGTTACGGCGGCTAGGCCTAGATGTCAACACAAAAGCTCCAAAATATCACATGGACATGTGCCAAAAATTGGGCATAGCTACTTCTCGAATAATTGATCGACGGCCCTTTGTGACTATAGAGGTAGGACAAGGAAAGAGTGTAAGGACTTTGAGAGCATTGGTGGACTCAGGAGCAGCAACTAGTGCAGTTAGACTTTCATACTGCCAAGACCTGCATTTGGACATCAAGCCCATAGAAGCCTATCTCATCGGATTAGGAGGCATGGAAACACCCTGTTTGGGCGAGGTGGAACTTCCCATCTACCTTCAAGATGTTCCAATAAAAGTCAAAATGCTAGTGTGTCATGATGAGGACCTCACAGAACCACTTGTCTTGGGTCAAGATTGGATTTACGACCATGCTGTCAACTTGAACCTAAGAAGTCAACTTCTTCAAGTGTGGGTATATAATCAATGCATTACATTAGAATTGGAGAATCACATGCCCACTGAAACTGACACCACACACTCCCTTTGTTCCTCTAAGGCTAATCTTCTTGAACAAGATGTTGTAGATGTCAAAAGCTCTATGATCCAGACGGACGCAAGCACGGAAGGACAGTCGCAAAGTCAAGATGAAACTTCTTCTTGTCTTCTAAAGAGCAAAACATCCACAGGAGCTCAACCTCCGAAGCAAGCAAAACAGTGCAAGATAGCCAGTCTATCAAATAGACAAAGAGCCTTCAAGCAGAAAGAAGTTAGGGGCCTGAAGCAGATCTGGGTAAAGAAAGAAGTGCAACCATCGATGTTACCTCAAAGATTCCCACCCAACCAGATCGACCATGAAAAAAGAAGAACCAAGCACCTACGACAGGGTCAAGCACGAAGAATCCATCAAATTTGGGTACCGAAGCTATCAATGAAGGCCGACCACAATCAGGTACGAATTTGGGTGCCTAAAAAATTAGCTACAGCTCAACAAGGGCGATTACAGATGTGGGTACCCAAGAAGCTCTTACACGTACAAAGGCCTATGCTCCCCACCATGCAAAAGGCCTCAACAAAGAAGCCAAGGAAAGCCAAGGGTAAGGACAGAGCACAAAGACCAAAAGAAGATAAACTCAACCCTTCTACAAAAATAAGCAGGCACTCACCCAGGATATGGGTTTGGAAGCCAAAAGCACAAGCAACATCCACAGAACCAAGGGGCCAACCACACTGGACACCAAAGTTTGGACAGCATCCAAAGAAGAACTGGCTTGAGGTGATCTCTACAGGGCCAAATACTATTCTGAAATGGGTTCCAATCCGGAGGATTACATCATTTCGAGATCCGATAGACACCTCCAATCAAAGAATTCACCAAGTATACAAGTAACATCAAAACCTCGACCAGCAGCAACCATGTGCCTTTGGCATAACCTTGTCGTTTGCACCATTCAGGTCATGCATTTCCAAAGTATGCATCAATATAGGGCCACCTTACATGGCCGTGCATAGACACAATTGAGAAATCCCAGGCACATGAGACACCATTTTCACATGAAAAATATCTTCTTGTTTGATTCCATTGTTCCAAAAAAAAAAAAAAAAAAAAAAAAAAAAAAAAAAAACTATGTGCTCGAAAGTGCTCATCAGCGAACTGCCAGCAAGGACATCCCTCAACAAAAAGGACAAGTCGACGGTCAAACATCATGAGGGAACCACAACACGAAGAGATGAAGATCAACGGACCCGTCACCATGGTAAGACGTGTATGTTTCAACAACATTATAACCATGATAGATTAGGAAACCTCTTCGTCAGCCTACCCTTGAGCACTTAGCTCAAGACCCAATCTCTTGCACCATACTTCTTGCCATGCATTATCCAAGTACGCATACGTAGGGCCACATTACAAGGCCATGCACAAGGCACATAATTTGTTCAACCCATGCACTAATGCACTTAACCATCATCCATTCTGGGTTACAAGTACTTGGCACGAAAACTATGAAAGCCATCTTTGGAAGAATCAGAGGACATCACGGTGACCATGGCGAGGGAGCCATCCACCACCGAGAGTTGCTCACAATCAACATTGACCACATCCTCTGAGCAGCTAGCAGTTTTGGAAAACTCACAAATGCACCACCCAGATGGAATACAAGGCAGAAGTACGTACAAAGGGACTACAAACTGCAAGAGATAACAGTGGCAAAGTGAAGAACCAGACAAACGACCAGGATACATTGGGCAGAGGGATCGCCCCTGTTGGACGCAAAGGACACTACCTCTCAACGTACTACATGGAACGACCACTACAACAAGGGTCTGTCAGGGACGACAGACTCAAGAGGGGGGGGAGGACAAATTTGGTGTCACTCTAGCACAATGGTGAGTACCAACGTGAGGAGATACACCTCATAAATGTCAATCCGTGGAGACGTGAGGACCGGTATGAAGACCGCGAGCAAGTGATGGCACAAGTGCGTGAGTGAAAGCACACAAGCATGCACACACATACACACACACGCGCACAAGGTAAGAGCAAAGAGTGGAACAATGGAAAGCTTCGATTACCAAAGAGCTCTCTTACAAAACTGAAATCTACAACATGCTAACCTCAAAAATGAGCTCTCCAGCCCTTTTTATAGTTTTTGAGTGGTTTTGGCCCTGTCCAGACCTAGTGTCCGGCCTAGTTAAAAAATAGGTTCCAGGGCTTATTTGGGGGCTCAAACGGAGTCTAAAAATCATGAAAATTGGTAGGATGGTAGATCTAATACTCCTCAAGCTCGAGGACTCCTCGGCTTGAACAAAATGGAGTTACAAAAATGAAAAATGGTATTTACAATGGTTTTTAGTGATAAAAATCACTATTTTTGTAGGGATTTCTTTTGAAAATTTGACATGTGCTTCTTGGAGCTCCATACTTGCTCCTTCTTCTTGTGTGTCCACTTCCTTGATGCGCTTCCATGCTTTGTCCTTGACCTTAAGCTTCAACAAGGTTGATGCATACCCTAAGCTTCCCATTTTTCTTTGGCACTACTACCAAAGGTGATACCCATTCGGTGTGCTCAATTTCAGAAATGAATCTTGTTGCTAGTAATTTGTCTCTTTCTTCCTTGATTTTGGCTGAGTACACGTCATTGTATGTGTATGGTAGTTGTTTGGATAGTTTAGCGTCGGGAGTCATGGGAATATGATGGGAACAAATGGAGGGATCCACTCCTTTTAAGTCCTTGTATGTCCAAGCAAATACGTCCCTATAGTCTCGAATTAACTATATGAGTTCTCGTTCTTTGCTTTCAGACACATCTTTCCCTATGTAAGTACATCTTTCCTCTTATCCTTCTATGGTTACCATAATTTCTTTTGTCTGTTCTTTATTATCGTATGCTATTCCTTCTTGTTCTTGTCATTTAGGCATTTGGACAACAATCTTCCTCTCCTCCACCTCGTATTTTTTAAAATGTTCAGGGACCTCAAACTGCTCCTCTGGTATATTCTCTTCTCTATTGATCCATTCTAAATGGATATCTTCCCGATTTTCTTTTTGTTCGTGGAAAGAATTGTTTCCCGTCTTCATTTCCTTGTGTCCTTTTTCTAACTAAAGTCCTTCTTCTCGAGTTTCAAGTTCCATTTCTATGCGTTCATAATCTTCTGTCCAATCCTTTCTATCCACTCTCCTTCCTCTGCCTCTTATAGCACCACCATGTATAAAATTACATCATACCCCTCCTTATCTATGCACTCGTTTACGGTCAAGACTTCCTCATTGACACGTACATCTAACATGGCCAATATTTCCATCCATTCGTAAGGTTCAGAGTCTTCATCTAGGAACACTTGTGGCATATAAGACATATCTTCTACAGGCCTCGAGACTCCACAAACTTGTTGCTTGTCTCCTCTCGTCCTCCCTCTTAGCTACCTTACACATTCATAGTTGGGTATCATCATGCATCCAAGATTGGTCTTCTGATCCCACACTATGGATTGATAGGTCATCCTCTTCTTTGTGTATCGAGTTCCATTGTAGAGGTAGGACATCATGATATGCATATGTATGGAGGTTTATTCTTGTAGTTGTGCCCCTATGTTGCAAATATACCGCATCTCTACCCCAATCTTGCACTACCCTTAGTTGTATCATAAAGGGTCTTCCCAAGATCATTTCATAATTACTAGCTCTCTCAAATTGACAAATGGCTAGTGTGTGTTCAAAATCTACTCCGCATGTTGTAAGCACTACATTCTCTAGCAATCCTAGGGGTTTTTTGTTGTGTCCATCAGCTACTTGTAATTTCTTGTGGATCGTAACACTCATTTTCCCCACTTCTCCCATATTCCTTTTGTAGCTATTCCTACTCCTGCTCCCGTGTCTAGGATTGCCTTTGTGGGGTAACCTCGAAAAGTGATGGGTAGACATGTATTACCTTCATCCCCTTCAAAGAACTCTCCCACTTTGTCTATAGGAATTTGAATCGTGTGTGTATCTTCATTGGCTTCCTTGTTTCTTGCTTTTACTTCTTTCTGCATGAAGTACTTAGCTAATTTTCCCCATACTTGTGGTTTAATTTTTAGTTATTCCTCTAAGGTTATTGTACACTACACCTTAGTCTCCTTCAATTTTCGTGCTATGTCTGATGTCTTGCTAGAAAATCCTTTCTCTTGTCGGGGCATGATAAAGTTGAGAATTATGTTCATATTCTCCCATATAGTTTGGTAGTGTGTCCATGCTTTCCATTCCCTCCTCACCTTCCTCGTAATTCATCTCCTGGTTCATCATTCCTGGGTTTTTTGCATCCAACTCTTTGAAGGGTGGGTTAATATCCTTGGTTTTTCTCCATCTCTCTTCTTGGACTTTAGCCCATAAATCCTCTGGCCAGTTAGCTTCTACTTTGGGAATTATAGAACTTTGTTGAGAATTTTCAGTGGCTAAGCTTTCTGCTTTCTCTACAATCATTCTTTCTTCTAGAGGCTCATGAACTCTCAATCTTTCTTGAACTTCTCTCTCAAGTATCCTTGTTCCTCGGAGGTCTGCTATAGGTTTTTCCAGGGTGTTTTGGGATAATTCTATCAATTTTTTACAGATTGCTAACCTTTCTCTTACCAAATCCCCTCTAGGGTAACTCACTTCATGTTGTCCCACACTGGGTCCGTTTTTAATCCTAGATTGAAAGGCATTTATCCACATGGCTAGATCTTCAGGGATGGGATCAACTAGAACTGATCCTGCTTGTTGTTTACCCTGCTCCTTTTCTCTAGCACTAAACTCCTTTTCAGGTGTGGGAGTTGTAATGTGTTGTGACTCCTCTTTGCTCCTCTTTTCCTCTCTTTATTGGGTCCACTTATTTCTTAGTTTCTCTCATTGAGATTTCCATCTTTGAGTCCATTTTTCCTTTGAATTCTCTTTGGATTCTTCTGAATCTAGCACTGCTTGAGGTACTGGAGTTTTTGGTTTGTTGGTTTTGTGCCTAGTGGATTTTAACTCTTCTAGTCCTTCTTTGGCTGTTGCTCTTCTAATTGCCTTCAAGGGTACTATATATTCTTTGTCACTTCCTGAAGGCTCTACTACCTCTACTACATTCACTTGGGTGGTGTGGTTACTCTTATTAGGGTTTTTCAAATAGTCCCTAAACAAATGCTCTTTTCCGCAATCACCACAATATCCTTCCCAAACCTTTTGAGGTGGTTGGTAGGGCAAAGTGCATTCCCTAATGAAATGGTCTCCTCCACATCGATAACATGGTCCTCGAGGGACTGGAGGTCTAATCACTTCTCTAGAAGGTGTTTGGGCTCTCGGGTTGGTGTACATTAGGGTCACATATTCATATGATTGATCATAGTTATTTTGCCCATATGGATATTGCTCGTAGGTCTGCTCATAATTTATAGGGTCCGTTTCATATGAATAATAATCTCCCCAAGTTTGATCATAGGTTTAATTGTAGTTGTCCACGCTAGTCAAAGGAGTGGTTGGTACCAGGGCTCTTTTTGCGTTCTCTTGAGCTTGGGATAACTTCACCTAGACTATGTTCTGAGGATGGGGTGGTTGTTGTCCCAAGACCGGCTATGATGGGTTGTTTCCTGGGTATTCATAAGGACATTGATTTGGAGTTGTATTTTGGTACTGAGGGTGCCTGGGAAACTCCTTGTCTAGGTCTCTAGTTGGGTATCCATATGGCTTGAATTGCGGTGGTTGGACTAGTCTAGGTTGTCTATTGTAAGGGAAATTATTAGTGTTTTGGTTGGTATATTTCTGTTCAATACCACAATACTAAGCTTGAGTTTGTACTCGACAACAGTTATGCATATAGGGATTCGATGGAACGATTCCCTTATTGCATACGTGAGAGGGATGCTCTCCTCCACAGTGTATGCACCTTCTTAACATCGGCATTCTTAGTGGGGGGGGGGTTAGGGTAGTTCCTTTGTCAATTTACTCCTAAATTCTTTACCACTAAGTTCGCAATTTGTTCCACATTATTGCTAGTACTATCAACGCTGCTTGAACTATCCTCACTCTTACTCTTGGTGTGGGGAATCTTCAAGTCTTCCGACAAATTATCTTCCAAATCTATGCACTCCTTCAAGAATTCACTTAACAATTGGAATCTCTTTACATAGACTAATGCTCTCAGGGATCCATTGACTAGTCCTTCTAAAAGTAATGAAATCATTTTCTGTTGGGTGGGTCTCTCTTCTGTGGGGCATCTGTCTACATATTGCTAAAATCTCCGAGCCGCCAATTGTACTGACTCCATAGGGGATTGTTGGAAACTATGCATCAATGATGAAGAATTGTTCTTAATGCCCATCTTAGTGAATTCTCCAATCATTTCCTAAAATGCTTGTTCCATATTTAGGAATTGATTGGGCTCAAGAGGTTGGAACCAAGCTAAGGTGGTGTCAGTAAGTGTCAACCCAAATGACTCATATTGGATCATAAAATCTTCCACTTGTTCTGCACGAATCACTTGCTTGAATTCAGCTATGTGATTATAAGGTTCATCGAACCCATCCTAATGGCTTCTCATACACTTGGCCAATTGAATTGGTCATAATCGTCTTCCTGCTTTGGGTGGTTTGGACATAACATGAACTGTTGGATGTCTTACTTGAACTCCAATTCCCCTTCCCAAGGGTGTAAGAGGCACTGGATTTCTATTCCTAGGTTCTCCATTGGTTGGGGGTTGATAATAAGGATTTTATCTTGGTGTGGAGAACTGAACATTGGTCCTTGTAGGGATATTTTGTTGTTGGTCCTACCCCAAGTTCTAACGAGCATAACTTTGGTATGTTACATGAGGGTTCTAGGATGTAATTCCTTGGTCTCTAGGGGGAAACACGGGAATACCTTGATACTTTAATCGGGCTCTCTCTAGATCTGAGATGGGCTAGTAAGTCCTCATATTCGTATCCATATAAGTGATTCTAGAAAGATCCTTTGGGTTCCTTTGGGTCTTGTAGCTCATGGATGGTGACTAGGTTGATATTCTCTCCCCATAAAGATGTAGGGGCTTGTAGCAATTGCTCCATCTCGGCTACCATATACACATCAATCAACACTTCATCTTGAGGGATTTTGTCACCTCTCCAAGCTCTAGCTACTTTCGACTTGCCTCAGGGTGTAGAAACCTGTCCTTCAAGTCCTTCCCCACTAATATGGTCCACATTCACGCTTCCCCGTGGTTCACTTATGGTCTCCGGACAATCGGTCACTGCGTAAATCATTCCTAAAGGAACTGAACTATGCATTTGTTTTGAAGCCAACCATGTCTAATGGAGATGGCTCTGCAATAACCATTATTGGCATGACAAGCTCTTTAGTCCTCATTTTGATCTCCTACTGAACTTCTTCTTTGGGATGAATGAAAGTTCTTGTTTCTTCTAAGGTGATTTCTCAAAATTGTATTTTCATTGAATCATTGATTTAAATCATATAAATGTTGTTTGGTCCAAGAGTCCTTAGAGATTCTTCTTCTACCACACTCTATCTCATTTCTTTGGGCTCACTCTGACCACTTCTTGTTGATTGACCATTTGATCCAATTCATCCCAGCATCCATCATCATTTATATTTGTATTTATATGAGCATTTAAAGCTGATTGATACTCTTTGATGTTCAATCCTAAGCATGAACTTGAGTTTTCAAGGCCCAGCTCCTTATAAAAAACCATTTCGGCTAATATTTTTCTTGGTTGTCTTGTTCCTTTAGCCTCACTCATCTGCCTGTAATGATGTCCTTAAACAATTAGATTCACGCGCTTGTCCGTGTATGTGTTAGTGGATTGAAGGGGTTCTTCCAACTTGGCTTCTCTAATGGGAGGTTGTTAAGCCAAAGTGGACTTCAGATTCAAATGAATTCTCTTTGTAGATGGGGTGCTAGCCACATCATCAAAATCCATCCTTCTTTTGGACCCTTGCATTACCGTTCTGACGCTTATTCGTGCCTCATCAACAATCACTATGTCATGTTTCTTCTTTGGGATAGTGATTGATTTTTAAACTCTAAAAATGGATGCTGAAATTGAGAGATATGACTGTCACAATTAGGGTACCCAGAAATTGGTATGTGGATAGACATAGTCTATGAGACTGAAGAAAACAAAATGACTGAAACCAAATGAACTACCTACAAGGAGACCTCAATGCCTTCTTCCTCTGTTCTTGAGTGTCCTCCCTTGACTCATTTGTAGCCAAATGACCACAAGCTCTCATGATGACTATTGAGAGGTCTTCTCCATAACTCCACTACTTTGAGTAGCCACTCTTCTCTTCGAGTTCAATTTTTGGATTTGATTCTCTTTTGGACTCCAGTACTTGCTGAAGTAAATGCTTCCATTTTTCATTCTTGTATTTTCCTTCTATTTGAAGAAATCCTCTTTGCAAACTATATATGATCTTGCTTCTTTATTTTTAACACTCCCCCTCAAGCTCACTTGTGAGCTTGCACCTTCAGCCATATCCTGCAAGTTGATTTCATCTTTGAACCTCTTTAGCTTAGAAGCATCTAAGGACTTTGTAAACATGTCTACAACCTTATCATTAGTTCTAATGAACTTTATATCCACATCCTTGCTCGGAACTTTTTCTCGAACATAATGATAATGCATTTCTATGTGCATACTTCGTGTATGAAACATTGGATTGTTTGTCAAGTGAATGCTTAACACATTGTCACCATAAATTGGAATGGTCTCTATTTGCACATCAAGATGAGCCAAGAGCTTCTTAATCCACATAGATTCACAAGTTGCAAAGGCCAATCCTCTATATTTAGCTTCTGAATATGATAGTGCAACAGTCAACTACTTCTTTGAGCTCCATGTGATAGTTTTGCTACCTATCATGAACACATAACCTGAAGTGGATCTTCTATCTTCCTCCAAACTAGCCCAATCAGCATCATTGAAGACCTTTCCCTGTAATTCTTCATCATATCTATAAAACAAGGCATGATTCACTATCTTCTTCACATATCTTAGCACTCGTTTGGTTGAATTTAAATGTTCACTTGTTGGAGTTTGCATAGTTTGAGAAAGAACTCCAACGATGTAACTCGTAGCATAGATCAATGAACCTATAATACTCCTGTATGTAGTTACATCATGTAACTTCTCTCCATCAATTGTGCATAGCTTCACATTTGTGTCTATAGGTTGAGTGAGTGGTTTGCATTCACTCATTCCAATCTAAAAAGAACATCCAATAGGTACTTTCTTTGCATCAAGTAGATGCCATGTTTCCCATAGACTACCTCAATGCCTAAAAAGTATCTTATCTCACCAAGATCTAAAATTTTAAACTCCTTACCAAGTTTTCTTTTTATCTCTTGTATTCCTACAACAATGTTTCCTATTATGATGATATCATCAACATATATGCAAATATATACTTGCTTGCCTTCTTCTTTCTTCATGTAGAGAGAGGGATTTGCACTACTTGGACTATACCCACACCTTGTGAGGTAATCAACCAATCTTTGGTTCCAAGCACATGGTGCTTGCTTTAGCCCATGCAAAGCTTTCTTCAATATGCAAACAAAATCTGGATGCTTTTTATCTTCAAATTCAATTAGTTGATTCATGTATACTTCTTCTTGAAGCTCTCTATTGAGAAAAACATTTTTTATGTCAAGTTGGTACAATGGCCATCTCCTTGCTCCACTCAGTGCAATCAAGATTCTAATTGTTCCCATCTTTGCAAGTCGATGCCATGAGTCTATTTGAATCCTTTTCCTACTAGTCTAGCTTTATGCCTAGCTAGAGAATAATTAGCATTTCTCTTTATTTTAAACACCCATTTATTTGGAACAATCTTCATACCTTCAGCCTTTGGAACTAGCTCCCATGTGTGATTATCCTTGAGAGTTTTTATCTCTTCTTACATAGCTTGCTATCATCCTTTTTGTGTACATGCTTCTTCATATGCATACGATTCTTTGTCTTTGACCATCTGTGTCATATATGCAAAATGATTTGCAATAAAACTATCATAGATCAACCTTTGAATTGGATACCTTGCTCTTGAAACCTCCTTTCATTTCCTTTTGAATGTTGCTTCTTCAACCGGTTCAACTTTACCTTTCATGTAATTACCTCTTCATACTCTTCTTCACTTGCATTTGAAACACTATTTTGGGTAGCACTTTCAGCTTCAAATCTTCCATAACCTAATTTTGGTGATGAGGAATGACTCCTTAGTCTCCGCTTCCATGTTGAACTTTCTCCATGTGATGTAGAAGCTTCTGGACCTGACATTTGAGTGCATGTTTCTTGAAATTCTTCTTGGACAATACCTCCATCATCTTCCCAATCTTCTTCAAGAATCTTCTCTTTCCCTTTGTCTCCAAACCATGGTCTTAGCTCATCAAATACCACATTTCATGAGACTCGTAGCTCCTTTGTCACCGGATTGTAGCACCTATATCCTTTTTGCTCCGATGAATATCCAATCAAAATACATTTTTCTAACTTTGGCTCCATCTTTGTCCTTAGTTCTTGAGGAATGTGAACATAACACACGCATCCAAAAAATTTGAGATGTGTAAGATCAAGTTGCTTACCGGAATAAACCTCCTCTGGAGTCAAATATGCACTCGAGCTGTTGTGCATTTATTCATCAAATAAACAGCCATACTAGCTGCTTCAACCCAATAGTTTAGTGGCACCTTCATCTCATTGAGCATGCATCTTGCAACTTTTGTGATATGCGTACTTTTCCTTTCATCTATTCCATTTTGTTGAGGCATGTACCTACATGTAAATTGTCGCTTGATGCCATTCTCATAAAGAAAATCTAAAAATTCTTTGGAGAAATATTCTCCTCTTCCATCAGACCTCAAGGTCTTTATGTAGCGTCTTGTTTCCTTTTCTACATGTGTTTTAAATCACTTGAACATGGAGAACACATCTGATTTTTGTTTTATGAAGAACATCCATACTTTTCTTGAATGATCATCAATAAAAGTGACAAACTATCTATTACCATCCATCGATGGTTGTTGTGACGATCCCCATACATCCGTATGTATCAAGTCGAGGGCATTCCTTGCCACATAGTTGCTCTTCTTGAATGGTTGTTGAGTTTGCTTTCCTAGTTGGCATGCTTCACAAAACTTATGTAGTCCAGCATCATTGAATCTTGGAAGACCTCTTACCCCTTCATTGTTGCTCATGTCCTTGAGCTTGCGAATGTTGATATGTCCAAACCTTTTGTGCCACAAATCGATTTCAACAATCCTCTTGTTTCCAAACTAAATATACATCACCTTTCCATGTGGTTGTTGAATGTCTAAAGTGAACATCCTACCTTCTTTCTTTCCTTGAGCAACGATCTTGAATCCTTCTTTTGGATTCTTTAAAAAGTAGCCTTTTTCATTGAAGATAAGATGATATCCTTTCTCGATCATGTTTCCTACTAAAATCAAATTCTTTGCAATAGTAGGAACATGAACATCAGCCAATACCTTCTTGTCTCCAAGCTTGATTTCTCCAACATGCTCAATTGTGTGTTGAGTTTCATCACTGATCTCCACACATCCTTTTCCACTTGGAGCTTGTAGATTTGTGAATAAGTCTCCTTGGCATGTCATATGATTACTGCAACCTGAATCTATAAACCGTTTTTGGTAATCATTTCTCAGCCTGTTGTACTCATGCTTCATGGAAAGCATGGTTAGCTTGTCTCCTTCACTTGATATACTCACATAGTTATTTTGGCTCCTTTGGTTGCCTCCATTCAGCCTTCCATTATTTTGCGAATAATCATTTGCATAATGTCCTAGTTTACCACAATGATAACATGTTATACCTTTATGAGGATTGTATGTGTCCTCCGAGTTATGTTGGATGGAGTTTGTGTTGTTTTAGCTTCTTCCTCTTCTTGTGAGCCTCCTCTTGAGTTCCTTCCTCTACCTCAACCTACATATAACATTTGTCTATGCCTATCCTTACCTTTGTTGCCTTCTCCTTGTTGAGCAACCTCTTTGCCCACAAGATTTGGTATAATCTTGTTGAATGTTGGTAGAGGATCTCTATAAAGAATGTTTGTGATGAAGGGCTTCCACTTTTCTTCACTCCTCAAGCCATTGAGGGCTGTTTGCACAATGTCTTCCTCTTCTATCTTGCATCCATTTGATGTTGGCTGACCTCAAAGCTCCTTCATCTTCAATGTATACTCACTAATGCTTCGGCTTGAGCTTTTCTTTATGTTGTTGAGCTCAGGTTGCATCTTCCAAGACCTTGTTGATGTAGCATACACCATCTCCAATGCTTCCCAAACTTCCTTGGTTGTCTCTAGGATTTGCACATGAACAATCATAGTGTTACAAATAACTTGTGAAATGATGAACATCACCCTTACAAATAACTTGTGCAAATTGTCTCCTTTGTGCTGGAGTAATGTTGGGATCTTGAAGATCCACTCGTTATGGATCATCTCTAGTAATTAGACTCCATAAACCTTTAGATTTAAGGTAATTTGTCATTCTATACCTCCAAGACTGAAAATTATCTTTATCTAACTTCTCAACTTGTTGTCCTAAATCAGCCATTGAAGACTCCCAAGTTTGAAGTTTACCTCAGTTATGTTTTGGTGCTCTGTCTTGATTTTACGAAGCTTTCCCTTGATTTGTGGCTTCTACTTTGCTTTACTTCAGTTCCAATTCTTTGCTTCTTCAAACTCCAATGCTCTGATACCAATTTTTGGATAATTCCTCTCCTATTCGCAGTGGAAAGTGTAGAAGACCTTCTCAAGATCAAGACTTTTACCCACAACTTAACCTTAAAATGCAAACTGGTATCAACTGAAGAATGCAATGAGCTTGAGACTTTGGTCACTCAAACTAGACACTAATATCTTTCCAATGAGCTATCAAACACTCAATTTGGAGTAGTTTTGTTTTGGAAATGCTTTGCCTCAAAAATAGGCTGCCTATCCACTCAGTTAAGCTAAAAATTGGACTTCACTAAAAACTCAATAACTCACAGAACATAATGAATTTGAGAAAGCTACTCCAGAAAGAAAGAGTGCTCAAGATAAGCTTTTCAATGAATATTTAAACTCTAAAAATGGATACATATGTTGAGAGGTATGACTCTCATAATTAGGGTACCCAAAAATTGGTATGCAGTTGGACATAGTCTATGAGACTTAAGAAAATGAAATGACTGAAACCAAATGAACTACCTACAAGGGGACACCAACACCTTCTTCCTCTGTTCTTAAGTGTTCTCCTTTATATTTTCCTTTTATTTGAATAAAATCCTTTTTGCAAAATATATATGATCTTACTTCTTTATTTTTATCAAGGGGCTGCTTGCTCGAGTTTATTACTTCATTAAACTAAGTGGAAAATGCATACAAATCAAGAAGAAAAGATAGGATGCTTATATAGAGTTTTAATTTTCCTATAATCTACCTAGCCACCCACCAATCAGCATAGGTGCACTTTTTGGTGGGTGATTGATGAGATTAGAACTCGATTGAGTTTGACGGAGCTCCCAACTTTATTCCACAGCTTTGGGTCCTCATTTGTTATTGGCCCACTTGCAAAAGTTGTGTATGAGTCCTGTTTCATGGTTGAAATTTGATTTTCAAAATTCCCTCTCAAGTCTCAATGCCTAGCTCCTTCATTCCAATGCATGCCTTGAAGTGTTCTAGCTTTACTCCATCCAAAGCTTTGGTAAACATATCAGCATATTGGTCCTTTGTATTGACATGCTCCACCTTGACATCCTTCGACATGATCTTCTCTCTAATAAAATGGTAATGCACTTCTATATGCTTCGACCTTGGTTGGAACACTGGATTTTGAGCCAAGCATATGCTACTTATATTGTCACAAAAAATAGGTTCTTGCTTAACCTGCATATCAAGGTCAACAAACAACTTCTTGAGCCCCATAAGCTCACATGAGACTTATGTTGAGCATGTATACTCACATTTGGTCAAGGAGGGAGCCACTATTGGTTGTTTCTTTGTCATCCTTGAGATGTTCTTCTCTAACATGATAACATATCCAATAGTGCTCCTCCTATCATCTTTGGAACGTGCCCAATCAACATCACAATAACCTTGTAAATTTATTCCATCATTAAATGGATAATATAGACCTTCATTCATTGATCCATTGAGGTAGCTACGTGCCCTTTTGGCTGCAACAAGATGAGGTACTCTTGGTGCTTGCAAAAAGTGATATAAGACTCCAACTACATGTGCAATATCTAGTCTTGTCATGGTAGCATACAAGAGAGAGCCAATTATTGACCTATACATGGTCACATCCTTCACTTATTCACCTTCATGAGCACTTTTTTTAACATTCACTTCAAGTAGATTTTAAATGGGCTTACAATCACACAAGCAAAAATTCTTCAAAGTCTAGAATGTATTTCCTTTGCATCAAGTATATACTGTCCTCTATATATAGTACTTCAATCCCAAGGAAGTACCTTAAAATACCTAACTCAGAGATTTTAAACTCACATCCAAGATTCCTCTTTATTTCCTTTATATTGGCTTCATCATCCCCTGTAATGATCAAATCATCAACATATATACAAATGAAAACAATTTTTCTACCTTCCTTCTTTGCAAAGAGTGATGGGTCTACATGGATCTGATTGTATCTAGATTTTACCAAGTAGTCCACAAGTCTTTGGTTCCAAGACCTTGGGATTTGCTTGAGTCCATAAAGAGCCTTCTTAACCCTGCATACATGATGTGGAAACCTCTCATCTTCAAAGCCTTACGACTGCTCCATGAAGACTACCTCTTCAAGCTCTCCATTTAGGAAAGCATTCTTCACATCCAACTAGTACATCTTCCAACCCCTTAAAGCTGAAATTGCAATAAAAATTCTTATGGTGGACATCTTAGATAATCCACTCAATATTTCCTCAAAGTCTATGCAATAGGTTTGAGCAAAACCTTTGGCAACCAACCTCACTTTATACCTAGAGAGCTCCCATCTTCATGACTCTTTACCTTGTGCACCCATTTGTTGCCAACTCTCATTTCATTTCTTCTTGGCACCAATGAACAAGTATCATTTTCTTCAAGTGTCTTGAGTTCCTCCTCAATGGCTTGAATACATTCCCTATGCTTATTTCTTCTTCAAAAAAGCTAGGTTCTTCACAAGCTATAACTTGACTCATGTAGGCATAGTACTATGTCTTGCAATGAATGAATCATAAGTGAGCATTTGAATAGGATATTTAACCCTATTGGAAAACCTTACCTCACTATTAGGTGGTGTGAATCTCCTCCTCCTTGGTTTAGATTCTTGAAATCATAGAGTTTCTAATTTCCACGTCTTCATCACTTGTAGAGTCCATGTCTACCCCATCCATGGTCTTTGTCATTTGACTTTTCCTTTTTTCCCATGCCAAGCTGATGTAGTAATCTCCTTTGATGGTGTGCTTGAAGTGGTTGGACCACTCAACATCTAAAACCATTTTGCTCTGAAGAGAATCCAAGAAATGTACACCTATCTACCTTTGGGTCTAACTTGTGTCTCAATTTTTTGAGGTATGTGAGCATAACACACACAACCAAATACTTTGAGATGTGAAAGGTTGGGTTTCTTAACACACCAAGCTTCATAAGATCTAACTCCATGTACTTCTGAGGTTGGACACCTATTCATTATGTATATGGCTGTATTTGTTGCATCAACCCAATAAGAGTTAGGAACATTCATTTCATTTAATAAAGCTCTAACCACTTCTGCTATGTATGTGTTCTTCCTCTCTGCCACCCCATTTTGTGGAGGTGTATACCTACAAGTGGATTGCCTTTTGATGCCATGGTCATGTAGAAATTTTGAAAATTCATTTGAAAAATACTCTCCCCCTCCATCCAATATGACAATGTTTATATACTTGCCTATCTCCTTCTCCACTATGTTTTTGAACCTCTTGAAATGGTAAAACACCTCTCACTTTGAATTCCTACAATGAATCCAAACAAACCTTGAATGGTCATCTATAAATGTGAAAAAAATATCTATTACCTCCAATGGATAGCTCCCTTGTAGGTCCCCATACATTTGTGCTTATGAGATTCAACACTTCATTGCTTAGATGTGCTCCATTCTTGAATGACAATTTGTTTTGTTTCCCTAATTGACAAGCATGGTGCAAATTTTGCATATTTTGAGATGTAAGATCCGGTAGACTACTCACAAAGCCCTTCATTTGCATGTCCTTCATCCTTTGTAAGTTTATGTGCCCAATTCTTTTATGCCATAAGTTGATTTTTGCATTCTATTTATTTCCAGATGCCAAGAAGAAAATGTGAGGGGTTGATGGCCTTACCTCCATGGTGAAGAGTCTTCCTTGCTTCTTTTATTTTGCTATGAGCTTGTAATCATGCATGGGGTCTTCAACAAAACATCCTTGATCATTGAACCTCACCTCATAACCTCTTTCAACCATTTGACCTACCAAAACCAAGTTCTAGGTGATGGTTGGCACATGCAACACATCCTTCAACACCTTGAAGCTTTGAGATCCATTCAATGCAACATCTCTTACATGTGTAATCTTGTGCTGAGTTTCATCCCCTATCCCTACATTTCCTTGAATGATGGGTGATTTTAAATTACAGAAAACATCTTTATTGCAACTCATATGGTTGCTACAACCACTGTCAATGTACCATGTAAAATCTGAATTGACTATTTCACTTAACCCATATATCATAAGCAAGTTCTCAATTTTTGAATTTGTTGAAGTAGTAGCATAGTTGCCTTGGTTCCTTTTGTATCCTTGATTGCCTCCTCCTTTAAACCAACAATCTCTTGCATAATGGCCCGATTTTCTACAATTGTAGCATTCTCCATTGGATGCTTCTCTTCCATGTGATCTTCCTCCTCTTCCTCTACTCCTTCCTCTTCCTCTTGATCCATAGCTTTGGTTGGAGCCTTCTTGGTTTCTTGAGCTTGATTTTGACTTTCGTCTACCTCTATCTTGGGAGTTTTGTCCACCTCTTTTGCCTTTGCCTCTACCTACATAGAAAACTTGGGCTTGGCTGCCCTTTGATTGTGAACCTCCTTGGTTCATCTCCTTGATCACCATCAATGTGAATAATTGATCAAATTTTGGTAAGAAATCTCTCACATACACTAATGTGGTGAATGCTTTCCATCTTTCATCCTCTCTCAAGCCATTCAGAGTGTGCACAAAAAGATCATCACCTTTGATTAGGCTCCCAATTGAGCCTAAGGCATCTAAAAGCTCCTTAACCTTCCAAATATACTCTTTTATGTTATTAATTAGTGCTTTCCTGAGATTATTTAGCTCATTTTGGAGCTTAGTCTTTCTTGCCTTGGTTGATGAACAATATAATCTTGCCAAGGTCTCCCAAACCTTCTTGGATGTGTCCAAGACTTGTATATGCCCTATCATGATATTGCTTATTAGGATAGAATTAATATGACTCTCCTATCCCTCTCTATCCATTCATTAAGTGTCTTGACCTATTGGATCATGTACATGAGGCATTGGCTCTGTGCCACTCACTAATCCCCACAATCCTTTGCCCATATAGTAGTTGATAAGTCTAAATTTCCATGGTTGATAAATGACTTTCTCTAACTTCTCTATTTGTACATTATACTCAGCCATATTGATCTCTAAACTGATCTTCTAGCTTTTTCTCAAGTGTTTGTATGCTTTAGAAGGTGTGGATTTTACCATTCTATAGCTTCTCCCTTGCTAACCTTTGACTAGTTGAGATCTCAATCAATGTAGTCCCTTTTTTATGTTTTCTTGCTTTGATAAGTCCTCCTTGTGCTTCCACGAGTTGTCTTGATCCCATCAAGTCTTAAATATGATTCACTATAGTGATGAAGATGATGTGGCAGATAGTAGACAAAGATATACTCAATAAGATGTATCAAAATGTAAATGGGATTAAACATATTATACAAATGGAGTGTAGTGGACTACACGTAGATAAAGTGATCTTAATGTATGATCATTGAGGTAGCTCAAATCCTCTCAGAATGGGTCGTCTATCATGCGACTAAAAGTATGTTTATTTATACACTTGCCTTGAGTTTGAATTTAAATTTTCCCTCACCTAAAAGTGAACCTAGACTTTAGGGGTGACTTAAATTGATTCATCCTATCACATGAGTCATGGGTTCAACTTCCTATCTTCATGAGATTCCTTCTCCTTTTCTACATTTACTTTTATCCAAGATAAATAAAATGATATTTGATACATAGGTTCACATGTATGACTTCATGTGAGAGGGTAATTAATGTGTGTAGTCCCTATGCTTTAGCACTGTACTTAGGCTTGCTAAATGTACCAACAGGTTAGTGAATACACCCTGAAAATCAAAAGCATATGTGAGTCACTTGCATATATTGGTGTAGCTCAGTGATGAGTAGCACCTCCTTTAATGTCAATCCGGGAAGACGTGAGGATGGTATGAAGACCTCGAGCAAGTGGCGGCACAAGTGCGTGAGTGAGAAGCACACAAGCATGCACACACATACACACACACACGCACACACGGCAAGACAAAGAGAGAGAATCAATGGAGTTCTTCGATTACTTTCAAAAAGCTCTTACAAGTTTGTTTCTATTACAATCTAACCTCTAAAATGAGCTCTCTAGCTCTTTTTATAGTTTTTGACTAGTTTTTGGCCCTGTCCAGACCTAGTGTCCGGCCTAGTTAAAAATTAGGTTCCAGGGCCAATTTGAGGGCTTAAACGGCGTCTAAAAAATATGAAAATTGATATGTAGGTACTTCTAAGGCTCCTCAAGCTCAAGGACTCCTTGGCTTGCACAAAATGGAGCTACAAAAATATGAAATGGTATTTACAATGATTGTTAGTGATGAGAATCACTGTTAAAAGATGTTGATTTGGAAAAAATTTGAAGGGCCTATCTGCCAGATTTGCGTCGGCTGCTTTGTCTACTTACTCCTTCACCTTGTTCTGACTCTCTCCGCTGGCTTCCTTGTCTAGTCGGTCCTTGGGTGCCCATACTGCTCTCAACACCCCCCCCCCTCTCTCGCGTCTGTCGTCCCTGACAGACCCTTGTTGCTGGGAGTGTTGGATGTAATATTCCACAACCTGAGTGGCAAGCTGATGTTCTTGTATGCGTAGTCCTCTGGCCAAATCTGTCATCATACGATCCCAATCGATTGGTCCTGGAATGTTCGGATGTGGCAGACGTAACTGATCTGCATGGATCGCTTGTTCTACTGCGAATAGATGTAGCAAATGTGTGGGTCTGGGAATGAAAATTTCGGAATGGTATTCCCAGAATCCCGTAGAGAACATTTCCTCAAATGTCTGCTTGAAGCATGCGGGCAAGTACTTTATTCGTGCATGCCAAGCAAAGATGATAGTGACCGAGGGGGTTTGGCTCATGTCGTAGACTAAATCCTTGTTGCCTTGAGAGAATCCAGGGGCAGAGATGTATGGAGCTTGGACATTCCGAAAGGTTTTGAAGACAATGGTCATGAGCTCGAATATCTTCATACACATTTTTGCTGCTATGTCGGGTACATTATTTAGACGTGTAGACCAGTGCCGAATTGTTGATATCATGTAGGCTACGGTTGGGGTCCCTCGAGGTGGAGCAAAATATGGGTAGTTAACCCAAGCCGAGCATTCTTTATTGTTGCGTACCTTGATTGCAAATGCATGCCAGGATCTGCGACGTACCACTGGACAATAGCATGGATTATACTTGATATATAGTGGCATGGTTGCCCAGGTACTCATCATCTCTGGGTAATCGGTGAGTAGACGTGCACGCCAATTAGGTTGGAAGATCGAGCCAGCACGTGCATTTGTCGGTAAATCCCCTATCTCGAATTGAGTGGCGAATGTGGGCTCCTTCCCTGTATGTCTTTTGACTTCTGCATTATAATCATGTAGTAAGACAAAATAAGGCATGTATTGCGACTCTGATGTTGTGATTAACCGTTGATGGGATAAATTTTGAAAGTAGGAAGACCGAAGGACAGTTTCTTCCAGATTTGTGAGAGATTGCATTTGCACGGCCACACGATCATCATGTGTCTTACCCACTTTCTCGACCCTTTTGACCCAATCTGGAACTTGAATTTCTAACGTGTCTTGTCCTTCTTCTGTAGTTCGACCACCAGGCGTCGGCATAGGCTCGTATGGCTCTTCATAGCTGTCATCGACGGGGATTTCCACAACTGTTTCAGGTTCTGGTTCTTCAATGGGCGAGGGTGGCCTTTCATATGGTAAGAGGCGTGCTTGGAGTTCTGCCACCTGTTTCCGGAGGGTCTCTACTTCTTCTGTAGAGTGTTGCAAGATTGTTGGCTCCTGTTGAGCTGTGGGGACACTGGCTATCTGTTTCTTTAGATCTGCACATTCAGTCTCTAGCTTTTCATATGACTCCAAGAAATTTGCATGCTCCTCAAGTAAGATGCGAATGTCTTCCGATGGGACTGCTCTATATCTGGTAGGGCTAATGGTTGCTCCTACGGTTCCTTCCATAGCCGCTTCAAAGTTGTCTTGGTTTTGTTGTTGAAGTCGTTTGTTCTCTTCTAGTGCTGCGGCCATATGCTTCCTTAATAGCCCAATGTTGCGTCTGAGTGTAGCGTTAGAGATCATTTGTGCTTGAAGCACTGTTTCTAGTTCCTTGACTGCTTGGTCATCTACTGTTGATGTCTTTGATTCCAATTCGGAGTGAGCCTGCTGTAGGGTGGTATGCTTGTTTAGGAGCGTCTGGTAGTCAGCTTCAAGAGTGGTGACTCTAGCTTGCAGACGTTGAGATTCTGCCTGAAGGGCAGCAGTGTGTTCTTCCAATTGATGGTAGTCTTGTTGTAGCTGATGTGCACACTGAAGTAATGTGTTGAACGTGCTATTTACATTATGAGATGCAAGGGGAAAAGTTTGAAGTGCAGGGGAGGTGGGATTGGGTAGGGGGGTAGTGAATGCTGTGTGTGCCAATGATGTGAGTGGTGAGGTGGGGGGCAAGGGAGGGGAAGATGGTGAAATCGTGGGGAGAGGTGCTGTGGTTGGTGAAATGTCCATTGGGTCAGACAAGGTGGTGTGTACAGGGGCTACCATGTAGGTGGGTATGGTAGGTGAAGTGAGTGTGGCGTTCGTGTAAATTGATGTCGTTGCGAACATTGGAGAAATGTGCCTCTGCAACATTGGAGAGCGGATGAACTGCTCCACAAAGGACGGGTATTGGGGTGGTGCGGTCAGGTTGAAAGAGGTGTAGGGGCCAGATGGGAAGTGAGGGTCATGGAATGGAGGTACCCGAATTGGGGGATAGGTAGGGAAACACAGGGTGCCTTCTGTGGGTGCTGGGTTTCCAACTACGCTTGGAATTATGGGATGGCCAGTCATGGGTTCGGAGGATAGAAGGGATGAAGTGTACAAGGGATTGGTGACGAAGGAGAAGAGGTTGTCTTGTGAGGTGGGTTCTCGAAATGAAAATGATTTGAATGAGGATGGGTTATAAGTGAAGGTAGAGGTGATGACTGTCGTTTCTTCCATGGTGGGAGGTGGTGGTGGGGGTGGCGAAGGTGGTGATGGAGGATGCTGGGGTGAGATGGGTGATGTCTGAACGAAGGTTTCGGCCGAGAGGTCAGTGGTGGTTGTGGGGGTGGCTGTTGTCTCAATGGGTACTTCTTGTTCTGTGACGGGTATCTTGATAGTCTTACCTGCTCGTGGTAACGTGTCCACTCTGCGTTTGTCGTACCTTACGGACTTGCGGACTGCGGTGTGGACAGCCTCCGGAACTCCTAAAGAGTCTGACACTAATTTGAGGGTGTCAATGAAATGTTGGTCCACCCCTTCATCTGATAGCATTTCTTGCATCAAAGCTTGACCTGATACAAGAGAGAGTTGATGCCTTTCTTGTACTGCTTTGATTGTGTCGTATAACCTCCGTAGTTGTGCTGTATAGGCTGGTGCACCTACAAGTTCTGGCACTTCTTGTTGCTCCTCTTGATGCTCTTGATCATAATCCTCCTCTTTATCCTCCTGTTCTTCATCTCCGTCATCCTCTGCATCCACTTCAACAGGTGTGACAGGTGCTTGGGAGGTTGTGGCCTGCATTTGCACGTTTTCCGCTTGTTGTGCCTCTTCTGCCTCCAGCTCTACATCTTGTAATAATTGTTCGAAATCTTCATTAGTGAGTTCTTCCAAAGGTGCACCACTAGGAAATTCAAGATCGGTTGGGATGGGAGGGAATATCAAGGTGGAACCATCGGTGCTGCGTCTTGGAAGTCGGAGTGTGAATGGTCGGACTCTTCAGGGTGGAGGGGTGACGTCTGGTGTTAGGGTGGCTCCACGTGGTTGAGCACATGGGACTTGGACAATGCCTCTCATCTTCTTAGAAGGGGGTCCAGTGGATGTCCTGCCTCTAAACTGCTCAACCCGATTCCACATTAGGGCCCGTTGGATCGGAATGTCATAAGCCAAACACCTATAAATGATTCTCGTCAGAGCACAGCAACCATATAAAACCTGTTTCCGCGGCCATCGTTTGTGAGCTAGGTGTATCTGATCAATTATCCAGTGGGGTAAGTTGATGGTGAGGCTCTGTGTCTCTGCCAGATACAAGCTAAACCAAATCTTTTTGGGTGGCATGGTGAATCTATCTTGTGCCGGGAAAGCAAAATGTTGCATACACATGCGAAGGTGTATTGCAATATTAGGCATCATGGACACCATGTCCTTGAGTTTGGTGAGACTTCGATTCTTCATGTAATCCGGTACTAGGGTTTCCTTCTCTGTAGGAATATGCATTCCACGCATATCTAGAGCCTCTCTCACCAAATTGTTTGATAGCCTGAACCTCTTGAGCTCATTCCCCTTTGTCAGAGATGGAATCACAAATGAGCTTGCACCTTTTGGGTTCTGGTTTGGAGTCAAGGTGTTGATGAGATAGTAGCATCGCATGAAGTCAGGTTTTGGGAGTCGTGCACTGAAATAGGCACTCAATCCTGCCTTTTCCCATATCGGACGTAGACCTTCCGCATTTTGTAATTTCTCAAACTCTCTTGTAAAGAAATGGTATCTGCCTTGCTTTCCATTGAAGTCCAACTCTGATTCCCATAGGTACGTTCCTTCACCCAAGGGTCCTGCCACCTCGGTAAACCAGTGGGAAGTCTTTCCTACGGGCATGGTGTGGCCACGTGGAGGGTCTGCAATAGGTATGATTTTGACGGCCTGCAATTCTTCTGGTCTTTCATTTGTCTCAGGCAAAACGGGTAAACTATCTAAGTCCACCACTTGCGGGCTTGTTTCTGTGTGAAAGCTAGTTCCTGCTGCCTCAGCCATGTTGAAAACTTCGCAGCTGGTTCTGTGAGAATATATGAATAAATGTTAACATTGCAATGGACACAAAAATGACATAGTGTCCCCTGTTACCACATTAACTTGAAGTTCGGGAGTGGTTAGGGGTTAATAAGTGCTCGGTGCTAGTGTGTGTAGTTAGGAATTGGGTAGGCCTACGAGCTAAGCAGAATGATGTGAAGTGAGAGTGAAGCGGTTAGTAGGTGGTCCTGGATTTACAATTGGGATCCGGGGGTTTGTTACAAGTTTTGGACTGCCAAATGCAGTGGATGGGTTTTGCTCTTGTTTCCGTAGAGGCTCTCGAGAGCTTTATAGGTGTGTCAGCTTGGAAGTGAGGCCTTTTAGGGACCCATTTACAAGTGATTCTGTTCGTGCGCATGGGCCTTGGTGTTGAAAATGAGTGGATGTAGGCTGTGCGAGTGAATGGATCATGCTGTGTAGGGTGTGTTCTTGGTGTAGCTATTTGAGCCCGCAAACAAGCCTTAGGCACCCAAATTTGTCTTGATTGTGGGCTAGCCTTCATCGACTTTTTGGGCACCCAAATAGATTTCACGTTAGCAGAAGAATTTCCGAAAGACTTCTTATTAGTGACGTGTTGTTGGTTACTAATAAGAGGCTTTGCCCGTGCGGTTGGTGTGAGTGCAACCGGGTGTTCGCCTTTTCGCACCCACACTTGGTTCACTTGTTGAGACATTCTGCTGCGCATGTTCTTTTGATTTCCGGCATAGGTAGTACTCTGCTTCTTCTGCCTTTGAGCCACCTTTGGTTGTTGCCTCCTTCTGACTTTTGGAAAAGAAGGGAGTTCCGTTGCATCCCTGACTCCTTTTTGCGCATAGCATTCCTCTGCAACACATAGTTTTGGACAAGAACAGCATGGTCATCTTCATGTGTACTCCTGGAAGGACCAGGATTCTGTGCCTTTCCTAGTTCTTTGAGTGCTCCATTATCCAACTCCACTGTAATTCGACTATGATTGACCCATACCTGAAGAAGTCCACTTCTTAGGTTCAAGTTGACTGCTTGGTCATAGATCCAGTCTTGACCCAAGACAAGGGGTTCCGTGAGGTCCTCATCCTGACACACTAGTACTTTAACTGTCATTGCCTCATCATGAATGTAGAGGGGAAGTTCCACCTCGCCCATGCAAGGGGTTTCCACGCCTCCCAATCCTATGAGATATGCTTCCACAAGATTGACAGTTAACTGCAACTCTTGACAATAAGACATTCTAACAGCACTAGTTGCTGCACCTGAGTCAATCAAGTCTCTTACAGTCCTTGCACTCTTTCCTTGTCCTATATCTAAGGTTACGAAAGGACGTCGATCAGTTATCCTATGTGAGCTTGTTCCTGCGACTGCACACATTGCCATATGATATCCTTGATCTGCATAGTCATTTGTTCTAGGCTGATCTCTACCTTGCCTTCGTAATTTCATCCTTCTGATGCGTTCTAAAGCTTCTGCTTGAGCTTCTTCTCTAATTCGCTTTTCTTCCTCTTTGCGTTTCTTAGCAGTGTTGAGTCGGCTGAGCATTTCCTCCGTGAGGGGTTCCTGATACAACTTGACTCTACAACCGCTAATATAGTTTGGGAGAACATCACCCTCTAACGTGGCTAGTTGTACTGCTCCGCTCGTGGAGATCCTATTGATGATCATAGGTCCGTAGCCTCTCTTTTCTAGCTTCCTTGCGTGTTGTTTCAGTGTATAGACTAAAACTAGATCTCCTGCTTTCAAACCCTTATCCTTCACATGGGCATCAAAGTATGCCTTCTGTCTCTTCTTGGCTGCATATATTCCTGCAGCGGCTCTCAGTCTTGTTTCCCCTAATCGTTCAAGGTCAAAGATCCTAGAGGAGAGCTCATGACCTGTCCATTCGTGCTCTTGTGCTACTCTCAATGTAGGAATCAGGAAGTCCAAGGGTAGCATAGCGTTTTGGCCAAATACCATCTGAAAGGGGGTGGCTTGGAGTACCGTTTTGTAGGCAACTCGGTATGCCCAAACAGCATGGTGTAGCTGTTTGTCCCAATCAGAGCGTTTAGTGTTCACTAATTTCGTCAGTACATTGCATAAGATCTTATTAGTGCTCTCAGCTTGTCCATTAGCTTGAGGGTGATAGGGGGCAGACTTCTTATGAACTACCAAGAACTCTTGGAGTAGATTTTCAATCACTTCGTTCAAGAAGTGAGTGCCTCTATCACTTACAAGCTCTATAGGTAGCCCATATCTTGTGAATACATTCTCAAACAAGAATTTAGCAGTTGTCTGAGCGTCATTCTTTGTCGTAGCTTTTACCTCTACCCACTTAGTTAGATAGTCTGTTGCAACAATGATGTATTCCGCATGAGAACCCTTAGCTGGGGGATTAATAGGACCTACGAAGTCTATTCCCCACTTAGAAAACGCACGTCCACCCATCATAGGTTTCAGTGGCATCTCATCTTTGCGTATAGGATACTGAGTCCTCTGACAGACATCACATCGTTTCACATAGGTATGTGCATCCATGTGAAGGGTAGGCCACCAGAAGCCCGCAAACAGTATTGCCTTGATCACCCGATCTGGTCCAAAGTGCCCTCCTGCTACACCTTGGTGAGCAGTTTCCAAGATCTTAAGATATTCACTTTCATGGACACACAGTCTCAGGTAACCATCTTTACCACGCTTATATAGATTATCACCAATGAGTGAGTAATCCAGAGCTTCTTGTTCTAAACTCCTTTTCCTAGCCAGAGTCATGTCTGGAGGGAATGATTTCGTCCTCAGGAAGGATACTAGTGGTTCACTCCAATCTGGCACTATGGATACTTGATAAAGAGTAGCGTGTTCCACAGGTGGTTTAGTGCAGCAAATTGGGCATTCCTTGCACAACTTTTGGACATCAGCTTCCATAGTTGGCCAATGTACTCCGAGTCTCTTTAGAGTCTGTAAAGTTCGTTGCTTTGAGTAGTGTTGCTCTAACGCACCTACATGTGCTAAATGCAACCATTTATTGTACTCGTCCTCTTCTACGCAACACGCCAGTATCCCTTGATCTGTGTGCTTGTACATACTTCCAGCCATGATGTGGTACTTTTGGGCTTTAACAACCTCTCTATTCCGTGTGTTTACTACTGGATGGTTAGGCCCGTATGTCAATACTGGCGCCAATGGCTTAGCCCACTGCGGCACCACTTCCAAATTAAACAAGTAAGCATCACGAAGGTCATCTGCTACTCCTTGTGGGGCTTCTCCCGATGTGAGCCTAGAGAGATGATCAGCTCTCAAATGAGTCCTACCTTTCCTTACCACAACTTCAAAGTCATATTCCATGAGCAAGAGAAACCATCTCACTAATCTTCCTGTATTGCATGGCTTGTTTACGAGGTATAGCAATGCCTGATGATCAGTAAAAAATTTAAACTTATTTGCAAGCAAATAGTGTCTAAATTTCTTAACTGCATATACCATGCCTAATCCTTCTCGCTCTGTAGTGGTGTAATTCCGTTCAGCCGCATTCAATTGTCTACTGGCATAGGCAATTGGAAGATCCATATTACCTTCACCAGTAGGTTGTGCAAGCACACATCCAATAGCATAATTGGATGCATCCACATGAACATGGAATGGCTTATTCCAATCTGGTGTGGTCAAGATTGGTGCTGAACATAATCTTCGTTTAAGCTCCTGGAAGGAATTCTCACATTCATCCGTCCACTCAAAGTTAGTCAGCAGTCCGTACATGGGCTTTGCAATGACAGCATACATGTGTATAAATCGTCGGTAATAACCACAATGCCCCATGAAAGCTTGTACTTCCTTGACATTCTTTGGCCTAGGTAGCTCTGCTATGGCTCTCACTTTCTCTTCATCAGTAGATATGCCATTCTTTGACACTATGTGTCCTAGAATCTTGCCTTGCCTGACCATAAAAACACACTTTTCTGGATTCAGGCAGACTTGATATTCTCTACATTTGTCAAAGATTTGTCTGAGCTCAGGGATATGGGTTTGTCTAATGTTGGAATGAGCACAAAGATCATCAACGTAGACTTCTAAATTCTTCCTCAGGAACTCTTTAAACACATGGCACATCAGCCTTTGGAACGTAGCAGGTGCATTGGTAAGCCCAAATGGCATTACTCTAAAGGCGAAAATGCCCCATTCTGTGGCAAAGGCCATCTTATGCTGATCCTCTGGAGCTATGGCTACTTGGTTGTAGCCCGAAAATCCATCAAGGAAGCTGTACACTTCCTTGCCTGCCACTCTTTCTAAGAGATGTTCTGTGATGGGAAGCGGATAGTTATCTCGAATCGTGGCTGCATTAACCTTTTTCAAGTTAATGCACACACGCAGCTTGCCATTCTTCTTGGGCACCACTACGATGGGGGATACCCATTCAGTGTGCTCAATTTCATAGATAAATCCAGCTTCAACCAGTCTATCTATCTCTTCTTTGATCTTAGCAGCGTAATTATCGTTATATGTGTAGGGCTTTTGCTTAGAGGGTTTAGCGTCTGAAGTCATGGGGATAGTGTGTGAGCATATGTCAGGGTCAACACCTTTCAAGTCCTTGTAACTCCAAGCGAATACATCTCTGTATTCTCTTAGCAAGGCAATTAATGCATGCTCTTCTTCCTCTGTTAGGTCATGGCCTATGTACGTGCATCTCTCCTCTCCTTCTTCTAGGGCCACTACTATTTTCTTGGTGGTTTCTTTGTTATCATAGGCCTCTCCTACTTGTGCCTCTCGTTTAGGCATTCTTATCATGACTCTCCTGTCGTCTATCTCATATTTCTTAAAATTTTCTGGGACCTCAAACAAAGATTCTTCCTCTTCTGGTGAGACTTCTCTCTTCTTTCGTTTCTTCCCTTCTTCCTTCGGGGTTACATGTGTCGCTAATCTTACATCGTTTGTAAGCTCTCGATGCCTCTGTGGTTGAACTTCTACTTCATGGAAGTATTCTTCATCTGAAGCAAATGGTGGGTCCATAATGATTGACTCTAGATCGGAGTCACTTGCATCCTCAAATGCATCAGGACTAGGTTCACACTCTTCTAAAACAGCTTCTCCCATGATTGGCTCTATGGAGAAGACTGAAATGTCATAGCCATCCTCATCACAGTGAGGTGTCCATTGTTGCTCATTGATGGCTACATCCATTGTTGCTAAGATTTCTGCCCAACCGTGAGGTTCAAATTCTTCGTCTGGAAAAACTACAGGTGCATAGGCTGGGTCTTGGATTGATCTATGGGTTTCTTTCGCACCTACCTCTCTGGCTTTCTCTCTCTTCTCTTCCTCGACTGCTACCTTGCACATCCATAAGTGGGTGTCTTCATGCATCCAAGAGGATCCTGACCCTATGGAATGCACCGATTCTGTATCATCTTTGGTTCTATGGATGGGATTCCATTGGATAGGAGGAACATCTCTATGAGAGTAATCCTTGAGATTGACTTTGGTCGTAACACCTAAGTGCTGCAGGTACAAAGAATTGGTTCCCCAGTCCTGTACCACTTGCAACTGTCGCATAAATGGTCTTCCCAAAATCATCTCATAGGCATGATTTTTGCTAAAGTCACATATAGCAAATGTATGCTCGAACTCAACACCACATGTAGTGAGAGTTATTCCTTCTAACAACCCTAGGGGTCTCTCTATGTGACCATCGGCCATCTGCAATTTCATTCTCGTTGGCCTGAGTGCCGGCTTGCCCCAACGCTTCCATAGGGAAGTAGTGGCAATTGCAACTCCTGCACCTGAGTCCAAAATTGCCTTGGTGGTGTACTCCTGGTAGGTGATGGGAAGATAGGTGTTCCCTTCTTCACCTTCACACATATCTCCTATCTTATCCAAGGGAATTTCTGGCACTGTCCTATGGGATCCTACCCGGGAACGTGGTTTTGCAACTTCAGTCACTTGACTGGCTACATATTTCCGAGCTTCTGGTCTATCCTTAGGCAGTTCTTCCAAAGTGAGATCGTGCTGCACCTCGGTGTTCTTTACTACCTCCGAGTTCCTAGGTATAACTGAGCCGTCGTTCCTTACCATGACTGTGGGTGCTCTCATACAGGTGGACTTTGCTTCCCATGGGCCTGTGAAGTGGGGTAGCTCTTGTATGGAATTGGACTCAAAGTCCAATCTCTCATGAGACTGAGTACTCTCATGTTCCCCGTAAATAGATGGGATGTCTTGTGGGAATTGGTCGTGTGCATCATCCACAAGTTCAAAAGGAGGGGCGACTTCACTTTCGTTATCCCATTTGTCTTCTTGAATCTCTCATAGGAAGTCTGGTGCAAACGGATTCATAGAAGAAGAAGTGTCTGGCTCCGTAGAATTAGGCACATAAGCGACCTGGGAAGGAGGGCTTATTCTATCGTTGGCTCTCTCCTCGTTCTCATAGATGGTTGGAGCACAAGCTTCCTGGGGAGGATTACTTATTCTATTACTTTTCCGAACAGGCTCATACGCTCCCTGAGAAGGAATGTAGGCAACCTGTGGAGGTACGTAAGCTTTCGAGGGAGGCTCATCTGCCTTTTGGGGGGAAAGATAAGCTTCTTGAGGAGGCACATGGGCTTCCTGAAGAGGCTGGCTTATCCGTTCTCTTACCTTTTCCTTTCTTTGAGGGACAGGTTCCTTTTCTGATTGTGCAATTAGCCTCTCTATTCTTTCTAGCAGTCCATCAAAGTGTAACTGCATCTTAGCTGAACTAGAAATGTTAAATATGCGGCTGGCCTCAAACATGGTCTGAGCCAATTCCACCATTTTGGCACAAATTTTAGTTCGTTCAAGCTCTAGCTCGGCTCTAGGGTAGCATTTTTCATGATCGGTTACGTTTGGCCCTTCTTGGATTCTGGCCTGATATGCTTTAAGCATCATATTAAGGTCTTCGGGAGTGGGATCTGCTAGGACTGATCCTACTCTAGGGGGTGGTGGGTTTAGGTTAGGCGGGTTGGAAGGTGGTTGGTCGGATGGCGATGGGAAATGTGGTGGTGGGGTAGTGTGAGAGGGAGTTTGAGATGTGAGTTCAGTTATCCTGGATTTGGTTTCTCTTATGCTTTCCTCAAGTTCACTCATCTTATTAGCCCATTGTCTTTTCATTCTTTCCCGACTATCTTTCCACGCTCTAGTCCTTTTCTTTGTTATGCTCTCGGTTTCACTAGCCTCTGGGTTCTTTTCCTGGCTTGCCCCTTGGTTTTGCTGCAATGCCTGAGCTCTAGTGACTACCTGTACTGGTGCAGTGGAAGTCACGCTCCCTGTGGAGTCTACCACTAACCCAACAACGTTGATAGGAGTGATTTTTGGCATGTTATTGGGGTTCTTTGGGCAATCTCGTAAGAGATGCTCTTTTCCACAGTCTTGGCAAAAGCCTTGGATCGTCACTGACTGGGGTTGTGTAGGTGGAGGCAAGGGACAATCACGAATGAGGTGATCTCCTTGGCACCTGTAGCACGGTCCTCTTGGGAATGGAGGTCTTACTTGCCTAGGTTGAGGCCTAGGGTCGGGGTTTGCATACATGACATTCGTGTAATCTGACTCCCAACTTATTTCATTTGGCTCTTCACTATAGTAGGACTCACCATGTTCAGGAGACTGCATGTAGTAGGCCTGGGGACTATCGACATGTGTAGAATCAAAGCTATGGTCACTGAGGTCATTTTCAGAGATCAAGGGTGTCACAGGGACTATCGCTCTATTCAGGTTTTCTTCTGCAACAGCATACTTTACCGCAATCACATTAGCTGGGGCAGGTGGTTGTTGAGCTAGCACTGGCTGAGGCCTTTGCTGGTTTTGATAGGGTTGCTGATAAGGTTGCTGTGGCCTGCCATATGGTTGTGGAGGGTACGGGTTCTGGTATCTTCCTTGCTGCGGGTATGGCTGAGGGTAGGGTTGTCTAACTGCCTGCTTGTTGTATGGGCAATCTTGTGCGGTGTGATTGGTGTATCTCCGTTCTATGGTGCAGTACTGGCTACTAGGATTTACTTGGGGCTGAGCCATAATGGGGCAGACATTCGCCATGTGGTCACCACCGCATGTATAGCACCTCTTCGCTGGGGTAAACCTCGGAATTTGTTTGCTAGAGACGCCTAGTTTTTGGGCCACTTTCTCTGCTAGTTCCTCAATTGATGTGGATTGCGTGGAAGAGTGACACGAAGCACTATCTGAATCTTTGTAGATTTTGGAAAGCTCTAGTTCTTCCCCTAGGTTATCTTCAATGTCAATGCACATGCGTACACACTCTTCTATAGTCCTAGGGTCCTTCAGATACACATAGGATCTCAATTTCGTACTCAGCAATCCATCAAGGAATAAGGCTACTTGTTTTGCAGGTGTGGGTAGCTCCGAAACAGGACATCTTTCAAGATATTGCCTAAATCTTCTTCCTGCAAGTCTCACGGTCTCTTGAGGGGTTTGCTTGAAGCTGTGAATCAGCGAGGAGGTATTGTGTCTTATGCCACTCTTAGAGAATTCAATAATAAATGCCTCTAGGAGTTGGTCTATGCTCCTGAACTAGCGCTCATCCAATGGCTGAAACCATGTAAGTGCCGTGTTCCTAAGGGTTAGACCGAAGGCATTGTACTGCGTGAATAGATCCTCCACTTGTTCAGCTCTCAAGACTTGCTTGAACTCCGCCACATGATCATAGGGATCTCCTGTGCCATCAAAGTAATTCTTCATGGACTTAACTAGCTGGGTCGGTCTCAAAGTTCTTGTGTGCTCTCTAGGTCTCGGCAGAGGAAATCCATCCACATTTCTTTGGTTCCTGTGAACTCTAAGCATCTCAGGTTCTACCCTATTTGTCTCCGTCCTCGTTCTTTCTCTGCCCACTGGGTTGGCAAAGCTTACTTCTGGTCTATCTCTACTTCTGTCTCTTTGAGTTCCATGAGCTTGGGATGTTCCAGCTCCCGAGTGACCATAGGATACGTTTGATCTTGGTTGGGGGAAAATGAATTCACCCTTCCAAGTGTAAGCATGCCTATCATTTTCTGTCACCACAAAGATCCTTTCCGAAGTGTGATCTAAGTAGGTCACTCTACCTGGGCTATCCGGATCCTTAAACTCATAGATCATGATAGTTCCTATATCAGTTGGCTGATTAGCTTTATACCTCCAAAAGGCTTCGTCAGTTTCTCGATTGAGGAGCAACTCTATGCTCTTATTATCCTGGGGAATCCATTCCGGTGTGATAATCCTAGTGAGAACCGATTTACCTCGAGGGGTTCTAGGTTCTGCCCCCATGTTTCCTTGTTCCAAGTCACCTAAGTCCGCCTCTGAGATTACATTCCCAAATTCATCTGTCTTGTCTGGGTGGCTGGTGACTACGTATATGGTTCCTTCTTTGTCCAGGTATGCACCGTTTTCAAACTTGACTGCTGGGTGCTCTAGTCCAATGGATTGATCAGGATTCTTAATCTGTATCACAGATCTTCTTAAGCCGTCCTCATAGATGCTGGCACCTAATCGGTTGGTCCTAAGGTACTCCAGCTGTGTTTTGTAAGGGCCTTCTACCCTGTACAAGTAAGGCACTCCTGAACTTCCCGTAGGTCTGTCCATGCCTTGAGACATCTCTGACTCACTGGTCTCAGAGCTAGGGTAGTACGAGTGGTGGCTCAACTACTGGGCCCAAGACCTAGCAGTGTGGTTAACACTAGCCTCTAAAGACCTAAGGCTTTGTCTCTCCCTTACTAGATGTCGTCCTGACCTAAGGTTCATATGCCTATCTAAGGAGCCCAATTCTTTGCCCAGAGTACAACTTCGTTGCTGGTTACTTTATATTAGTCACTTGGTTCTTTTTAGTTATTTCTCGTGTTTAAGGTCTTGTCTGATATTACGTCGTCAGGAATACTTGAATGTTCTTCGTGCTTTCAGGTTGATCGTTCCACGTTAGGTTCTTTTCCTTTATGTTATCGACAGTACAGAGATTAGGTTTTTAGCTTGGACTTGAGTTTTTAGGTAGTCTTCAACTTGATACCTGCCTATCGTCGCCCTGACTTACTCCTACCTCTCGTCGTTCTTAGCCTAAACTATGAATTGACAGAGGGGTTAAAAGTTTCCAACCTTTTGTTTCCTGCTTGGTTGCCCTTGAGTGCCCAGGAAGTGTGTTCCCAAGCTTGCACTTACACTTGCTTAGAACGCCTTTCGATGCTCTCAATGGACCTGTAAGGGTTCCAAAGTTAGCTTAAAGATTTAAATTCCAAAGACAGAACCAATCACTTCCATTCATGTAACACTTCACCAATTTGCACTATGACTTTTTTGGACACAACTCTAGAGATCCCTGAATTTTATTCCCCCTGGGTATGGTCAACTTAAAAATACCCTACCTAAAAATCAACGCATTATCTTCATAAAAAACAATTGAGGGTGTGTAGTATATGCCACAAGCTTTCCAACAAGCCCTAGAGCTCAAAAAATGGATTTCGTATGAAAAAGTTGTGACCGTTCAGGGTTCTAGGGTTAAGACAGGGTTCAAACAGGATCACTGTGCAACAGGTTTTCCCCAAGTTGTTTTCCTAAGGCTTCCTAATGTGCTCTAGAGTAAAATGTTTATACCCCAAAATTAGCCCAACTCTTCAATTAACAAACCCTAAAAGACTGGGCTAAAATTGGCTGTCAATCGCGATGGACAAGGCTGTCAATCGCGATGGACAGGGCTGTCAATCGCGATGGACAGGAGTTCAGTCAATCGCGATGGACAGAGGGTTCAGTCAATCGCGATGGACACTCAATCAATCGCGATGGACAGAGGTTCAGTCGGTCGCGATGGACAGAGGGTTCAGTCAATCGCGATGGACACTCAATCAATCGCGATGGACAGAGGTTCAGTCAATCGCGATGGACACTCAATCAATCGCGATGGAGAGAGGTTCAGTCGGTCGCGATGGACAGAGGGTTCAGTCAATCGCGATGGACACTCAATCAATCGTGATGGACAGAGGTTCAGTCGGTCGCGATGGACAGAGGGTTCAGTCAATCGCGATGGACACTCAATCAATCGCGATGGACAGAGGTTCAGTCGGTCGCGATGGAAAGAGCTGTCAATCGCGATGGACAGAGGTTCAGTCGGTCGCGATGGACAGGCAGTCAATCGCGATGGACAGAGCAGTCAATCGCGATGGACAGAGCAATCAATCGCGATGGACTGAAATTTTGCAAGATTTTCAAAAATTTTGATGGAAAGGTGATGTGCAGGGTCTCTAGTCCACTGTGGTGCACTCAGATTTACCAAAAGGTGAGAATTTCTGTCAATCGCGATCGACAGGAGTCGGCGACTGCGAGACAGTTTCGACGAGTTTCGTACCTGCGCAGGAAGCTGGGGATGGTGATTCAGCAAGGTCCTGCAAAAAGCTCAAGAAACATGCAAGAAAACACACATGCAATATCACTCTCTCGCTCTCTCTCACAAGTGAAATGAGGGAAATGAGGTGGAGATGGGGATATAGTCAAAAAACTGAAATTTTCGCGATGATGAAAATGGAGGTGGAAGATGGTGATGAGGAAGATGGTGATGATGATGGTGAAGAAAAAACAAGAAAATAGATGAAAGTGAAGAAAATACCTACAACTCCAACGCGTCAACTCTACGTCTTACCATCACATGCTCGTCCTCAAAGCTCGATCCCCGGCAACGGCGCCAAAATTTGGTGTAGCTCAGTGATGAGTAGCACCTCCTTTAATGTCAATCCGGGAAGACGTGAGGATGGTATGAAGACCTCGAGCAAGTGGCGGCACAAGTGCGTGAGTGAGAAGCACACAAGCATGCACACACATACACACACACGCGCACACACGGCAAGACAAAGAGAGAGAATCAATGGAGTTCTTTGATTACTTTCAAAAAGCTCTTACAAGTTTGTTTCTATTACAATCTAACCTCTAAAATGAGCTCTCTAGCTCTTTTTATAGTTTTTGACTAGTTTTTGGCACTGTCCAGACCTAGTGTCCGGCCTAGTTAAAAATTAGGTTCCAGGGCCAATTTGAGGGCTTAAACGGCATCTAAAAAATATGAAAATTGATATGTAGGTACTTCTAAGGCTCCTCAAGCTCAAGGACTCCTTGGCTTGCACAAAATGGAGCTACAAAAATATGAAATGGTATTTACAATGATTGTTAGTGATGAGAATCACTGTTAAAAGATGTTGATTTGGAAAAAATTTGAAGGGCCTATCTGCCAGATTTGCGTCGGCTGCTTTGTCTACTTACTCCACCTTGTTCTGACTCTCTCTGCTGGCTTCCTTGTCTAGTCGGTCCTTGGGTGCCCATACTGCTCTCAACAATTGGCATGAATGTAGATGATGTTGATAAGGTGCAAGTGTGCCTTCATGGTTTAGGAGCTGCATATAAGTAGTAAAGAACTTCTCTTTAGACCACAAAAAATATTATAAATTTTGTTAATCTTGTGTCCATGCTGATTATTGAAGAAAAGAATCTTGGTGAGGACTCAAAATCCCAAGGAAAACCTAGTTCTAAGCTGATATTCTACTTTGGTAGAGGAAGAGGTAAAGGTAGAGGCCTCACAAGTGGAAGAGGACACAATAACCAAGACCAAGGTCAATAGTAGAATAGTGCAAGAGTTAGAGGACAATTTTGAGGCAGGGGGATCCAAAGAGGCCATAGAAATTTCCAAAAGAAATGATTCAGGTAATGATAGAAAAGGATGTTGGAATTGTGATAAGCTTGGTCTCTTTGAACATGATTGCAGGTTAAAGAATCAAAATAATAGAAGGCAGCAAAACAACTATGCATCACAAGTGGAGATGATTCTGAGAAGCTATTCATAGTCCAAAATCATATGATGAATACAATGTCTGCTCATGTTTCAAAATCAAATGGCAATGTCTGGTATGTTCAGTTTGGTGCTTCAAATCACATGACTAGTCAAGAGGAATGGCTTAGTAGTTTGCTAAAATTGCCAATTTCTAGATATCTTGAAACAAGCAATGACACACCATATCCTATTGAGCATTCAAGAAACATATGTTTTGAATATCACAAAGAATCTTGTTATTGTTGGAAAAATGATTGGCAAATGATTACAAGTGAGGCTCAATGCTAATGGGTTATATGTAGAAGAGTACAAGAAGGATGGAAGATTGATTGCAAAAGGAAAAAAAGTGGGTAGGATGTTCACCTTAAATGTGAAAATTCTTGAAATGAATGTATTGCAAAAGATGTAGGAGATATTGCTGATATAGAGGTCTGGCTCAAACAAATTGGACATGCAAACTCGGAGAGGCTAAAATTGATGCAATCAAAGGAGACTATCAATGGACTACCAAATTTCAAGGTTGCAAAGATGCAAAAGGTATGTGCATCATGTCAATTTGGTAAATAGTCAAGAGCATCATTTTCGCATGACAAGCATGTTAGTGAGAATGTCCTAGAAATAATACATAAAAATGTTTGGGGTCCTTCAAAGACCACATCTATGGGTGTGTTACATGTTGATTTATATAAGAATGCTGAGCTACTAATGTGATTTTGATGCACTGAAGCATGGTTGGAGCAATATGGTGCAGTCTATAGAATTCTAAGTTATGTGCCACTTCCCAGGTGTGCACAAGGATGGAGCATAGGTTACCTTCTCACACTCTTCATCTCGTCTACATGGTGGGAAAAGGGTTTATGAGTTGGAGTTCACTTCAGCATTGAGGCAAAGGTATTTGAGAAAGAAATAGCTCGACATTATATTGTTGACACACGGGTAGAAAAAGATCGACCATTCCCACTTGAAGGTAGTTCAAAATAATTAGAAGAACTTTTTCGGTTGCAATCGTTTGCATACGTCCATGCATGAGTTTCGCTTGGAAGGACTCCACATTATGAGGATTACAATGACCAAATCCGAAATGTGGAAATTGCAAAGGATATTGGGAAGTATGGGTGTTATACAACTTAGGAGCACTGTTTTTTTCATCTTTATGCATCTCAACATATCTTATAATGCTTTCCTTTCTCTAGGGTATCTACATGTGATGAAAGTTAGGAGGACCAGACTTGCATATGACCTTGACATATTTTTTACCATAGAAATTCATAATTTTTGGCATGTTCTTCATTGTAGACTCGTAACTTTTTGTGTGTTTTATGAGCAAGTTAGGGAGGTGGTGGATGCCCTCAAAAGTGTCATAAGCTATCAAGAAGGGGGTTATGCCCCATGAATACACACATTTGGGGTGTTGCTCTAGCACAATGTTGAGAACCATGTTAAGAAGCTCCACCTCCTTAATGTCAATCCGCGAAAGAGATAGGAGTGATATGAAGATCGTGAACGTGAGATGTAGTGAGAGTGAAGGTGAGAAGCATAGAGATGCACACACACATACACACACACAACAAAGAGACAAGCAAGACACAATGGAAGGTAGGAAATCAACTCTATTGCTCAAGATCGCAATTACAAGCTGACAATAACTCTAAGCTCACACTAACCAACCTAAAAAATGAGCTCTCTAGATCTTTTTATAGATTCTAGAGTAGTTTTGACCGGTTTCACATTAGTGATCGGCATAGTTAAAAAATAGGTCCTAGATGCTATTTGAAAGGGTAAACGGTGTCTAAAAATAACCAAAATTGGTACGCTCATTCTACCTAAGCTCCTCAAGCTTGAAGACTCCTCAGCTTGCACAAAATGAAGCTATGAATTACAAAAAAGGGGGTTTTCTATTTACATATGGTACAAAAGTGATGAAAATCACTGTTGGAGGTTTTGAAAAGTATTTATAAAATATAATTCTTTGAAAAATGATTTGATTGACTCCCTGCTTCTTCTTTATGATCTGTCTTCACATGCTTCCGTGTCTTCTATGCCTCTGGCTGCTTCCAACACCCCCCTCCCTCTCGCTTCTGTCATCCTTGACAGAACCTTGTTGTGCAGTCTGTCGAATTTAGTTCTGTAGGAGGTCTTGAGCGAGGGTGTGCTCTGATATTCAAATGCCTCTCGCCAGATCTGCCTCGAGTTTCTACCAATCAATTGGTTGCGGTTCATCTGATGGCGGGAGTCGATAATGCGTGGAATATACCATCTGTTCACAGGAAAATAATTGAAGTAAATGCGTAGGCCTGCTGATTAACACTTCTGAGTGATATTCCCAGAAACCGGTTTTGAACATTTCTTCGAAAGTCTGCTTATAGCACGCCGATAAGTACTTGATTCTACAATGCTAGGCATAACACACCCGGAGCGATGGCGTTGTACTCATATCATATGCAAGATCTAGATTGCCATGCTCGAAACCCGAGGTGTTTACATGGGGTGCCTTAACGCGATGGAAGACTTTGAAAACCATCTACATCATGTCAAATATTTTGATAGTCATGTGCGCTGCTATATCATCCATATGTTTCAAGCGAGGGAACCAGTGGTGAATGGATGCCATCATGTATCTGACTGTAGGTGGTCCGGTGGGTGGAGTGAAGTATGGGTAATTCAACCAATCCTGGCATTGCTTGTTATTCTGTACTTTAATCGCAAATGTCTTCCAGGAGCGGCGACGTGGCACTGGTCCCCAACATGGGTTGTACTTTAAGTGTAGAGGTACCTTGACCCAAGTACTCATCATTTCAAGATATTTCTGTAATAAATCCTTGCGCCAATCTGGTTGATAGATCTCTCCTTGCTGCGCATCTAGTGGCAAGTCTTCAAGCTCGAACTGTGTCGCATGAGAGGGTTTTTTGCCTGTTTCTTTTTCTATGGCCAATTGATATTCTAGCATTAACATAAAATAAGGTTTATACTGTAGCTCATGCCTAGAGATGTATCTGCGAGGGGCCAAATGAGCAAAATAAGGAGACTGTAAAATTCTTTCTTCAATCATTGCCATGGCGTGTAACTATGCCTCTACCCTTGCGGAGTGGGTTGTTCCAAGTTCTTCTATCGTCTTCATCCATGCGGGAGTTGGAAGTTCGAAAGTCATCTGGCCTTCAGCCGTGACTCATTCGCCTAGGATGGGTTGAGGTTCATAAGATTCTTCAAAAGTTTCCTCCATCGGAATAGTCACTGTTTCTTCCTCTGCTGGTAGTTCCGGTGGGGAGTCTGGCCGTGGGGGTGCTTCATAGACCGCTATCTGTGATTGAAGTGTTGACACCTGGGCCTGTAATGCGTCGAGTTCCTCTAGGATGTCAGGAGATGGGTCAGTAGGGGTTGGTAGTCCTTGTGGTACAGGTGCTCTTAACTGCAATATCTTGTGTTCTTCTTTGAGCTTCTGGAACTCCGCGTTCATGTTGTCATATTCATCTAACAATCTGACGTGATCATCTAGTAACATTTTCATAGATTCTGAGGGCACAACTTTAAAGCGACTGGGGCTTAATGGTTGGTCGGGTTGATCTAGGGCAGCTTCTAAATTCTCTCTGTTCTGTTCTTGTAAGCGCTGGTTCTCTTCTTTTGCTACCGCCAAGTGTCGTCTCAGTGAGCCCATGTTCCTAGTGAGTGTCGCATTGTGAATCGTCTGAGCCCTTAACAAATTATCAATATCTATGACGGACTCTTTGGTCTTTTCTTCACTTTCTAGTTCCAGTTTATGATAAGCCTCTCGTAGCTCTTGGTAGGGGGTGTTCAGTGAGGCATTCTCGATGGTCAGTGAATTTAGCTGCGACTGTAAATCGTTCGTGGTCTTTTGTAGCGTCTGATAATTATTTCCAAGAGATGTGAACTCATCTCTTACTTGAGTCATACATGTGAACATTTGTCAAAATCTAGTATCTACAGTGGGTGATAATATTAACAATGTGCTAAGCAAAGATGTAGTGGGTGTAGATGCAAAGGGAATGGGGAATGGGGGTGGGAAGTGGATGCCATGGTTATTGTGGAAAAAAGTGAAGTGCCTAAATATGATTGTGCCATGAATGAAGTGAGTGGTGGTGCGATGGGTGGTGAGATATCCATGTCATTGGAGGTAGTGTCAAGTGCGGTGATTGTGAATAGTGGAGTGATCGTGGGTGCTTGTGTGGGTGTAAATACAAGATTTACAAAAGTTGAAGAGTAATTTACAGAAGGGTTCTCGTGTACTCCTTGGTGGAAAGGGGGAAGAGGAATTATGGTGGGTCAGGGAGGTGAGACTAGGGAGAAGATTAATGGACGTGGGAATGGGAAAAGGTATCTTGGAGGTGTGGGAAAGGATGGGAAGGATGGAGGGAGAAATGGACTGGATAGAAACGTAGAAGTCCTAGGGGGTAGACTAGGTTGAGTGAGTGCGGGAATTGTGGGATGAATGGAAGTAAGGAAGGCTTCTGCTACTTCACCGTGGAAGGAGGTGGATGTTCTGGGAGAAGGAGGGTGTATGGGGGAGACTGGATGGACGGGAGGTGAAAGAGGAGCGGTTGGAGTGGCAGGTACTTCGGTCACAACAGTGGTATGTACAATAGTAGTGTGGGGTGGGGAGTCGACGAGGATAGCTTCTTCAGCTGCAGACCTTTTAGGAATTAGGCGTGCTTCCCTGGCCTGTTGGGATGACTGAGCACCTGTGGGTACGCAAATGTATTCACATGGTTTTGATAGTAGTCGTACTCGTCGGGGGTCATATTGCGGTAACAGCTTCCTCTGCAAATATCTTAATGCTTCATTAGATCCTACTGATTTAACAAGTTCCCTGGAGCCTTTGATGTATACTTCTTCGAAACCGCCTGAAACAAGTTCTTGCTCTATTAGTGCTTGGCTCTCTTCCTCAGTTAACTTCTTACGCGCCAAAACTTTTTCCATAGTACGATATAACTTCTTGATGGCCAACGTATAAGCTGCTGCTTCAAAGGTTTCATCTTCATGTGTGCTCGTGTCACCTTGGGTATCAGTGTGCTGTCCTTGTTCATCTGTCTGCTCATGTTCTTGGGAGTCATGAGTGCCTTGGCTGGCTTCATCATCGCCCTCATCATCATCTGTTTCTGTTCTTTCCTCTTCAGAGCTGAACACTACTTGTCCTTGCTGTTGATCAGGCAGAGTGGTAGGGTAGCTTGGTCTTTCATATTCTTGAGAGAAAATCTGGCCTTCAGAAAACTGAAATTCATTTGAGAAAGCATCTGGCATTTCGAAATCAAATGTTGTATCTATGGGTTCTGCTTCCAAGTTAGGTATCGGAAAAGAAAATGCTTTCGCATCAATAGTGGTGGGAACTTCTGCTGTAGTGGTGGTAGGTCCCTGGACTGATATTGCCTGTGAGGTGACTGTACTGGTAGTGCCTTCTCTAACGATAGGTCAAGATAATCGTATGCGAATAGGTTGTACAGTTATAGGGGCTTCCATCGGAGCTTGTTCTGGAGAGGGTTGTGGTGACGGTGATTCTGGGACCTGTAGGCAGGGGATGGTTCCTCTCATTCGATTCCTTGCTCGTCCTTTGCTGGCCTTCCTCACTTTCTTTGTTGTTCCCTTGAATGCTTTCATCTCCTCGCTTGTCATTGCAGGCTCTATTGGCAAGTCGTACGCCAAACACATATATACAATCCTCGTAAGAGCGCAGCATCCATTGATTACCTTCTTTCTTTCCCATCTATGTTGTGCTAAGTACAACTAATCAATTATCCAACTCGCGAGGTCTATCGTTTGAGGTCCAGTGCATGCTAAATATAAACCAAACCAGATATGCTTGTGGGGCATAGTGAATCGACCCTGAGCGGGGAAAGCAAAATGCTGCATGCATATCCTTAAGGGTTTAGATAACTCTGGTGTGATAGCCGAAATATCTTCCCACTTAGTAACATCCCCACGTTTCATAGGCTCTGGAATTTGCCTTTCTCCTTCTGTCGGCGCATGCGCTCCATCTATCTCAATAGCAGCTCTAATCAGGTCTTTGGAAAGATAAAACTTCTTAAAGGGCGGGTCATTTACCAAAGACGGTAAAATGAATGTTCCTTGCAAATCTTTCTTTTTCGAAGTTGTCAATGTGGTTATCAAATAGTAGCATCGGTAGAAATGTGGTTATCAAATAGTAGCATCGGTCAATCTGGCAAAGGATCAGTGTGTTCTGTAGTCCTTCGAACTCTCTTGAGAAAAATTGGTACTTGCCCCATGTACGGTTATCAAAAGTTAGATTGGCCTCAAAAATGAAATCTGCATCTGCCAACGGGCCTGCTAAACCTTGAAACCAATGTGAGTTACGATGAATCTTTTCACTGTATCCCCTAGGAGGGTCATCAATTGGCATAGGTCCTAGAAATCCTTGGAATTTTTGTGGTTGAGCCGTAGGATGTGGTTCCGCGAGTAGTTCGCCAATATTTGCCATCGGTACAGTGGTACCAGCTTCTGATGGTCCTTCTGCCTGCATGATGAGTGATGCGAGTGCCTAGCAGATCTGCTACAAAAGATTAACACATTAGTATGGAAATTAATCATGATCCCATTAAAGTGAGACCGCAATCCCTTTCCATAACCAATGTGTAACCCGTGTAGCCGAGTATGTGAGGTGATTTATGGAATGATTGTTGCAAAACTAATGCAGGTCTCTAGACACTGTTGCTCTAGCACAATGGTGAGAACCACGTTAAGAAGCTTCACCTCCTTAATGTCAATCCGCGGAAGAGATAGGAGTGATATGAAGATCGTGAATGTGAGATGAAGTGAGAGTGAAGGTGAGAAGCATAGAAATGCACACACACATACACACACACTACGAAGAGACAAGCAAGACACAATGGAAGGTGGGAAATCAACTCTATTACTCAAGAACACTCTTACAAGCTCAAAAGAACTCTAAACTCAAACAAGCTAACCTCAAAAATGAGCTCTCTAGCTCTTTTTATAGTTTCTAGACTAGTTTTGACCGGTTTCACATCTAGTGACCGGCATAGTTAAAAATTAGGTCCTAGATGCTATTTGGAAGGGTAAACGATGTCTAAAAATAATGAAAATTGATACGCTTGTTCTACCTAAGCTCCTCAAGCTCGAGGACTCCTCGGCTTGCACAAAATGGAGCTATGGATTACAAAATGGGGTTTTCTATGTTACATATGTTACAATTAGTGATAAAAATCACTGTTGAATGTTTTGAAAAGTGATAAAAGACATATTTGTTTGAGAAATTGATCCGACTGGCTCCCTGCTCCGTCGTTACATGCTTCCGCGGTGTCTGTGCCTCTGGCTGCTTCCAACACCCCCCTCCCTCTCGCTTCTGTCGTCCCTGGCAGAACCTTGTTGTGAGGTCTGCCGGATATAGTTCTGTAGGAGGTCTTGAGCGAGGGTGTGCTCGGAGATACGAATGCCTCGGGCTAGATCGGCCTCGAGTTTCTCCCAGTCGATTGGTTGCGGTTCTTCCGGTGGCGGGAGCTGATAGTGTGTGGAATAGACCATTCGTTCACAGGAAAATAAGTGTCATAAATGTGTAGGCCTGCTTATGAATACCTCTGAATGGTATTCCCAGAAGCCGGTTGTGAACATCTCTTCGAACGTCTGCTTGTAGCACGCCTGTAAGTACTTGATTCTGCAATGCCAGGCATAACACACCCGTAGCGATGGCGTTGTACTCATATCATATACCAGATCGAAATTGCCATGCTCAAAGCCCGGGGTGTTGACATGTGGTGCCTTGACGCGTCTGAAGACTTTAAAAATCATTTGCATCATGTCAAAGATTTTGACAGTCATATGCGCCGCTATATCGTCCATATGCTTTAATCTAGGGAGCCAGTGGCGAATTGTAGCCATCATGTAGCCAACAGTTGGTAACTCAATGGGTGGCTTAAAATAGGGGTAATTCAACCAGTCTTGGCACTGCTTATTGTTTTGTACCTTAATAGCAAAGGCAGTCCAGGAGCGGCGTCGTGTCACTGGTCCCCAACACGGATTGTACTTCAAATGCAAAGGTGCCTTTACCCATGTACTCATCATCTCTGGATACTGCTGTAGTAAATCTTTTCGCCACTCTGGCTGATAGATCCTTCCTTGCTGCGCATCTAGTGGCAAATCATCCGCCTCAAATTGAGTTGCATGCGATGGTTTCTTACTTGTCTCTTTCTCAATGGCTAACTGGTATTCGGCCATTAACATGAAATACGGTTTATACTGTAGCTCATGCCCAGATATGTATCGTCGCAGGGCCAAATGAGCAAAGAATGGAGATTGTAAAATTCTTTCTTCCATCATCGCCATGGCATGTAATTGTGCCTCTACTCTAGCTGAGTGCGTTGTCCCAAGTTCCTCAATAGTCTTCATCCACGCGGGGGTCGGAAGTTCGTACGTCATCTGACCTTCGGCCGTGACGCGTCCGCCTGGGATGGGTTGTGGCTCGTACTCTTCTTCAAACGTTTCCTCCACCGGGATGGTGACCGTTTCTTCCTCAGCTGGAAGCTCAGGTGGGGAATCTGGCCTTGGTGGTGCTTCATATACTGCGATCCTTGAGTCAAGGTGTGATACCTGGGCCCGTAATGAGTTGAGTTCCTCTAGGAGGTCAGGAGAGGGGTCCACATGTGCTGGTATGTCTTGTTGTGCCGGTTCTCGTAACTGGAGTAATTTGTGATCTTCTTTGAGTTTCTGTAACTCCTCGTTCATGCGGTCGTATTCATCTAGTAAACTTACATGATCGTCTAGCAGCATCCTCATCGAGTCTGAAGGAATGGCTTTGAACCTGCTAGGACTGAGTGGTTGGTCTGGGTGGTCGAGCGCTGCTTCTAAGTTTTCTCGGTTCTGATCCTGTAAGAGCTGGTTTTCTTCCTTGGCGGCTGCTAGGTGTCTTCGTAGTAATCCCATGTTTCGTGTTAGCATTGCATTGCGGACTGTCTGGGCTCTTAATAAGTTATCCAGGTCAGCAGTTGCTTCCTTGGTCTTTTCTTCGCTTTCTAGTTCCAATTTGTGATATGCCTCGCGTAATTCCTTGTATCGGCTGTTTAGTGAGGCATTCTCAATAGACAATAAATTAAGCTGCGACTCTAAGTCATTGGTTGTCCTTTGCAGCTGCTGATAATTATCACCAAGAGATGTGAACTCATCTCTTACTTGCGTCATACACATGAACATCTGTCGAAATGCATTATCTACAGTGAGTGATAGTATTAATGGGGTGCTAAATGAAGATGCAGTGGGTGTAGATGCAACGGGAACGGGGAATGGGGTTGGGAAGGTGGATGCTGTGGTGATTGTTGAAAATTGGGATGTTCCTAAATATGTTTGTGCTGTGAGTGAAGTGAGTGATGGTGCAGTGGGTGGTGAGATGTCCATGTCATTGGACGTGTCTAGTGCGGTGACTGTGAATATGGGTGTGACTGTGGGTACTCGTGCTGGTGTAAATACGGGATTTACAAAGGTTGAGGAGTAATTTACAGGGGGGCTGGCTGGAGCAGCTTGGTGGAAAGGGGAAATAGGGGTTACCGTGGGTCGGGGAGGTGAGACTGGGGAGAAGGTTAATGGCGGTGGGAATGGGAAAAGGGGTCTTGGAGTTGTGGGGATAGATAGGAAAGATGGATGGAGGAATGGGTTGAATGGAAAGGTGGATGTGTGAGGGGGTAGACTAGGTCTAATGGGTGCGTGAATTGTGGGGTTAGTGGTCGGAAAGACGATTTCTGCTACGCCACCAGCGATAGAAGATGACAGTCGGGGGGAAGGAGGGTGAATAGGGGAGGCTGGAGGGATGGGCGGTGATGGAGGAGCAGTTGGGGTGGTCGGTACTTCAGTGACTACTGAGGTATGTATAGTTGTAGCGCGGGGTGGGGAATCTATAAGGATGATTTCTACTGCCAACAAACTTTCGGGGACGAGGCGTGCCTCCCTGGCTTGTTCTGAAGACTGTGCTCCTATTGGTACACGAATGTATTCGCCGGGCTTTGAAAGTAGTCGTACTCTGCGGGGGTCAAACTGTGGTAGTGGCTTTCGTTGCAAGTACATGAGGGCTTCGTTGGAGCCTACTAATTTGACTAACTCTCTGAATCCTTTGATGTATGCGTCTTCGAATCCGCCTGTGACAAGTTCTTGTTCTATTATTGTTTGACTCTCTTCCTCTGTCAGCTTTTTGCGTGCCCAAACCTTTTCCATAGTTCTATACAGCTTCTTGATAGCTAGTGTGTAAGCCGCTGCTTCGTAAGTTTCATCTTCATGGGTACTTGTATCACCATGTGTGTCTGTTTGTTGGCTTGGTCATCTGTCTGTTCATGCTCTTGGGATTCCTGTGTTCCCTGGCTAGCTTCGTCGTCTCCTTCGTCGTCATCGGTTGCTGTTCTTTCGTCATCAGAGCTGGACACGATCTGTCCTTGTGGCTGATCCCTGGGTGTGGTGGGGTAGCTAGGCCTTTTCTTGAGAAAACAATTGTCCTTCTGAAAACTGGAACTCATTGGAGAATGCATCGGGCATCTCAAAATCAAACGTTGTGTTTAGTGGCTCTGCTTGTTCTGTTTCTAAATGGGGTATTGGAAAAGAGAAAGCTTCCGCACCAATAGTGGTGGGAAGTTCAGCTGCTGTGGTGATAGGTTCTGTGGTTGTGGCTGCTTGGGGTGCAACAGTACTGGTGGTGCCCTCCGGCGTAACTGGTCTTGATAACCGTATACGAATTGGTGGTACCGTGGGAGTGGCTGCTGTTGGTGACTGCTCTGGAGATGGTTGTGGCGAGGGTGATTCTAGGACTTGTAGGCACGGGATAGTGCCTCTCATCCGCTTTCCGGCTCTGCCTTTGCTAGACTTTCTAGCCTTCTTAGTGGTCCCTTTGAATGCTTCCAGCTCCTCACTCGTCATGGCGCGCTCTATGGGTAAATCATATGCCAAACACAGGTATATAATCCTTGTAAGTGCACAACATCCATTGATGACTTTCTTTCGTTCCCATCTATGTTGTGCCTAATAGAGCTGATCAATTATCCAGCTAGCTAGATCAACCGTTTGAGGTCCAGTACATGCTAAGTATAATCCAAACCAGATTCTTTTGTGGGGCATGGTAAGACGATCCTGAGCTGGGAAAGCAAAGTGCTGCATGCATATCCGTAATGGCTTAGAGAGCTCAGGGGTTATAGCTAAAATATCCTCCCACTTAGTTACGTCACCACATTTCATCTGCTCTGGAACTAGCCGTTCTCGCTCTGTCGGAGTGTGCATTCCATGTATTTTCAGAGCTGCGCGAATTAAATCTTTAGACAAATAAAACCTTCTGAATGGAGGATCATTTACCAAGGATGGTAACATGAATGTGCCGGGTAGATCTTGTTCTCTGAAGCCGTTAAGGTGGTTACCAAGTAAAAACATCTGTAAAAATCGGGCTTAGGCAGAGGGTCGCTAAAATACTCTGTAAATCCCGCTCGTGCCCAAACGTGCGTTAGATCTTGTGTATTCTGTAGTCCTTCAAATTCTCTTGACAAGAACTGGTACTTGGTCCATGTGCAAAGATCAAATGCCAAATTGGCCTCAAATATGAAATCAGCGTCTGCTAATGGTCCTGCTAGGCCTTGAAACCAATGAGAATTACGATGAATCTTCTCAGTATATCCTCTAGGAGGATCATCGATTGGCATGCGTCCTGGAAAACCTTGAAACTCTGGTGGTTGCATCGTAGGATAAGATTCTGCGAGTAATTCTCCAATATTGGCCATTGGTGTGCTTGGGCCAGCTTCTGATGGTCCTGCTTCGGTTTGCATGATGGCTGACGAGCTAATGGAAAAGATCTGCTACAAAAGATTAACACATTAGTATGGAAATTAATTAAGATCCCATTAAGGTGAGACCGCAATCCTTTTCCATAACCGATGTGTAACCCGTGTAGCCAAGTGTCATGAAGTGATTGATGCAATGATTCTTTGTAGAGCTAATGCAGGTCTCTAGACACCTACATGGTTCAGATTATGCCTACATTTCTTGATGAGCTTTTATTATGCATGATGTGGGGTTTTGGTGTATGAATTTATACAAGGTTTGGTTGAGGGTGAATTATTACAAGGGTGGAGTTTAAACAGGGTGGGAGAATTGTTAGATAAGGGGGTACAAGAAGACGTCTGGATACGTTTCGGTATCCATTTCCTAAGAGTCTTGGAGTGAGTGGTATGTTTCTGCTGAGGGACAAAAAGTGGTATCGGGTTTGGTGGTATTGAAGGATGAAAAGATTTCGGAGGGGTATATATTACATGGCTAGAGGGTTGGGCTATAATACATTGTTTGGGTACCCAAATCTGCATGGGTGTGGGTCTATGGATAAGGTATTTCTTGGCGATCCAAATCTGTCGAGTATTGGTATTTGTAAAAAAAGATCGAGGGGACTTTGGATGCTGACTCTGCTTCTGTTGAAACTTTGTCCTGTTCTCGTCTGCAGTGTTGCCGATAGCCTGTGGTTGCTGTCCTTTTGGCACCCATATTTGTTTCGTGCCACTTGTTCTGTGATGTTGATACTGCTGCTTTCCTTGCCTTGTCTGGTGTTGTCGTCGGTCTGGGTTCCTCTGTTGTGGTTGACTCCTTCGAGGTTGGGTTTGAGAGGTCCAATGGACGCTCTGCTTTGGAAAAGAAGGGAGATCCAACACTTGCGTGACCTGCCCATTAGGAAGTGATTCGTTATTTATCTTTAATCTAGGCCAGTCCGCAGCAAGTTTGGAAGGATGAGCACCGCAGGGTATTGTGCTCATTTGGCCGCTAATGCAACCCACCTGACCGCTGATTGTGTCCATCTACCCTAGCGGTTGGGTAGCTTCCCCTTCTAGTTTGCACGAAGCCCCAGGGAAGATCTCCTGTCGTCCTTCTGATTGACAATTGTCCCTAGCCAAGCCCGAGTGGGTTGGTGTAGACGTAACGTGATTGATCTGACCCAAGATCTTCCGGTCTTCCATCGCATGCATTTCATAGGGTCTAGGGTTACAAGCCTCAGTTGGAATGCCGTTAGGGAAGTCAAGCGGTATCACTCGCTTTTGCTCTAAGGTTCCAATCTGTAAGGAGCCTTGTCTAAGATTTAGTTCCACTGAGTGATCGTATAGCCAATCTTGGCCAAGGATTAGGGGTTCTATCAGGTCTTCATCATGGCACACTAGTAGCTTTGCTGTCATGGTCACATCCTTAATGAGGATAGGAAGGTCCACCTCACCCATGCAAGGGGTTTCCATGCCTCCTAGCCCTATGAGGTATGCCTCAATTGGCCGCATTTCTATTCCTGAATCCTTATAGTGGGACCATCTAATCGCACTAGTCGTAGCACCTGAGTCAATTAAAGCCCTGAGCTCTTGGCAAGGGTTGCCGTGCTCTAGCCTAACTGTAATGAATGGTCTCCTGTCCACTATACTAGGATGAGTGGTTGACTTTACGTGACACATGGCCATGGGATATCTGGGTGTAGTTTCTAGATGGTTATAATGTTCTCTCCCTAGTCCTTGTCTTCTTAACTTCATGCGTTTAATGCGTTCTATTGCTTCTACCTGAGCTTCCGCTCGTATTCTATTTTCTTCCTCCTTACGCTTCTTTGCCAACGTGAGTCGTCTAAGCATATCCTCAGTAAGAGGTTCCTGATATAGCTTGACTCTACATCCACTAATATAATTAGGCATTATATCTCCTTCTAAAGTGGCTAATTGTACTGCTCCACTTGTTGATAGTCTGTTAATGATCATAGGTCCATAACCTCGCGTTTCTAACTTACGTGCGTGTTGTTTCAGCGTATATACTAGAACTAAATCTCCTTCTTTTAAGCCTTTATCTTTCACATGTGCATCAAAATATGCTTTTTGTCGCTTCTTCGCTGCATATATTCCTGCTGCTGCCTTTAGCCTGGTTTCTCCTAGTCGTTCCAAGTCCATTATTCTTGTTGATAACTCATGGCCGGTCCACTGATGTTCTTGTGCAACCTTAAGGGTCGGTATCAAGAAGTCCAAAGGAAGCACAGCATTCTGACCAAAAACCATCTGAAAGGGAGTTGCATTGAGTACGGTCTTGTAGGCCACTCGATATGCCCAAACAGCATGATGTAACTGTTTGTCCCAATCTGAACGTTTGTTGTTCACGAGTTTCGTCAGTACGTTACAAAGGATCTTATTAGTGCTTTCAGCCTGACCATTGGCCTGAGAATGATATGGTGCGGATTTCTTGTGAATCACCATAAAATCCTGTAACAAATATTCAATGACTTGGTTTAGAAAGTGAGTGCCTCGATCGCTCACTAACTCTATAGGCAATCCATATCTTGTAAAGACATTCTCAAATAAGAATTTTGCAGTTGTGTGTGCATCATTCTTTTTCGTGGCTTTTGCCTCTACCCATTTGGTAAGATAATCTGTGGCAACAATAATGTATTCAGCATGTGTACCTTTTGCAGGGGGTTAATGGGTCCTACAAAGTCTATACCCCACTTAGAAAATGCACGTCCGCCCATCATGGGTTTCAATGTCATTTCATCTCTGCGAGTAGGAAACTGAGTTCTTTGGCACACATCACATCTCTTTACATAGGTATGAGCATCCATGTGAAGAGTGGGCCACCATAATCCTACAAAGAGGATGGCTTTGATTATCCTATCGGGTCCAAAATGACCTCCTGCAACACCTTGGTGTGCAGTCTCTAGTATGCTCAGATAATCGCTCTCATGAATACATTGTCTTAGATATCCATCTCGTCCTCTTTTGTATAGGTTATCGCCAATAAGTGAATAATCTTGAGCTTCCTGCTCTAGACTGCGTTGTCGAGCTAAGGTCATGCCTTGAGGGAATGTCTTCGTCCTCAAGTATGTCACTAATTGTTCACTCTAGTCTGGTGTGAGAGACACGTGATACAATGTAGCATGCTCTACTGGTGGTCTTTCACAACAAACATTGCATTCCTTACACAACCTGTAGACATCTGCTTCCATCGTAGGCCAATATACTCCTAGTCTATGCAGAGTCTGTAGTGTTTGATGTTTTGGATGATGTTGCTTTAATGCACCTACATGTGCTAATTGCAACGAATTCGCGTGTTCTGATTCATCTACACAACAAGCAAGAATCTTTTGATTATCCTGTTTATATATGCTTCCTGCCATTATTTGGTATCTCTGAGACTTGGTAATCTCTCCCTCTTTGATCTTCATCCTAGGATTCTTGGGTCCATATGTGAGAATAGGGACTATAGGCTTAGCCCATTCTGTTGCTATCTCAAGATTAAACAAGTATGCATCTGGTAACTCATCCACTACTCCTTGAGGAGCTTCTCTTGAGGTTAGTCTTGAAAGGTGGTCAGCTCTAAGATGTGTCTTTCCTTTCCTGACTACTACTTCAAAATCATACTCCATGAGTAATAGAAACCAACGTATCAGTCGTCCGGTGTTACATGGTTTGTTGACTAGGTACAATAGGGCTTGATGATCTGTAAAGAACTTGAATTTGATTGCCAACAAATAGTGTCTGAACTTCTTTACCGCATAGATCATCCCTAATCCTTCTCGTTTAGTCGTGGTGTAATTTCTTTCTGCTGCGTTCAATTGTCTGCTCGCATAAGCTATGGGGAGATCTATGTTACCTTCATTCGTGGGTTGTGCTAACACACATCCTATGGCGTAATTGGATGCATCCACATGTACATGGAATGGCTTACTCCAATCTGGGGTAGTCAATATAGGTGCTGAGCACAAGCGTCGTTTAAGTTCATTGAATGAATTTTCACATTCATCTGTCCATTCAAAATTGGTTAAAAGAGAGTACAACGGCTTGGCTATGATTGCATACATGTGTATGAATCTCCTATAATAACCGCAATGGCCCATAAATGCTTGTACCTCTTTTACATTAGTTGGTCTAGGTAATTCTGCAATTACCTTCACCTTTTCTTCATCCGTAGAGATTCCATTTTTTGACACAATGTGTCCTAGAATTTTGCCTTGTCTGACCATGAAAACACATTTTTCTGGGTTCAAACAAACCTGATATTCTCGACATTTGTCAAATATTTGTCTTAACTCTGGGATATGTGTCTGTCTTACATTTGAATGTGCACATAAGTCATCGACATAAACTTCCAAACTCTTGCGTAAGAATTCCTTAAAAACATGACACATGAGTCGCTGGAAAGTGGCGGGTGCATTTGTTAAGCCAAATGGCATCACACGAAATGCAAATATACCCCATTCAGTGGCAAATGCCGTCTTGTGTTGGTCCTCTGGAGCAATGGCTACTTGATTATAGCCTGAAAAACCATCAAGAAAGCTGTAAACTTCCTTGCCCGCAACTCTTTCCAATAGATGTTCTGTGATAGGAAGAGGATAACTGTCTCTAATCATGGCGGCATTAACTTCTTTAAGGTTAATACACACACACAATTTTCCATTCTTCTTGGGCACTACCACAATGGGAGATACCCATTCGGTATGCTCAATTTCGTAAATGAATCCTGCTTCTATCAAACGATCTATCTCCTCTTTAATCTTCGCAGCGTAGTTATCATTGTACGTGTAAGGTTTCTATTTTGTCGGTTTTGCATCTGGAGTCATAGGGATTCTATGAGAACATATATCTGGATCTACTCCTTTCAAATCTTTGTAACTCCAAGCAAAAACATCTCTATATTCGCGTAATAGGACAACTAATCTCTTCTTCTTCTTCCTTCGTCAAATCATGCCCTATGTATGTACATTTTTCTTCTTCTCCTTCTATGGCTACGATTATTTTCTTGGTTTTCTCTCGGTTATCATATACTTGTCCGTCATTCACCTTTCTATTAGGCATTCGTACCATGATTCTTCTATCTTTGATTTCATATATCTTGAAGTTCTCGGGTACCTCAAACAAAGATTCTTCTTTTTCTGACATGTTTTCTTTCTTCTTTCTTTTCTTGCCTTCACTTTTGCTAGTCACTTGAGTGGCTATTCTCACGTCATTCATAATTTCCTCGTGTCTCTGAGTGTGAGTCTCTACTTTGTAGAAATATTCTTCCTCTGATGCAAATGGAGATTCCATGATAATTGATTCTAAATCAAAATCGCTTGTATCCTCAAATGCATCAGTGTTAGGTTCACACTCTTCTAAAATTGCATCGCACATGATTGGCTCTATCGTGAAAACTGATATGTCATAGCCATCCTCGTCACAGTGGGGTGTCCATTGTTCTTCATTGATGGCTACATCCATGGTTGCTAGGATTTCTGCCCAACCATGGGGTTCAAACTCTTCGTCTGGAAATACTACAGGTGCATAAGCTGGATCCTGAAGGGTTCGTGGATGTTGTTCTGCACCTAAGGTCCTGGCTTCTAACCTTTCTTTCTCTTATTTTGCTACTTTACACATCCATAAATGGGTATCCTCATGCAACCAAGAAGGGTCTGATTCTAATGAGTGCACGGATTCTGTCTCTACCTGTGTCTTATGGATGGTATTCCATTGTATTGGGGGTACGTCTCTATGTGAATAGTCTTTAAGATTGAATTTGGTAGTCACTCCTAAATGTTGCAAGTACAAAGAATTAGTTCCCCAATCTTGTACAATTTGCAACTGATGCATGAATGGTCGTCCCAATATCATCTCATAAGCATGATTTTTACTAAAATCACAAATGGCAAAGGTATGCTCAAATTCTACTCCACAAGTGGTGAGAGATATGCCTTCTAGTAAGCCTAATGGTTTTTCTATGTGTCCGTCAGCCATTTGTAGCTTCATCCTGGTAGGTCTGAGTGCTGGCTTACCCCAACGTTCCCATAAAGCGGTGGTAGCTATGGCTACTCCGGCTCCTGAATCTAAGATGGCTTTCATGGTGTAGCCCTGATGGGTTATTGGAAGATAAGTGTTATCTTCCTCTCCTTTGCTTACATCTCCAATCTTTTCTACGGGTATCTCTGGTACCTTATTTTGTGATCCTATTTGTGAGGGAGTAGTAGCAAGCTCAGGGAATTGATTTGCTACATGTTTCCACAATTCTGGTTTTACCTTTAACAACTCCTCTAGAGTGAGATTACACTGTACCTTGGTATTCTTGATCACTTCCGTGTCTCTAGGTATCACTGATTCTTCATTCCTCACTATTATCGTGGGTGCTCTCATACTAATAGACTTTGCTTCCCAAGGTCCTGTGAACTGAGGTAATTCTTGTAAAGAATTAGATTCAAAGCCTGTGTGTTCACTCAGTTGTTCTTCCTCTACATCATCGTAAATGGAGGGAATGTCTTGGGGAAATTGCTCTTGCAAGTCATCTATTTCTTGAATAGGAGGATGGGTTCCTTGTTCCTTTCTCCATTTCTCTTGTTGGATTTCTCTCAAAAATTCATGTGAATATTTATGTATGGAAGACAAATTGTCTTGACTTTCTGTATTGGGTACTTGAGACAGGGATGGTACATTCCTTTCTTGTGTCTCTAGGACAATAGGGTTCCTATGCTGATCCTTTTTCTCTTTGCTTTCAATCAAATATTCTAGCCTCTCCATTAGTCCTTGGAAATGTAATTCCGGTTTTGCCATGTTATTCCAATTAAGATATATAAAGGCTTCAAACAAAGCTTGTGCTAGTTCTACCATCTTCATGCAAAGTTTAGTTCTCTCAATTTCTAGATCAGCTCGAGGGTAGTTTTTACTTATTTCAGCTACCTGAGGTCCTTCTTTTAATGTAGCCTGATATGCACGAAACATCATGTCTAGATTTTCTGGTATGGGTTCCGCTAAAACTGATCCTGATTTCTGAGTTGGATTCTCTTGATTCAAGTCCTGTGAAGTCAATTCTAGGATTTTGGCTCTAGATTTTACTTGAATTCTGCGACGTGGTCATAGGGATCTCCTGTCCCATCAAAATAATTTTTCATATATTTCACTAATTGAGTGGGTCTCAATATTCTTGCGTGTTCACGTGGTCTAGGTAGAGGAAAATCATCTCTACCACCTGGTATTCCATGATCTCTTTGCCTATCTACTCTATTAGTGTCTGTGGTTGTTCTATCTCTCCCTATGGGATGAGTGAAGCTTACTTCGGGTCTCTCTTTATTTCTTTCTCTTTGATTTCCATGGGCTGATGATGTTCCTGCCCCTTGTTGACTTGTGTTCATGTTCGTTCTAGATGGAGGGAATACCAATTCACCTCTCCATGTGTATGTGTTTTTAGCGTGGTCAGGCACCACAAAGACTCTTTCTGAAGTCTCATCCAGGTATACAACCTTTCCAGGTGTATCCGGGTCCTTGAACTCGTATATAGTGATGATACCTACCTCACTAAGTAGTTCTGTCTTGTATCTCCAAAAGGCTTCATCAGTTTCTTTATTTACAAACAACTCTATGCTTCTGTTGTCTTGAGGGATCCATTCCGGGATTAGTACTCGTGTCAGTACAGATTTCCCTCTAGGTGTTCTTGGTTCTTATAATGGTTCTTTTCCTTGAGATTTAGTTTCCGTCTCTGGCTGAATCACGCCAAACTCATTCGTATTGTTTGGCTGCGTACTTAGGATGTACATCGTTCCTTCCTTGTCTATGTATGCGTCTCTCTCGAATTTCACCACTGGACGTTCCAATCCAATGGGTTGATCGGGGTTGTGCATTTGCACCACTTGCCTTCGCAAACCATCCTCATAGATGCGAGCACCTAATCGGTTGGTTCGGAGAAACTCTAGTTGAGTCCTATAGGGTCCTTCTGTTTTTTCTAAATAGGCTACATTCGACCCTTCTTCTGGTCTTTCTGTGCTAAATGCCATTTCTGAATCACTCGTGTCTGAATTCTCGTAGGGATAACTAGTGTTCAATTGCTGAGCCCACGATCGAGCAGTAGTTCTTACACTTGCCTCTGATGATCTAAGGCTTCGTCGGTCTGACTTACCTATATGTTTGCCCGATCTAAGGTTCATTAATTTTGTTCCTTGCACACTCAGTACACGCTCAGATCGTCAATGATTCTTGTTATTACTTTCTTGATTCTTTTTAAATTTCTTTAGATTCTTGTCTTAATGTATGCGTCAGGAATTCGACTTTCCGTGGTACTTTGAGTTCTCGTTCCGTCAGACTTATGTTCTTTCCTTTAGGTTTTCGTGTCACACACCTTTACTTTAGTCTTGGACTTGATAAATTTAATTCTCTTGAACTTGAGGCGTTCCTATCGTCTTTAATCCGCAATACTACCGTTTAGCCTAAGCTAAGAATTGACTGAGGGGGTTGAGTAATCTTCCAACCTCGAGTCAGCTTTTCTGGTTGCTCTGATGCCCAAGAAGCCGCACTTCCCAAGCTTTATGCCCTTCACTGACTTGCTTTGGTTGCCTTTGATTGCCCTTGCTAGACCTGGAAAAATTCAATATTAGACCAATTCACAGTTGGATGATCAAGCACTTGAGTATATACACCTTTTAAGTCCCTTCCCTTTTGCCCAACTTTTCAATGTTTGCCCCCTGGCTTTCTAGTCCCAAACTAGGTCAACCTCAAAATATCTTATCTAAAAAGCTTTCTAATGAGCTATTAAGCTCAAAAAACGGACTTCGGATGAAGAAGTTATGACCGTTCAGGCCCTGGGGGGTAAAAACTGACAAACAGGTTTTTCTCCAAATATGAGCTAAGGGGTCTCCTATGAGTATAATCACCCAAAAATTTCCCAAAAAAAGCCCCAAAATTGGCCAAAAAATGAAACCCTAAAATTTGCGATGGGGGTGCACAATCGCGATGGTCTAAGATGATCGCGATGGTCTGGGACCGTCGCGATGGCGTGAGGGTGAACAATCGCGATGGCGTGAAAGTGGACAATCGCGATGGCGTGAAAGTGGACAATCGCGATGGCGTGAGTGTGAACCGTCGCGATGGCTCGATCAGGTGGACAATCGCGATGGCGTCAGTCAACGGTCAACGGGGACAATCGCGATGGTCCAAAGTGAACCGTCGCGATGGTCACAGATGCGATGGCTTGAGCCAATCGCGATGGTCTGGGCACGATGGCGTGAGCCAATCGCGATGGTCCGAATTTTTGAAGTGTCGCGATGGTGTGAGGGTGTCGTCGCGATGGTCCAAAAAAATGAACCGTCGCGATGGTCTAGCTTGCCACGTGGCACCGTCGGCGCGATGGCGTGAGCCAATCGCGATGGTGTGGGGTTAACCGAACAGTCGTGATGGTCCGCGAACCGTCGTGATGATCCAAATGAACCGTCGCCATGGCGTGAGACCGTCGCGATGGTCCGGTCGAGCCGTCGCGATGGCGTGAGCCAATCGCGATGGTGTGACACAATCGCGATGGTCTGAGACCGTCGCGATGGTCCACCAAACTGAGAATTTCTGAAATGCATCTATGGATTCGTAGATGCGCAAGGGTCGCCTACACTCCTCTGTGGTCGCTTACCAAAAATTCCGCACTTCGCAGACCATCGCGATGGTCTGACACAGACGGAAATCTCTGACAGAAAGTGAAGTTTTTACCTTTTCCAAGCTTTCTTGATGCTGTGGAGCATACCTGCAAGAAAACTCAAGAAAACCAAAGTACTGTTGGTGCATGACAATCATCAATTGAAGGATTATGAAGAAATGAAGTCAAGGAGTTAAGAAGAGAACAAATTCAGAAGGTTGAATCAAGGACATATTCAGAAATCCAAAGATATGTACACATATGTACATTAGCTGACATATACTTTTGTTTAGTCATACACTTGTATATATTCATCTATAAATATGTTGGAAAAAGTCGGGGCAAATAGAGCAGAAGAAGAATAGAGAATAGGTAGAGAGAAATCAGTTGTAAGGTGTGTCATTAGACACATGAAAAGTGAGTGAATTGTCTATCCTCACTTAGATGTAATTTTTTTGAGAAATTGAAAAATTTTGCGCCCGATATTTTGCTGTCTGCTCCTTCTGTGTTTAATCTTTTGAGAAATCCTTCTGCACGTATCTAAGTCCATAGCTAATCTATCTATGGCTAGAACTTCAGAGGTTAATTGCAATCAGGCTGAGAGAATTTTGTTTAGGAACATTCATATGTGAAAATGTTCTAAGAGTCATCAAAACTGGCGCAGATTTCATCTTCAGAGAAATGGTCATTGCTTAGTCCACAGTGTAAAGTTTTACACAAGTGAGGGCTCAAAATCTAAGTTGGAAGGTAAGCCATCTATGGCTAAAAGATCTTGATCAAACGGGATTTACTTTGGGAGAACTAGTGTTAAGAAGTTGCAGGTGTCAAAGTCGCCATTGCAGAGAAGCTGGTTCAGACATAGGTAAAGTGTTTCACACATTTCTCAGTGTGTACTCAATCATTTTGAGAAATTTAACTTGGTAAAGTTGCGCAATCTCAAGGCGAAGTGTTGTGCAAAGTTTTATAAAAAACTTTACAGGATTGATTAGTCAATGAGTGATTAATCTGCAGCAGACTTTTCAGAGAAAAGTGATTTCTTTACAGTTAGTCAAAATCTTGGTAATGTGAAAGTATATTTTCAAAATTAGGAGGAGTCCAAAGTTATTCTTGGTCTAGAGGTGGTCTAATACCAAGGATAGCTTGTTCTTTTGGAGATTAACACTCTGCATCAGTGGTATCAGAGCAGGTTGTGTCAAAATTGAAGTGAAGAAGACTCCGACTACTGCAGAAATACAAATCTTTACATCTTGAAGGTGCAAAAGGATAAAGGTTGAAGAAAACTTGAAGGTAGACACATTGAAGCTATCAAAGGATCAGAAGGAGCGAGATTCAAAGTCAAGGTATATTTATTTCTCATAAAGATTAAAGAGTTGACAATACAGGTAAAGAAACAATGGGAGATAGTCTCCAAATTGAAAAGTTGGATAGAGAGAACTATCCAGCTTGGTCTATGAGGATGGAAGCTCATCTTATGAGCAAAGATCTGATAGGATACATCACAGGAGATGAAGAAAAGCCAGAATTCAGAGATCCTAGTGTTCCAACTAGGGAGGAGCTTGCAGATTTGAAGAATTGGATGAAGAAGGATGCTCAAGCAAGAAGCATAATCTACATGGCAGTCAATGACTATTTGCTTCCTCACATTAGAGGACTTGAAAGTGCATGTGACATTTGGAATGCTTTGGAGGAGCATTTCCAAAACACAACCAAATCAAGGAAGGCTTCACTATGGGCAGAATTTACTACCTTCAAGAAGAAGGCCTCACAGTCAATTTCTGATTATGTGACAAAGATGAAGGACATTGCAGATTCTTTAGGTGCAGTGGATGAAGATATTGAAGAAGACAAATTGGTAAGACAAATACTCACAGGGCTAAGAGGAGATGAGAAGTGGAAGCCTTTCATTTTATCTACAGAACTTTCATTAGATCACTTTACTCCTGATTTGAATCAATTGTTAGGTCATATGCTAACTTTTGAGAATGATATCAAAGGAGATGTTGATAAGAGTGCAGGTCATGCAATGTATTCTAAAGACAAGAAGAAAGCTAACAAAGGGAAGCAACAATCAGGTGAAGAAGAAGGTACTTCAAACCAAGCAAATTTCATAAGAGGAAAAGGAAATGGCAGAAGTAGAGGAAGAGGCAGAAACAACAAAGATAATGCAAGAGCTTGTTGGATATGTGGTAAGACCAATCATCTATCTCATGATTGTTGGCGCAATAATCAGAATAATAGTAATTATCAGAACTTTAATCAAAGAGGAAGAGGTGGTAGATTTCAGAGAGGAAACTTCAGAGGTAGAGGTGGTAGGAATTCTTTTGGAAGAGGTGGAGGAAGAAGCTTCCAAAATCAATCCTATAATAACACCTACTACAACTATGCATCAGATCAGAAGGAGGACTCGACTCTCATTATGAATACATGTGAAACCTCACATGAGGACATGAGAGTGTTCTATATTGATTCAGGATGTAGTAATCATTTAAGTGGAAATATTGCTTTGATGACTGACCTAGATCATAATGCAATTAATCATACAGTTTAGACAGGTGATAATACAAAGCATAAGGTAAAGTCAATTGGTTCAGTCAAAGCTAAGGATGGGAGCACTCTTCTGAGTAAGGTTCTTTATGTTCCCACAATCCCAAAGAATTTGATCAGTGTAGGTCAAGATGGAGGGGGAGAGTATTTTTCAAATGAATTCAATGATTACTTGTGGAATGTAGGTATAAAGAGAGAGGTTACTTGCAGGTACTCCCCTCAACAAAATGGGGTAGCAGAAAGAAGAAATAGGACTCTTGTTGAGTTTGCAAGGTCCATGATGAAAGAGAAGAATTGCCCAAATTATTTGTGGGCAGAGGCTGTAAATACAGCTACATATTTGGTAAATAGATTGCCTTGTAAAGCTTTGCAAGGTATGACACCATATGAAGCTTGGTGGGGTAAGAAACCTACCTTAGATCATTGCAGAATATTTGGATGCTTGGCATATGCATATGTGCCATCTCAATTGAGGCATAAGTTGGAGTCTAAGGCAGAAAAGTATGTATTCATTGGTTATGATGATAAACAAATGGGATACAGGTTGTGGAGTCCATCCACAAAGCAATTCCTTGTATCCAAGGATGTTACATTTGATGAGCAAGGTACTTGGTATGCAGGTAAATATAATGTACATGCAAATGATGAAGAAGTAGTGGATCAAAGGAAAGGTAAAGCAAAGATTCAATTACTTGATGAAAATGAAAATAATGAAGTACAGATTGAAGTTGAAGAGAGGCCAAGGTTTGATCCAGAATGTGATGAACCAGAGACTTCAAGAAGTGCAGAAGTTAGGAGGTCATCTAGGCACAAATGGCAACCTACAAGGTATAGCTATGACACTTCATTCTTGACTACTAAAGATTATGCTTATTTGGTAAAAGCAGATGAAGATCCATCTACATATGATGAAGCCAAAGGCAAGAGAAATTGGGAAGAAGCTATGCAAGAGGAGTATGATGCATTGATAGAGAATCAGACTTGGGATCTGGTTCCTAAACCTAATAGCCAAAAAATTATTGGATGTAAGTGGGTTTACAAAACAAAAAGATTTGCAGATGGAAGTGTGTCTAGATACAAAGCTAGACTTGTTGTGAAAGGGTATGCACAAACATATGGAGTGGACTATGATGAGACCTATAGTCCTGTGGCAAAAATGACAACCATCAGAACTCTCATAGCAATTGCTGCTTGCAAAGGTTGGAAGTTGCCTCAATTAGATGTTAAAAATGCTTTTTTGAATGGTTATATTTCAGATGAAGTTTACATGGAGCAACCAGATGGATTTAAAGATCAAGAGAACCCAAATTATGTGTGTAAGCTCAAGAGAGCTTTGTATGGATTAAAGCAGGCCCCAAGGGCATGGAATTATAGGCTTGTAAAATTCTTGAATGATCTTGGATTTCAAGCATCAAAGGCAGATAGTAGCTTGCTAGTCAAAGCAAGTGAAGATGGATTCATTTATGTTTGTATTTATGTTGATGACATAATACTTACAGGAACAGATGATAAAGGGATACAAATGATCAAGAAGCAGATGGAGAAAGAGTTCAAAATCAGTGATTTGGGGAACCTATCATTCTTCTTGGGAATGGAGATTTCTTATACTCAACATGGAGTATATGTGACTCAAGAAAGGTATCTTAAAAATTTGCTAACCAAATTTAAAATGGAAGATTGCAGGGTTGCACCTACACCTTTGGAAGTGAACCATAAATTGTCTAGGTTTGGAGGAGAAGAGTTCAGAGATATGAAACTTTATCAAAGTTTGGTTGGTAGCTTGATTTATGCTACATTGACAAGGCCTGATTTGTCATATGCAGTTGGTGTGCTTTCACAATTTATGCATTGTCCTAGAAAGGAACATTGGATTGCAGGACAAAGAGTACTTAGGTACATCAAGGGTACACTCAGAGAAGGGTTGTACTATGGTTTTACTTCTGATACAAGAGTGAAGATATATAGTGATGCAGATTGGGTAGGTAATGTGGATGATAGAAGATCAACACATGGATACTTGTGCTATGTAGGAGACAAATTGATTTCATGGTGTTCTAAAAAGCAACATACAGTTGCTTTGTCATCTACAGAAGCAGAATACAAAGGTATGGTGGAAGCTGCAAAGGAGGTAATATGGCTAAGACACTTATGAAGGTTTTTGATGTGGTTCAAAGTACTCCTATTGTTTGTGGAGACAACATGAGTTCTCTATACTTGGCAGCTAATCTTGTGTTTCATGCTAGAACTAAGCATATTGAAATACAGTATCATTTTCTGAGAGAGAAGGTCATTGAGAAGGAGATTGAAGTCATACACACTCCTACAAAAGATCAACTTGCAGATATGATGACAAAAAGTCTAGATGGACCAAAGCTACAAAGATTCAAGGATATGGCAGGAATCAAGAAGATAGAGAAGAACCTCAATTAATGATTGAGGGGGAGCTGTTGGTGCATGACAATCATCAATTGAAGGATTATGAAGAAATGAAGTCAAGGAGTTAAGAAGAGAACAAATTCAGAAGGTTGAAGGAAGGACATATTCAGAAATCCAAAGATATGTACACATATGTACATTAGCTGACATATACTTTTGTTTAGTCATACACTTGTATATATTCATCTATAAATATGTTGGAAAAAGTCGGGGCAAATAGAGCAGAAGAAGAATAGAGAATAGGTAGAGAGAAATCAGTTGTAAGGTGTGTCATTAGACACATGAAAAGTGAGTGAATTGTCTATCCTCACTTAGATGTAATTTTTTTGAGAAATCGAAAAATTTTACGCCCGATATTTTGCTGTCTGCTCCTTCTGTGTTTAATCTTTTGAGAAATCCTTTTGCACGTATCTAAGTCCATAGCTAATCTATCTATGGCTAGAATTTCAGAGGTTAATTGCAATCACGCTGAGAGAATTTTGTTTAGGAACATTCATATGTGAAAATGTTCTAAGAGTCGTCAAAACTGGCGCAGATTTCATCTTCAGAGAAATGGTCATTGCTCAGTCCACAGTGTAAAGTTTTACACAAGTGAGGGCTCAAAATCTAAGTTGGAAGGTAAGCCATCTATGGCTAAAAGATCTTGATCAAACGGGATTTACTTTGGGAGAACTAGTGTTAAGAAGTTGCAGGTGTCAAAGTCGCCATTGCAGAGAAGCTGGTTCAGACATAGGTAAAGTGTTTCACACATTTCTCAGTGTGTACTCAATCATTTTGAGAAATTTAACTTGGTAAAGTTGCGCAATCTCAAGGCGAAGTGTTGTGCAAAGTTTTATCAAAAACTTTACAGGATTGATTAGTCAATGAGTGATTAATTTGCAGCAGACTTTTCAGAGAAAAGTGATTTCTTTACAGTTAGTCAAAATCTTGGTAATGTGAAAGTATATTTTCAAAATTAGGAGGAGTCCAAAGTTATTCTTGGTCTAGAGGTGGTCTAATACCAAGGATAGCTTGTTCTTTTGGAGATTAACACTCTCCATCAAGTACACAAGTTTCTGATTTTTTTGGAGATGAAGATGATGATGCGGTGATGAAGATGGAGTGTGGGGGAGGTGAAAAACACTAAAAACTAAGTAAAAACAACAACAAAAACTGAAATTTTTACCTTCCAACGCCACTTCTTGCTATACTCTTACCATCACACATTCGTCTTAGACTCGATCCCCGGCAACGGCGCCAAATTTGGTGTTGCTCTAGCACAATGGTGAGAACCACGTTAAGAAGCTTCACCTCCTTAATGTCAATCCGCGGAAGAGATAGGAGTGATATGAAGATCGTGAATGTGAGATGAAGTGAGAGTGAAGGTGAGAAGCATAGAAATGCACACACACATACACACACACTACGAAGAGACAAGCAAGACACAATGGAAGGTGGGAAATCAACTCTATTACTCAAGAACACTCTTACAAGCTCAAAAGAACTCTAACCTCAAACAAGCTAACCTCAAAAATGAGCTCTCTAGCTCTTTTTATAGTTTCTAGACTAGTTTTGACTGGTTTCACATCTAGTGACCGGCATAGTTAAAAATTAGGTCCTAGATGCTATTTGGAAGGGTAAACGATGTCTAAAAATAACAAAAATTGATAGGCTTGTTCTACCTAAGCTCCTCAAGCTCGAGGACTCCTCGGCTTGCACAAAATGGAGCTATGGATTACAAAATGGGGTTTTCTATGTTACATATCTTACAATTAGTGATAAAAATCACTGTTGAATGTTTTGAAAAGTGATAAAAAACATATTTGTTTGAGAAATTGATCCGACTGGCTCCCTGCTCCGTCGTTACATGCTTCCGCGTCGTCCGTGCCTCTGGGTGCTTCCAACAGACACCTACATGCTTCAGATGATGCATACATTTCTTGATGAGATATTATTAAAGTGATGTGGGTTATAGTGTGAGGATTTATACAAGGTTCAGTTGTGAATGAGTTATTACAAGGGTAATGTTTAGTCGGGGTGGGAGTAATGTTAGATAAGGGGGTCAGAAAAATGGTCTGGATACGTTTTGATATCCACTTCCTAAGAGTTTCTGAGCGGGTGATATGTTTCTGCTGAGGGACAAAAGGTGGTATCGGGGGTGGTGGGGTTAAAGGGTGAAGAGATTTCTGAGGGTTATATATTACATGGCTTGAGGGTTCAGCTATGATACACTGTTTGGGTAATCAAATCTGCGTGGGTGTGGGTCGATTTGTAGGTACTTCTTGGTGATCCAAATTTGTCGAATGTTCATACTCGTAGAAGAAGATCGAATAGACTTTAAATACTGACTCTGCTTCTGCCTTGACTTCTTCTTGTCAACGTCTACTTTGTTGAATTCTATCGGTGGTTTCTGTCCTTTTGGCACCCATATTTGTCGCATGCCTCTTGCCTTGTGATACTGATACTACTGCTTTCTTCCTTGTGTCATCTGATATGGTTGTCAGTCTGGGTTCCTCCACTGTGGTTGACTCCTTTGTGGTTGAGGTTGAGAGGTCTGATGGACACTCTGCTTTGGAAAAGAAGGGAGGTCCAACACTTGCGAAACCTGCCCATTAGGAAGTGCTCCATTTTGTATCTTTAATCTAGGCCGGTCCGCAGTAAGTGTGGAAGGATGGGCACTGTAGGATGTTTTGCCCATGTGGACGCTTATGAAGTCCACCTGACCGTTGATTGTTCCATTTGTCCTGCAATTGTCCCCATTTGTCCACTGATTGTGCCCATTTGGCCACTAATGGTCCCCATCTGTCCGTTGATGTAACCTACCTGACCGCTGATTGTGTCCATTTGACCAAGCGGTTGGGTGGTTGGCCCTTCTAGTTTGCAGGAAGCCTAAGGAAAAATCTCCTGACGTCCTTCAGATTGACAATTGTCCATTGCCAAGCCCGCGTGGGTTGGTGTAGACGTAACGTGACTCATCGGACCAAAGATCTTTTGGTCCTCCTTCGCATGCATTTTACAGGGTCTAGGGTCACATACCTCAGGCAGAGGGTTGTTAAGGAAGTCAAGCGGTGTCACTCGCTTCTAATCTAAGGTTCCAATCTGTAAGGAGCCTTGTCTAAGATTTAGGTCCATTGAGTGATCGTATAGTCAATCTTGGCCAAGGATTAGGGGTTCTATTAGGTCATCATCATAGCACACTAGTAGCTTCACTGTCAAGGTCACTTCGTTTATGAGGATAGGAAGGTCCACCTCACCCATGCAAGGGGTTTCCATGCCTCCTAGCCCCATGAGATATGCGTCAATTGGCCGCATTTCTATTCCTGAGTCCTTATAGTGGGACCATTTAATCGCACTAGTCGCAGCACCTGAGTCAATTAAAGCCTTGAGCTCTTGGCAAGGGTTTTTTTTTTAATATAAAGGAAGTTCGGCAATAGCCTACTCTCCCGGACTTGAATTAAATTAAGAAACAAAGGTACAATAGAAGGGGACTAGTGCCCACGGGACCCCCCAAATCCCACAAAGCAGGGGAAGCTTGGTTGATTCCTAGGTAGCATTACAAAGAAGGTTGATCACCCTCTCGTCGCCCTCATGTGGGACCCACTTGGGTTTGAGCTTGTTGTTGATCAAAAGGAGGACTTGATGGTGCCTGAAGGGGGGGGAATTCTTACTGTTGACAATCCTTTTGCCAAGGAGGAAAAGAGATTTTTCAATCGACCACTCCCTGGGGGGGTCGCCGAAGTTGAGAGCACATTGCTCTCGCCAAATTTTCCACAGGACTTCCCCTCTGATTGCGTTCCAGAGAGCCGCCGAGCAGCCAATCGCTTCTCCCAAAAGGACTTGTTTCCAACTAAGCTGTTTCTGAGCTCTGATTTTCAGTTCAACCATCTGCCAACTTCTGTAGGAGTTGGGGCAAGTAAAGAAGATGTGTGGGACATCTTCGATTGCACGGTGGCAGCGTTTGCACCACGGAGGGATCCCACAAATTTTGCTTGCCTTCTGGTTAGTCCAAATTCCTCGATGAAGAATTTGCCATAAGAGGACAGACTTCTTAATCTCTATAAGTGGGTGCCAGATACCCATGAATTTCATGTCCCACCTAAGCCGCGTCCAAGACAGGCACCACTTCTTGTTGAGGCTGATCTGGAGGTCAGTCGTTTCTTTGATGTACGGGATTTTGAGTAGGCTATTTCCATTGTGCCATTTGAGACCACGCGCGTTCGGAGCATCATGTCCCATGAGAAGGCGAGTTTTGTGACGATCCCAAGCGAGGCATCTGCTTTGCAAGGTGTTCCATTCTTCGTAGGAGATGTTTATGCGAGGGTCGATATCCTCGAAGTTGATCCAACTGTTGGTGTCATGTTTCCAGAGGTGTTTCCATTTTTTGAATCCTTTGTTCCATAACTTCTTGGCATTTTGAATGTTCCACGACTCCACACTCCGGATGCCATGTATCGGAAACCAGATAGAGTCGTTTTGTCTGATTCCGGCCGCCCACTTCCAGTCAAAAGCTCTTGGCAAGGGTTGCCGTGCTCTAGCCTCACTATAATGAATGGTCTCCTATCCACTATGCTAGGATGGTTACTTGACTTTGCTTGACACATGGCTATGGGGTATTTGGGTGTTGTTTCCAGATGATTATAATGTTCTCTCCCTAGTCCTTGTCTTCTTAACTTCATGCGCTTAATGTGTTCTATAGCTTCAACATGTATTCTATTTTCTTCCTCCTTACGCTTCTTTGCCAACATGAGTCGTCTAAGCATGTCCTCAATAAGAGGTTCTTGATAAAGCTTGACTCTACAACCACTAATGTAATTAGGCATTACGTCTCCTTCTAAGGTGGCTAATTGTACTGCTCCACTTTTTGAGAGTTTGTTAATGATCATAGGTCCATAACTTCGCTTTTCTAACTTCCATGCATGTTGTTTCAACGTATATACTAGAACTAAATCTCCTTCTTTCAAGCCTTTATCTTTCACATGTGCATCAAAATATGCTTTCTGTCGCTTCTTTGCTGCGTATATTCCTGTTGCTGCCTTTAGCTTGGTTTCTCCTAATCCTTCCAAGTCCATTATTCTTGCTGATAATTCATGGCCGGTCCATTGATGTTCTTGTGCAACCTTAAGGGTTGGTATTAAGAAGTACAAATGAAGCACAACATTCTGACCAAAAACCATCTAAAAGGGAGTTGCATTGAGTACGGTCTTGTAGGCCACTCGATATGCCCAAATAGTGTGGTGTAACTGTTTGTCTCAATGTGAACGTTTGTTGTTCATGAGTTTCGTCAGTACGTTACAAAGAATCTTGTTAGTGCTTTCCGCTTGAACATTGGCCTGAGGATGATATGGTGCGGATTTCTTGTGAATCACCATAAAATCCTGTAACAAATATTCAATGACTTGGTTTAGAAAGTGAGTTCCTCGATCGCTCACTAACTCTACAGGAAATCCATATCTTGTAAAGACATTTTCAAATAAGAATTTTGCAGTCGTGTGTGCATCATTCTTTTTTGTGGCTTTTGCCTCTACCCATTTGGTAAGATAATAACTCGCAACAATAATGTATTCAGCATGAGTACCTTTTGAAGGGGGGTTAATTCCTACAAAGTCTATACCCCACTTAGAAAATGCACGTCTGCCCATCATGGGTTTTAATAGCATTTCATCTCTACGAGTAGGAAACTGAGTTCTTTGGCACACATCACATCTCTTGACATAGGTATGTGCATCCATGTGAATAGTGGGCCACCACAATCCTGTAAAGAGGATGGCTTTGATTATCCTATCTGGTCCAAAATGACCTCCTACAACACCTTAGTGTGCAGTCTCTAGTACTCTCAAATAATCGCTTTCATGAACACACTGTCTTAGATATCCGTCTCGTCCTCTTTTGTATAGATTGTCGCCAATAAGTGAATAGTCTTGAGCTTCCTGCTCTAGACTTTGTTGTCGTGCTAAGGTCATTCCTTGAGGGAATGTTTTCATCCTCAAGTATGTCACTAAGGGTTCACTCCATTCTGGTGTGAGATACACATGATATAATGTAGCATGTTCTACTGGTGGTCTTTCACAACAAACATGACATTCTTTACACAACTTGTAGACATCTGCTTCCATCGAAGGCCAATATACTCCTAGTCTATGCAGAGTCTGTAATGTTCAATGTTTCGAGTGATGTTGCATCAATGCACCTACATGTGCTAATTGCAACCAATTTGCATGTTCTGATTCATTTACACAACAAGCAAGAATCTTTTGATTATCTTGTTTATATATGCTTCTTGTGATGATTTGATATCTCTGAGACTTGGTAATCTCTCCTTCCTTGATCCTTATCCTAGGATTCTTGGGTCCGTATGTGAGAATAGGGACTATCGGCTTAGCCCATTCTGGTGCTATCTCAAGGTTAAACAAATATGCATCCGGTAATTCATCTGCTATCCCTTGAGGAGCTTCTCCTGTGGTTAGTCTTGAGAGGTTATCAACTCTAAGATGCGTCTTTCCTTTCCTGACTGCTACTTCAAAATCATACTCCATGAGTAATAGAAACCAACGTATTAATCATCCCGTGTTACATGGCTTATTGACTAAGTACAATAATGCTTGATGATTCTTAAAGAATTTGAACTTATTTGCCAACAAATAATGCGTGAATTTCTTTACTGCGTAGATCATTCCTAATCCTTCTCATTCCGTAGTCGTGCAATTTCTTTTTGCTGCGTTCAACTGTCTGCTCGCGTAAGCTATGGAGAGGTCTATATTATCTTCACTCGTGGATTGTGCTAACACACATCCTATGTGTTGCTCTAGCACAATGGTGAGAACCACGTTAAGAAGCTCCACCTCCTTAATGTCAATCCGCGGAAGAGATAGGAGTGATATGAAGATCATGAACGTGAGATGATGTGAGAGTGAAGGTGAGAAGCACCAAGATGCACACACACATACACATACACAATGAAGAGACAAGCAAGACACAATGGAAGGTGGGAAATTAGCTCTATTACTCAAGAACACTATTACAAGCTCAAAATAGCTCTAAGCTCACACTAGCCAACACTAACCACCCTCAAAAATGAGCTCTCTAGCTCTTTTTATAGTTTCTATACTAGTTTTGACCGGTTTCACATCTAGTGACCGGCATAGTTAAAAATTTAGGTCCTAGATGCTATTTGGAAGGGTAAACGATGTCTAAAAATAACGAAAATTGGTACGCGCATTCTACCTAAGCTCCTCAAGCTCGAGGACTCCTCGGCTTGCACAAAATGGAGCTATGGATTACAAAATGGGGTTTTCTATGTTACATATGTTACAATAGTGATAAAAATCACTGATGGAGGTTTTTGGAAAGTATTTGAAAACATAATTATTTGAAAAACGATTCGACTGGCTCCCTGCTTTGTCGTTACATGCTTCCATGTCGTCTGTGCCTCTGGCTGCTTCCAACACCCCCCTCCCTCTCGCTTCTGTCGTCCCTGACAGAACCTTGCTGTGAGGTCTGCCGGATATAGTTTTGTAGGAGGTCTTGAGCGAGGGTGTGCTCGGAGATACGAATGCCTCGGGCCAGGTCGGCCTCGAGTTTCTCCCAGTCGATTGGTTGCGGTTCTTCCGGTGGCGGGAGCTGATAGTGTGTGGAGTAGACCATTCGTTCACAGGCAAATAATTGTAATAAATGTGTAGGCCTGCTTATGAATACCTCTGAATGGTATTCCCAGAAGCCGGTTGTGAACATCTCTTCGAATGTCTGCTTGTAGCACGCCGGTAGGTACTTTATTCTGCAGTGCCAGGCATAACACACCCGTAGCGATGGCGTTGTACTCATATCATATACCAGGTCAAAATTGCCATGCTCAAAGCCCGGGGTGTTGACATGTGGTGCCTTGACGCGTCGGAAGACTTTAAAAATCATTTGCATCATGTCAAAAATTTTGACAGTCATATGCGCCGCTATATCATCCATATGCTTTAATCTAGGGAGCCAGTGGCGAATTGTAGCCATCATGTAGCCAACAGTTGGTAACTCAATGGGTGGCTTAAAATAGGGGTAATTCAACCAGTCTTGGCACTGCTTATTGTTTTGTACCTTAATAGCAAAGGCAGTCCAGGAGCGGCGTCGTGGCACTGGTCCCCAACACGGGTTGTACTTCAAATGCAAAGGTGCCTTTACCCATGTACTCATCATCTCTGGATACTTCTGTAGTAAATCTTTTCGCCACTCTGGTTGATAGATCTCCCCTTGCTGCGCATCTAGTGGCAAATCGTCCTCCTCGAATTGAGTTGCATGCGATGGTTTCTTACTTGTCTCTTTCTCAATGGCTAACTGGTATTCAACCATTAGCATAAAATACGGTTTATACTGTAGCTCATGCCCAGATATGTATCGTCGCGGGGCCAAATGAGCAAAGAATGGAGACTGTAATATCTTTTCTTCCATCATCGCCATGGCATGTAATTGTGCCTCTACTCTCGCTGAGTGCGTTGTTCCAATTTCCTCAATAGTCTTCATCCACGCGGGGGTCGGAAGTTCGTACATCATCTGACCTTCGGCCGTGACGCGTCCGCCTGGGATGGGTTGTGGCTCGTACGCTTCTTCAAACGTTTCCTCCACCGGGATGGTGACCGTTTCTTCCTCAGCTGGAAGCTCAGGTGGGGAATCTGGCCTTGGTGGCGCTTCATATACTGCAATCCTTGATTCAAGGTTCGATACCTGGGCCCGTAATGAGTTGAGTTCCTCTAGGAGGTCAGGAGAGGGGTCCACAGGTGCTGGTATGTCGTGGTGTGGCGGTTCTCGTAACTGGAGTAATTTGTGATCTTCTTTGAGTTTCTGTAACTCCTCGTTCATGCGGTCGTATTCATCTAGTAGTCTTACATGATCGTCTAGCAGCATCCTCATCGAGTCTGAAGGGATGGCTTTGAACCTGCTAGGACTGAGTGGTTGGTCTGGGTGGTCGAGCACTGCTTCTAAGTTTTCTCGGTTCTGATCCTGTAAGCGCTGGTTTTCTTCCTTGGCGGCTGCTAGGTGTCTTCGTAGTAAGCCCATGTTTCGTGTTAGCGTTGCATTGCGGACTGTCTGGGCTCTTAATAAGTTATCCAGGTCAGCAGTGGCTTCCTTGGTCTTTTCTTCGCTTTCTAGTTCCAATTTGTGATAAGCCTCGCGTAATTCCTGGTAGCGGGTGTTCAGAGAGGCATTCTCAATAGACAATAAATTAAGCTGCGACTGTAAGTCATTGGTTGTCCTCTGCAGCTGCTGATAATTATCACCAAGAGATGTGAACTCATCTCTTACTTTCGTCATACACATGAACATCTGTCGGAATGCATTATCTACAGTGGGTGATAGTATTAATGGGGTGCTAAATGAAGATGCAGTTGGTGTAGATGCAACGGGAATGGGGAATGGGGATGGGAAGGTGGATGATGTAGTGATTGTTGAAAATTGTGATGTGCCTAAAAATGTTTGTGCCGGGAGTGAAGTGAGTGATGGTGCAGCGGGTGGTGAGATGTCCATGTCAGTGGACGTATCTAGTGCGGTGACCGTGAATATGGGTGTGATCGTGGGTGCTCGTGCTGGTGTAAATACGGGATTTACAAAGGTTGAGGGGTAATTTACAGGGGGGCTGGCTGGAGTAGCTTGGTGGAAAGGGGAAAGAGGGGTTACAGTGGGTCGGGGAGGCGAGACGGGGGAGAAGGTTAACGACGGGGGGAATGGGAAGAGGGGTCTTGGAGTTGTGGGGAAAGATGAAAAGATTGATGAAGGAATGGGTTGGGTAGAAAGGTGGGAGTGGGAGGGGGTAGACTAGGGCTGATGGGTGCAGGAATTGTGGGGTTAGTGGTCGTAAAGACGATTTCTGCAACACCACCGGCGAATGAAGATGTGGGTCTGGGGGAAGGAGGGTGAAGAGGGGAGGCTGGATGGACGGGTGGTGAGAGAGGAGCGGTTGGGGTGGTTGGTACTTCAGTGACTGCTGAGGTAGGTACAGTTGTAGCGCGGGGTGGGGAATCTACAATGATGGTTTCTACCGCCAACGAACTTTCGGGGACGAGGCGTGCCTCCCTAGCTTGCTCTAAAGATTGTGCTCCGGTTGGTACACGAATGTATTCGCCGGGCTTTGAAAGTAGTCGTACTCTGCGGGGGTCAAACTGTGGCAGTGGCTTTCGTTGCAAGTACCTGAGTGCTTCGTTGGAGCCTACTGATTTGACTAACTCTTTGAATCCTTTGATGTATGCGTCTTCGAATCCGCCTGTGACAAGTTCTTGTTCTATTATTGTTTGACTCTCTTCCTCTGTCAGCTTTTTGCGTGCCCAAACTTTTTCCATAGTTCTATACAACTTCTTGATAGCTAGTGTGTAAGCTGCTGCCTCGTAAGTTTCATCTTCATGGGTACTTGTATCGCCATGTGTGTCTGTTTGTTGGCCTTGGCCATCTGTCTGTTCCTACTCTTGGGATTCATGTGTTCCCTGGCTAGCTTCGTCATCTCCTTTGTCGTCATCGGTTGCTGTTCTTTCGTCATCAGAGCTGGACAAGATCTGTCCTTGTGGCTGATCCCTGGGTGTAGTAGGGTAGCTAGGTCTTTCAAATTCTTGAGAAAACAATTGTCCTTCTGAAAACTGGAACTCATTGGAGAATGCATCGGGCATCTCAAAATCAAAAGTTTGGTCCAGTGGCTCTGCTTGTCCTGGTTCTAAATGCGGTATTGGAAACGAGAAAGCTTCCGCACCAATAGTGGTGGGAAGTTCAGCTGCTGTGGTGATAGGTTCTGTGGTTGTGGCTGCTTGGGGTGCGACAGTACTGGTGGTGCCCTCCGGCGTAACTGGTCTTGATAACCGTATACGAATTGGTGGTACCGTGGGAGTGGCTGCTGTTGGTGACTGCGCTGGAGATGGTTGTGGCGAGGGTGATTCTGGGACTTGTAGGCACGGGATAGTACCTCTCATCCGCGTTCCGGCTCTGCCTTTGCTAGACTTTCTAGCCTTCCTAGTGGTCCCTTTGAATGCTTTTAGTTCCTCACTGGTCATGGCACGCTCTATGGGTAAATCATATGCCAAGCACATATATATGATCCTGGTGAGGGCGTAGTGATTACCTTCTTTCGCTCCCACCTATGTTGTGCCAAATAAAGCTGATCAATGATCCAGTTGGCTAGATCAACCGTTTGCGGTCCAGTACATGCTAAGTATAATCCAAACCAGAGTCTCTTGTGGGGCATGGTAAAACGATCCTGAGCTGGGAAAGCAAAGTGCTGCATGCATATCCGTAATGGCTTAGATAGCTCAGGCGTTATGGCTGAAATATCCTCCCACTTAGTTACGTCACCACGCTTCATCTGCTCTGGGACTAGCCGTTCTTTCTCCGTTGGAGTGTGTGTTCCATGAATCTTGATGGCAGCTCTGATTAAATCCTTCGAAAGATAAAATCTTTTGTAAGGTGGATCATCCACTAAAGAAGGCAAAATAAAGGTTCCTGGGATGTCCTTATTCTCTGAGGCCAGCAAAGTGGTGATTAAATAATAACACCTATAAAAGTCAAGTTTGGGCAGAGGATCACTGAAATACTCTGTGAAGCCGGCTCTGGCCCAAACATGAGTTAAGTCCTGGGTGTTCTGTAGGCCTTCGAATTCTCTTGAGAAGAATTGATACTTGCCCCATGTGCGGTCATCAAATGTCATATTTGCTTCAAAAATGAAGTCAGCATCAGCTAATGGTCCTGCTAGGCCTTGGAACCAGTGAGAGTTACGGTGTATCTTCTCTGTGTATCCCACAGGTGGGTTATCGATTGGCATGGGTCCCGGAAATCCTTGGAACTCTGGCGATGGAGCAGTCGGGTAGGGTTCTGCTCGTAAAACATTGAGGGGCACTGCAGCTATGCTGGGGCCTGCTTCCGAGGGTCCTGCTTCAGTTTGCATGATGACTGATGAGCTAATGGAAAAGATCTGCTACAAAAGATTGACACATTAGTATGGAAATTAATTATGATCCCATTAAGGTGAGACCGCAATCCCTTTCCATGACCGATATGTAACCCGTGTAGTCAAGTGCCATGAAGTGATTGATGCAATGATTTTTTGCAAAACTAATGCGGGTCTCTAGACGCCTACATGCTTCAGATTATGCATACATTTCTTGATGAGCTTTTATTATGCATGATGTGGGGTTTTGGTGTATGAATTTATACAAGGTTTGGTTGAGGGTGACTTATTACAAGGGTGGAGTTCAAACGGGGTGGGAGAATTGTTAGATAATGGGGTACAAGAAGACGTTTGGATACGTTTAGGTATCCATTTCCTAAGAGTCTTGGAGTGGGTGGTATGTTTCTGCTGAGGAACAAAAAGCGGTATCGGGTTTGGTGGTATTGAAGGATGAAAAGATTTCTGAGGGGTATATATTACATGGCTAGAGGGTTGGGCTATAATACATTGTTTGGGTACCCAAATCTGCATGGGTGTGGGTCTATGGATAAGGTATTTCTTGGCGATCCAAATCTGTCGAGTATTTGTACTTGGGAAAGAAGATCGAGGGGACTTTGGATGCTGACTCTGCTTCTGTTGAAACTTTGTCCTGCTCTCGTCTGTAGTGTTGCCAATAGCCTGTGGTTGCTGTCCTTTTGGCACCCATATTTGTTTCGTGCCACTTGTTCTGTGATGCTGATACTTCTGCTTTCTTTGCCTTGTCAGGTGATGTTGTCGGTCTGGGTTCCTCCGTTGTGGTTGACTCGTTCGTGGTTGGGTTTGAGAGGTCCATTGGATGCTCTGCTTTGGAGAAGAAGGGAGATCCAACACTTGCGTGACCTGCCCATTAGGAAGTGATTCGTTCTTTATCTTTAATCTAGGCCAGTCCGCAGCAAGTTTGGAAGGATGAGCACCGCAGGGTGTTGTGCTCATTTGGCCGCTTATGCAACCCACCTGACCGCTAATTATGTTCAACTGCCCTAGCAGTTGGGTAGCTACCCCTTCTAGTTTGCAGGAAGCCCCAGGGAAGATCTCCTGTCGTTCTTCTGATTGACAATTGTCCCTAGCCAAGCCCGTGTGGGTCGGTGTAGACGTAACATGACTGGTCTGACCCAAGATCTTCCGGTCTTCCGTCGCATGCGTTTCATAGGGTCTAGGGTTACAAACCTCAGTTGGAATGCCGTTAGGGAAGTCAAGCGGTATCACTCGCTTCTTTTCTAAGGTTCCAATCTGTAAGGAGCCTTGTCTAAGATTTAGGTCCACTGAGTGATCGTATAGCCAATCTTGGCCAAGGATTAGGGGTTCTATCAGGTCGTCATCATGGCACACTAGTAGCTTCGCTCTCATGGTCACATCCTCAATGAGGATAGGAAGGTCCACCTCACCCATGCAAGGGGTTTCCATGCCTCCTAGCCCTTTGAGGTATGCCTCAATTGGCCGCATTTCTATTCCTGAATCCTTATAGTGGGACCATCTAATCGCACTAGTCGCAGCACCTGAGTCAATTAAAGCCCTGAGCTCTTGGCAAGGGTTGCCGTGCTCTAGCCTGACTGTAATGAATGGTCTCCTGTCCACTATACTAGGATGAGTGGTTGATTTTACTTGACACATGGCCATGGGATATCTGGGTGTAGTTTCCAGATGGTTATAATGTTCTCTCCCTAGTCCTTGTCTTTTTAACTTCATGCGTTTAATGTGTTCTATTGCTTCTGCCTGAGCTTCTGCTCGTATTCTATTTTCTTCCTCCTTACGCTTCTTTGCCAACCTGAGTCGTCTAAGCATATCCTCAGTAAGAGGTTCCTGATATAGCTTGACTCTACAGCCACTAATATAATTAGGCATTATATCTCCTTCTAAAGTGGCTAATTGTACTGCTCCACTTGTTGAGAGTCTGTTAATGATCATAGGTCCATAACCTCGCTTTTCTAACTTACGTGCGTGTTGCTTTAGCGTATATACTAGAACTAAATCTCCTTCTTTTAGGCCTTTATCTTTCACATGTGCATCAAAATATGCTTTCTATCGCTTCTTCGCTGCATATATTCATGCTGCTACCTTTAGCCTCGTTTCTCCTAATCGTTCTAAGTCCATTATTCTTGCTAATAATTCATGGCCGGTCCACTGATGTTCTTGTGCAACCTTAAGGGTTGGTATCAAGAAGTCCAAAGGAAGCACAGCATTCTGACCAAAAACCATCTGAAAGGGAGTTGCATTGAGTACGGTCTTGTAGGCCACTCGATATGCCCAAACAGCGTGGTGTAACTGTTTGTCCCAATCTGAACGTTTGTAGTTCACGAGTTTCGTCAGTACGTTACAAAGGATCTTATTAGTGCTTTCAGCTTGACCATTGGCCTGAGGATGATATGGTGCAGATTTCTTGTGAATCACCATAAAATCCTGTAACAAGTATTCAATGACTTGGTTTAGAAAGTGAGTTCCGCGATCGCTCACTAACTCTATAGGCAATCCATATCTTGTAAAGACATTCTCAAATAAGAATTTTGCAGTTGTGTGTGCATCATTCTTTTTCGTGGCTTTTGCCTCTACCCATTTCGTAAGATAATCTGTGGCAACAATAATGTATTCAGCATGTGTACCTTTTGCAGGGGGGTTAATGGGTCCTACAAAGTCTATACCCCACTTAGAAAATGCACGTCCGCCCATCATGGGTTTCAATGGCATTTCATCTCTGCGAGTAGGAAACTGAGTTCTTTGGCACACATCACATCTCTTGACATAGGTATGAGCATCCATGTGAAGGGTGGGCCACCATAATCCTGCAAAGAGGATGGCTTTGATTATCCTATCGGGTCCAAAATGACCTCCTGCAACACCTTGGTGTGTAGTCTCTAGTATGCTCAGATAATCGCTCTCATGAACACATTGTCTTAGATATCCATCTCGTCCTCTTTTGTATAGGTTATCGCCAATCAGTGAATAGTCGTGAGCTTCCTGCTCTAGACTGCGTTGTCGTGCTAAGGTCATTCCTTGAGGGAATGTGTTCGTCCTCAAGTATGTCACTAATTGTTCACTCCAGTCTGGTGTGAGAGACACATGATATAATGTAGCATGCTCTACTGGTGGTCTTTCACAACAAACGTTGCATTCCTTACACAACCTGTAGACATCTGCTTCCATCGTAGGCCAATATACTCCTAGCCTATGCAGAGTCTGTAACGTTCGATGTTTTGAATGATGTTGCTTTAATGCACCTACATGTGCTAATTGCAACCAATTTGCACGTTCTGATTCATCTACACAACAAGCAAGAATCCTTTGATTATCCTGTTTATATATGCTTCCTGCCATTATTTGGTATCTCTGAGACTTGGTAATCTCTCCCTCTTTGATCTTTATCCTAGGATTCTTGGGTCCGTATGTCAGAATAGGGACTATTGGTTTAGCCCATTTTGGTGCTATCTCAAGATTAAACAAATAAGCATCTGGTAACTCGTCCACTACTCCTTGAGGAGCTTCTCGTGAGGTTAATCTTGAAAGGTGGTCAGCTCTAAGATGTGTCTTTCCTTTCCTGACTACGACTTCAAAATCATACTCCATGAGTAATAGAAACCAACGTATTAGGCATCCGGTGTTACATGGTTTGTTGACTAAGTACAATAGTGCTTGATGATCTGTAAAGAACTTGAACTTGCTGGCCAACAAGTAGTGCCTAAACTTCTTTACTGCGTAGATCATCCCTAATCCTTCTCGTTCCGTCATGGTGTAATTTCTTTCTGCTGCGTTCAATTGTCTGCTCGCGTAAGCTATGGGGAGATCTATGTTACCTTCATTCGTGGGTTGTGCTAACACACATCCTATGGCATAATTGGATGCATCCACATGTACATGGAATGGCTTACTCCAATCTGGGGTAGTCAATATAGGTGCTGAGCACAAGCGTCGTTTCAGTTCATTGAATGAATTTTCACATTCATCTGTCCATTCAAAGTTGGTTAAAAGAGAGTACAAAGGCTTGGCTATGATTGCATACATGTGTATGAATCTCCTATAATAACCGCAATGGCCCATAAATGCCTGTACCTCTTTCACATTAGTTGGTCTAGGTAAATCTGCAATTACCTTCACCTTTTCTTCATCCGTAGAGATTTCATTTTTTGACACAATGTGTCCTAGAATTTTGCCTTGTCTGACCATGAAAACGCATTTTTCTGGGTTCAAACAAACCTGATATTCTCGACATTTGTCAAATATTTGCCTTAACTCTGGGAAAAACATGACACATGAGTCGCTGGAAAGTGGCGGGTGCATTTGTTAAGCCAAATGGCATCACACGAAATGCAAATATGCCCCATTCAGTGGCAAATGCCGTCTTGTGTTGGTCCTCTGGAGCAATGGCTACTTGATTATAGCCTGAAAATCCATCAAGAAAGCTGTAAACTTCCTTGCCCGCAACTCTTTCCAATAGATGTTCCGTGATAGGAAGAGGATAACTGTCTCTAATCGTGGCGGCATTAACTTTTTTAAGGTTAATACACACACGCAATTTTCCATTCTTCTTGGGCACAACCACAATGGGTGATACCCATTCGGTATGCTCAATTTCGTAAATGAATCCTGCTTCTATCAAGCGATCTATCTCCTCTTTAATCTTCGCAGCGTAGTTATCATTATACGTGTACGGTTTCTGTTTTGTCGGTTTTGCATCTGGAGTCATAGGGATTCTATGAGAACATATATCTGGATCTACCCCTTTCAAATCTTTGTAACTCCAAGCAAAAACATCTCTATATTCACGGAATAGGGCAACTAGCTCTTCTTCTTCTTCAGTTGTCAAATCATGCCCTATGTATGTACATTTTTCTTCTTCTCCTTCTATGGCAACTATTATTTTCTTGGTTTTCTCTCGGTTATCATATACTTGTCCGTCATTCGCCTTTCTACTAGGCATTCGTACCATGATAAGTTCTCGGGTACTTCAAATAAAGATTCTTCTTTTTCTGACATGGTTTCTTTCTTCTTTCTTTTCTTGCCTTCACTCTTGTTAGTCACTTCCGTGGCTAACCTCACCTTATTCATAATTTCCTCGTGTCTCTGAGGGTGAGTCTCTACTTCGAAAAAATATTCTTCCTCTGATGCAAATGGAGAGTCCATGATAATTGATTCTAAATCAAAATCGCTTGCATCCTCAAATGCATCAGTGTTAGGTTCACATTCTTCTAAAATCGCATCGCACATGATTGGCTCTATCGTGAAAACTGAAATGTCATAGCCATCCTCGTCACAGTGGGGTGTCCATTGTTCTTCATTGATGGCTACATCCATGGTTGCTAGGATTTCTGCCCAACCATGGGGTTCAAACTCTTCGTCTGGGAATACTACAGGTGCATAAGCTGGATCTTGAAGGGTTCGTGGATGTTGTTCTGCACCTAAGGTCCTTGCTTCTAATCGTTCTTCCTCTTTTTTGGCTACTTTACACATCCATAAATGAGTATCCTCATGCAACCAAGAAGGATCTGATTCTAATGAGTGCACGGATTCCGTCTCTACTGGTGTCTTATGGATGGTATTCCATTGTATTGGGGGTACGTCTCTATGTGAATATTCTTTAAGATTGACTTTGGTAGTCACTCCTAAATGTTGCAAGTACAAAGAATTGGTTCCCCAATCTTGTACAATTTGCAACTGACGCATGAATGGTTGTCCCAATATCATCTCATAAGCATGGTTTTTTGCAAAGTCACAAATGGCGAAAGTATGCTCAAATTCTACACCACAAGTGGTGAGAGATATGCTTTCTAGTAAGCCTAATGGTTTTTCTATGTGTCCATCAGCCATTTGTAGCTTCATTCTGGTGGGTCTCAATGCTGGCTTACCCCAACGTTTCCATAAAGTGGTGGTAGCTATGGCTACTCCGGCTCCTGAATCTAAGATGGCTTTCGTGGTGTAGCCCTGATGGGTTATCGGAAGATAAGTGTTACCTTCCTCTCCTTCGCTTACATCTCCAATCTTTTCTACGGGTATCTCTGGTACCTTCTTATGTGATCCTATTTGTGAGGGAGTAGTAGCAAGCTCGGGGAATTGATTTGCTACATGTTTCCACAATTCTCGTTTTACCTTTAATAACTCCTCCAGAGTAAGGTTACATTGTACTTTAGTATTCTTGATCACTTCCGTGTTTCTAGGGATTACTGATTCTTCATTCCTCACTATTATCGTGGGTGCTCTCATGCTAATAGACTTTGCTTCCCAAGGTCCTGTGAACTGAGGTAATTCTTGTAAAGAATTAGATTCAAAGCCTGTGTGTTCGCTCAGTTGTTCTTCCTCTACATCATCGTAAATAGAGGGAATGTCTTGGGGAAATTGTTCCTGCAAGTCATCTATTTCTTGAATAGGAGGATGGGTTCCTTGTTCCTTTCTCCATTTCTCTTCCTCGATTTCTCTCAAAAATCCATGTGAATATTTATGTATGGAAGACAAATTGTCTTGACTTTCTGAGTTGGGTACTTGAGACAGGGATGGCGCATTCCTTTCCTGTGTCTCTGGGACAATAGGGTTCCTAGGTTGATCCTTTTTCTCCTTGCTTTCAATCAAGTATTCTAGCCTCTCCATTAGTCCTTGAAAGTGTAATTCCGGTTTTGCCATGTTATTCCAATTAAGATATCTTGAGGCTTCGAACAAAGCTTGTGCTAGTTCTACCATCTTCATGCAAATTTTAGTTCTCTCAATTTCTAGATCAGCTCGAGGGTAGTTTTTGCTCATTTCAGCTACCTGAGGTCCCTCTTTTAATCTGGCATGATATGCACGAAACATCATGTCTAGATTTCCTGGTATGGGTTCCGCTAAAACTGATCCTGATTTTTGAGCTGGATTCTCTTGATTCAATTCTTGTGAGGTCAATTCTTGGATTTTGGCTCTAGATTCCTTCAAACTTCCTTCCAACTCCGTTATCTTTTTACTCCACTTTCTCTTTATTCTTTCTCTAGAATCTTTCCAAGATTTTGTTTTTTTACTGCTAGATTCTGTAACTTCACTAGTTCCGGCTACTTTCTCTTGATTAAGCTGTTGGTTCTGTAAGAGCGCCTGGGCTCTTGTTATAGCTTGGATAGGCACGTATGTAGGGTTGGATCCATCTGCGTTATTTACAATACCTATCACATTGATCGGTGTCACATTCGAAGCGTTAACTGGATTCTTGGGGTAATCTTTGATTATGTGCTCTTTGCCACAATCAGCACAAAAGCCTTGGATAGTATAGTACTGTGATTGTCCTGCTATCGGGGGATGTGGACAATCCTTTATGAAATGATCTCCTTGGCACCTAAAGCATGGTCCTCTAGGGCCCTGTGGTCTCTGTTGTCTTACTTGGGGCCGTGGATCTGGGTTTGTGTACATCACATTAGCATAGTCTGGCTCCCAACTAGGTTCCACTGGTGGACTATCGTAATGATATGTCTCCACGTGTTCTGGTGACTCTGTGTAATATGCGGGTGGACTATCTACATGTGTAGAGTCAAAACTATTTGAGTGTAGGTCACTCTCTGTGATCAAAGGTGAAGAAGGCACTAAAGCCCTACTTAGATTCTCTTCTGTAGCAGCGTATTTGACTGAGATGACATTTGCTGGTGGGGGTGGCTGCTGAGCTAAGACAGGTTGAGGTCTCTGTTGAGCCTGGTATGGGTAGTTCTGGGGAGGCCTATAGTAATAAGGCTGAGCATTGTATTGGCCTTGATACCTACCTGGCTGCTGGTATGTTTGCGGGTAGTTCTGTCTCACGGTTTGTTTGTTGTATGGGCAGTCCTGAGCCGTATGATTCGTGTATCTTCTCTCAATTGTACAGTATTGGCCACTAGGGTTGGCTTGTGGTTGTGGTGCATTGGGACACACATTTGCCATATGGTCACCACCACAGGTGTAACAACGCTTGTTTGTTAGCACCCTAGGTTTACTAGAAACTCCTAGTTTTTGGGCCACTTTTTCTGCTAGGTCTTCTATTGAGCTAGACAATTTTGTGGATGCTAGAGATGAATAGTCTGAGTCCTTATAGACCTTTGAGAGTTCCAACTCGTCTCCTAAGTTGTCCTCAATGTCTATACAAATTCTTACACATTGCTATAGCGTTCTGGGTTCTTTTAGGTACACATAGGAGCGTAGTTTAGAGCTCAACAAGCCATCTAGAAACAATGACACTTGCTTAGCTTGTGAGGGTAGCTCTTGCATTGGACATCGTTCAACATATTGTCTAAACCTACGTCTTGCCAGTCTAACTGTTTCCTGAGGAGTCTGTTTGAAGCTATGAATCAACGAAGACATGTCATGTCTAATCCCACTTTTAGAGAATTCAATGATGAATGACTCTAAAAAGTGATGGATGTCTCTAAATTGCCTTTGTTGCAGAGGTTGGAACCAAGTTAAAGCGGTATTCTTTAACGTTAGTCCAAATGCGTTGTATTGCGTGAACATGTCTTCAACTTGTTCGGCTCTTAGTACTTGCTTGAATTCTGCGACATGGTCATAGGGATCTCCTGTCCCATCAAAGTAATTTTTCATTGATTTTACTAACTGTGTGGGTCTCAATATTCTTGCGTGTTCGCGTGGTCTAGGTAGAGGAAAATCATCTCTACCACCTAGTATTCCATGATCTCTTTGTCTATCCGCTCTATTAGTGTCTGTGGTTGTTCTATCTCTCCCTACGGGGTGATTAAAGCTTACTTCCGGTCTCTCTTTATTTCCCTCTCTTTGATTTCCATGGGCTGAGGATGTTCCTGCCCCTTGTTGACTTGTATTCATGTTCGTCCTAGATGGAGGGAATACCAATTCACCTCTCCATGTGTATGTGTTTTTAGCGCGGTCAGGCACCACAAAGACTCTTTCTGAAGTTTCATCCACATATACAACCTTTCCAGGTGTATCCGGGTCCTTGAACTCATATATAGTGATGATTCCTACCTCACTAAGTATTTCGGTCTTGTATCTCCAAAAGGCTTCATCCGTTTCTTTATTTACAAACAACTCTATGATTCTGTTGTCTTGAGGGATCCAGTCTGGGATTAGTACTCGTGTCAGTACAAATTTCCCTCTAGGTGTTCTAGGCTCTTCTAATGGTTCTTTTCCTTGAGATTTTGTTTCCGTCTCTGGTTGAATGACGCCAAACTCGTTCGTACTGTTTGGCTGCGTACTTAATATGTACATTGTTCCTTCTTTGTCTATGTACGCGTCTCTCTCGAATTTCACCACTGGACGTTCCAATCCAATGGGTTGATCGGGGTTGTGCATTTGCACCACTTGCCTTCGCAAACCATCCTCATAGATGCGAGCACCTAATCGGTTGGTTCGGAGAAACTCTAGTTGCGTTCTATAGGGTCCTTCTGGTTTTTCTAAGTAGGCTACATTCGACCCTCCTTCTGGTCTGTCTGTGCTAAATGCCATTTCTGATTCGCTAGTGTCTGAGCTCTCGTAGGGGTAATTACTATTCAATTGCTGAGCCCACGATCGAGCAGTAGTTCTTACACTTGCCTCTGATGATCTAAGGCTTCGCCGGTCTGACTTACCTATATGTTTGCCCGATCTAAGGTTCATTAATTTTCTTCCTTGCACACTCAGTACAATGATTCTTTGTTATCACTGTCTTGATTCTTTTTAGATTTCTTTAGATTCTTGTCTTAATGTATGCGTCAGGAATTCGACTTTCCGTTATAATTTTGAGTTCTCGTTCCGTCAGACTTAGGTTCTTTCCTTTAGGTTTTCGTGTCACACACCTTTATCTTTAGTCTTGGACTTGACAAATTTAATTCTCTTGAACTTGAGGCGTTCCTATCGTCTTAATCCACAATGCTAACGTTTATCCTAAGCTAAGAATTGACTGAGGGGGTTGAGTAATCTTCCAACCTCGAGTCAGCTTTTCTGGTTGCTCTGATGCCCAAGAAGCCGCGCTTCCCAAGCTTTATGCCCTTCACTGCCTTGCCTTGGTTGCCTTCGATTGCCCTTGCTAGACCTGGAAAAATTCAATATTAGACCAATTCACAGTTGGATGATCAAGCACTTGAGTATATACACCTTTTAAGTCCCTTCCCTTTTGCCCAACTTTTTAATGCTTGCCCCCTGGCTTTCAAGTCCCAAACTAGGTCAACCTCAAAATAGCTCAAAAAACGGACTTCGGATGAAAAAGTTATGACCATTCAGGCCCTGGGGGGTAAAAACTGACAAACAGGTTTTTCTCCAAATATGAGCTAAGGGGTCTCCTATGAGTCTAATCACCCAAAAATTTCCCAAAAATAGCCCCAAAATTGGCCAAAAAATGAAACCCTAAAATTTGTGATGGGGGTGCACAATCGCGATGGTCTGAGATGATCGCGATGGTCTGGGACCGTCGCGATGGAGTGAGGGTGCACCGTCGCGATGGCGTGAAATTGCACAATCGCGATGGTCTGAAGTTGCACCGTCGCGATGGCATGAAATTGGACAATCGCGATGGCGTGAAATTGTACAATCACGATGGCGTCAGTCAACGGTCAACGTGGACAATCGCGATGGTCCAAAGTGAACCGTCGCGATGGTCTGGGCGTGATGGCGTGAGCCAATCGCGATGGTCTGAGCGCGATGGTGTGAGCCAATTGCGATGGTCTGAATTTTTGGAGTGTCGCGATGGTGTGAGGGTGTCGTCGCGATGGTCTGAAGTGCACCGTCGCGATGGTCTAGATTGCCACGTGGCACCGTCGGCGCGATGGCGTGAGCCAATCGCGATGGCGTGACACAATCGCGATGGTCAGAGACCGTCGCGATGGTCCGGCCAAGCCGTCGCGATGGCGTGAGCCAATCGCGATGGTGTGACACAATCGCGATGGTCAGAGACCGTCGCGATGGTCCACCAAAATGCAAATTTTGTGAATGCAGCTATGGATTCCTGTAGGCGCAGGTGTGCTCTTCACGCTGGTGTGGTCGCCTTCTCCAAATTCCGAACTTTGCAGACCATCGCGATGGTCTGACACAGACGGAAATTTCTGACAGAAACTGAAGTTTTTACCTTTTTGCAGCCTTCCTGATGCACTGGAGCTCTGTACCTGCAAGAAAACTTAAGAAAACCAAAGTACACACAAGCACAAAAGCTCTCTCTCACTCTCTCGCATGCACAAATGAGGGGACATGAGGAGAATGGGTGGATATGGTGAATTTTCTGATTTTTTTGGAGATGAAGATGATGATGCGGTGATGAAGATGGAGTGTGGGGGAGGTGAAAAACACTAAAAACTAAGTAAAAACAACAACAAAAACTAAAATTTTTACCTTCCAACGCCACTTCTTGCTATACTCTTACCATCACACATTCGTCCTAGACTCGATCCCTGACAACGGCGCCAAATTTGGTGTTGCTCTAGCACAATGGTGAGAACCACGTTAAGAAGCTCCACCTCCTTAATGTCAATCCGCGGAAGAGATAGGAGTGATATGAAGATCGTAAACGTGAGATGATGTGAGAGTGAAGGTGAGAAGCACCAAGATGCACACATACATACACACACACAATGAAGAGACAAGCAAGACACAATGGAAGGTGGGAAATTAGCTCTATTACTCAAGAACACTATTACAAGCTCAAAATAGCTCTAAGCTCACACTAGCCAACACTAACCACCCTCAAAAATGAGCTCTCTAGCTCTTTTTATAGTTTCTAGACTAGTTTTGACCGGTTTCACATCTAGTGACCGGCATAGTTAAAAATTAGGTCCTAGATGCTATTTGGAAGGGTAAACGATGTCTAAAAATAACGAAAATTGGTACACGCATTCTACCTAAGCTCCTCAAGCTCGAGGACTCCTCGGCTTGCACAAAATGGAGCTATGGATTACAAAATGGGGTTTTCTATGTTACATATGTTACAATAGTGATAAAAATCACTGTTGGAGGTTTTTGGAAAGTATTTGAAAACATAATTATTTGAAAAACGATTCGACTGGCTCCCTGCTTTGTCGTTACATGCTTCCGTGTCATCTGTGCCTCTGGCTGCTTCCAACACTATGGCATAGTTGGATGCATCCACATGTACATGGAATGGCTTGCTCCAATCCGGGGTTGTCAATATAGGTGCTGAGCACAAACGTCATTTAAGCTCATTGAATGAATTCTCACATTCATCTGTCCATTCAAAATTGTTCAAAAGAGAGTATAGAGGATTAGCTATGATTGCATACATGTGTATGAATCGTCTATAGTAACCACAATGACGCATAAATGCCTGTACTCCTTTTACATTAGTTGGTCTAGGTAGATCTGCAATTACTTTTACTTTTTCTTCATCTGTCAAAATTCCATTCTTTGACACAATGTGTCCTAGAATTTTGCCTTGTCTGACCATGAAAACATACTATTTTGGGTTCAGACAAACTTGATATTCTCGATATTTGTCAAATACTTGCCTTAACTCGGGGATATGCGTTTATCTTAGATTCGAATGAGCACATAATTCATCGACATAGACTTCCAAATTCTTGCGTAAGAATTCCTTGAAAACATGACACATGAGTCGCTGGAAAGTGGCGGGTGCATTTGTTAAGCCAAATGGCATCACACAAAATGCAAAAATGCCCCATTCTGTGGCAAAAGTTGTCTTGTGTTGATCTTCTAAAGCAATGGCTACTTGATTATAGCTTGAGAAACCATCAAGAAAGTTGTAAACGTCCTTGCCCGCAACTCTTTCCAATAAATGTTCCGTGATAGGAAGAGGATAACTGTCTCTAATCGTGGCGGCATTAACTTTTTTAAGGTTAATACACACAGGCAATTTCCCATTCTTCTTGGGCACAACCACAATGGAGGATACCCATTCGGTATGCTCAATTTTGTAAATGAATCTTGCTTCTATCAATCAGTCTATCTCCTTTTCAATCTTTGCAACGTAGTTATCATTGTACGTGTATGGTTTTTGTTTTGTGGGTTGTATGTGTAAGGTATGCTCAAACTCCACACCACAAGTGGTGAGAGATATGCCCTCTAGTAAGCCTAATGGTTTTTCTATATGTCCATCAGCCATTTGTAGCTTCATCCTGGTGGTTCTTAGTGCTGGCTTACGCCAACGTTTCCATAAAGCAGTGGTATCGATGGCTACTCCGGCTCCTGAACCTAAGATAGCTTTGGTGGTATAGCCTTGATGGGTTATAGGAAGATAAGTGTTACCTTCCTCTCCTTCACTTACATCTCTGATTCTTTCTATGGGTATCTTTGGTACCTTCTTGAGTGATCCTGTTTATGAGGGAGTAGTAGCAAGCTCGGGGAATTGATTTGCTACATGCTTCCACAATTCTGGTTTAACCTTCAGCAATTCCTCTAGAGTGAGGTGACACTGTACTTTGGTATTCTTGATTACTTCCGTGTTTCTAGGGATTACTGACTCTTCATTCCTCACTATTATCGTGGGTGCTCTCATGCTAATAGACTTAGCTTCCCAAGGTCCTGTGAACTGAGGTAATTCTTGCAAAGAATTAGATTCAAAACCTGTGTGTTCACTTAGTTGTTCTTCCTCTACATCATCGTAAATAGAGGGGATGTCTTGGGGAAATTGTTCCTGCAAATCATCTATTTCTTGAATAGGAGGATGAGTTCCTCTCTCTTTCCTCCACTTCTCTTCTTGGATTTCTCTTAGAAATTCATGTGAGTACTTATGTATGGAAGACAGGTTGTCTTCACCCTCTGTGTTGGGTACTTGAGATAGGGATGGTGCATTTCTTTCCTGTGTCTCTGAGACAATAGGGTTCGTATGCTGATTCTTTTTCTCCTTGCTATCAATCAAATATTCTAGCCTCTCCATCAGTCCTTGAAAATGTAATTCCAGTTTAGCCATGTTATTCCAATTTAGATATCTAGAGGCTTCAAACATTGCTTGTGCTAATTCTACAATCTTCATGCAAAGTTTAGTCCTCTCAATTTCTAAGTCTGCTCGAGGGTAGTTTTTACTCATTTCAGCTATTTGAGGTCCTTCTTTTATTCTAGCCTGATATGCACGAAACATCATGTCTAGGTTTTCTGGTATGGGTTCCGCTAGAACTGATCCTGATCTCTGAGCTAGATTCTCTTGATTCAATTCTTGAGAGGTCAACTCTAGGATTTTGGCTCTAGATTCCTTGAGACTTCCTTCCAATTCTGTTATTTTTTTACTCCATTTTCTCTTAATCCTTTCTCTTGAGTCTTTCCAAGATTTTGTCTTTCTACTGCTAGATTCTCCAACTTCACTAGTTCCGGCTACTTTCTCTTGATTAAGCTGTTGATTCTGTAAGAGTGCCTAGGCTCTTGTTATAGCTTGGATAGGCACGTATGTAGGGTTGGATCCATTTGCATTGTTTACAATACCTATCACGTTGATCGGTGTCACATTTGAAGCATTTACAGGGTTCTTGGGACAATCTTTGATGACATGTTCTTTACCACAGTCGGCGCAAAAGCCTTGTATGCTATAATATTTTGATTGTCCCGCTATCGGAAGATGTGGAAAATCTTTTATGAAATGATCTCCTTGGCATCTAAAGCATGGTCCTCTAGGGCCCTGTGGTCTTTGCTGTCTCAATTGGGGCCGTGGATTCGGGTTTGTGTACATCACATTAGCGTAGTCGGGCTCCCAACTAGGTTCCACTGGTGGACTATCATACTGATATGTCTCCACATGTTCTGGTGACTCTGAATAGTATGCGGGTGGACTATCTACATGAGTAGAGTCAAAACTATTTGAGTTCAGATCACTGTCACTAATTAGGGGTGAAACGAGAACTAAAGCCCTACTGAGATTTTCTTCTGCAGCAGCTTATTTGACTGAGATGACATTAGCTGGTGGGGGTGGCTGCTGAGCTAAAATAGGTTATGGTCTCTATTGAGCATGATATGGATAGTCTTGAGGAGGCCTATAGTAATGAGGTTGAGCATTGTACTGACCTTGATACCTACTTGGTTGTGGGTATGCTTGTGGGTAGTTCTGTCTCACTGCTTGTTTGTTGTATGGGTAGTCTTGAGCCGTATGATTTGTGTATCTTCTCTCAATCATACAGTATTGGCCACTAGGGTTGGCTTGTGGTTGTGTTGCGTTGGGACACACACTTGCCAAATGATTTCCACCACAGTGTAACAACGTACATTAGTTGTTAACTTAGGAATTTGTTTACTAGAAACTCCTATTTTCTGGGCCACTTTTTTTGCTAGGTCATTTATTGAGCTAGACAATTTTGTGGATGCTAGAGATGAAGAATCTGAATCCTTATAGAACTTTGAGAGTTCCAACTCGTCTCCTAAGTTGTCCTCAATGTCTATGCAATTTCTTACACACTGCTCTAGCGTTCTGGGTTCCTTCAAGTATACATTGGAGCGTAGTTTAGAGCTCAACAAGCCGTCTAAAAATAGTGATACTTGCTTGGCCTGTGAGGGTAACTCTTGCATTGGACACCTTTCCACATATTGTCTAAACCTATGTCCTGCAAGTCTAACCGTTTCTTGAGAGGTCTGTTTGAAGCTATGAATCAATGAAGACGTATAATGTCTGTTCCCACTTTTAGAGAATTTAGTGATGAATGACTCTAAAAAGTGATGGATGTCTCTAAATTTCCTTTGTTGCAATGGTTGGAACCAAGTTAAAGCTGTATTCTTTAACGTTAGCCCAAATGCATTATATTGCGTAAACATGTCTTCGACTTGTTCTGCTCGTAGCACTTGCTTAAATTCCGCAACATGATTGTAGGGATCTCCTGTCCCATCAAAGTAAATTTTCATGGATTTTACTAACTGAGTGGGTCTCAATATTCTTGCATGTTCACGTGGTCTAGGTAGAGGAAAATCATCTCTACCACCTGGTACTCTTTGTCTTTCCACTCTATCGGTGTCTATGGTGGTTCTGTCTCTCCCTATGGGATGATTGAAGCTTACTTCTGGTCTCTCTTTGTTCTTCTCCCTTTGATTAACGTGGGCTGATTATTTTCCTGCCCCTTGTTGACTCGTGTTTACGTTTGTTCGAGATGGAGGGAATACCAACTCACCTCTCCATGTATAGGTGTTTCTTGCATGGTCTGGTACTACAAATACTCTTTTTGAAGTTTCATCCAGGTATACCACCTTTCCAGGTGTATCCGGGTCCTTGAACTCGTAGATTTATGATGGAGCCTATCTCGCTAGGTTGTTCCGTTCTGTACCTCCAAAGTGCTTCATCTGTCTCTTTATTCACAAAAAATTCTATACTTCAGTTATCCTGAGGGATCCATTGTGGAACTAGTACTCGTGTCAATACAGATTTCCCTCTAGGTGTTCTAGGTTCTTCTCCTATTGGTTCCTTTCCTTGGGCTCTTGTTTTCGTCTCTAACTGAATTACACCAAACTCATTCGTATTGTTTGGTTGATTACTTATGATGTACATCGTTCCTTCTTTGTCTATATATGCATCTCTTTTGAATTTCACTAGTGGACGTTCCAATCCAATGGGTTGATTTGGGTTATGCATTTGCACCACTAGTCTTCGCAAACCATCCTCATAGATGCGAGCACCTAAGCGGTTGGTTTGGGGAAATTCTAATTGAGTTCTATAGGGTCCTTCGGGTCTTTCCAAATATGCCCCATTTGACCCTCCTTCTGGTCTTTCCGTGCTAAAAGCCATTTCTGATTCACTCGTTTCTGAGCTCTTGTAGGGGTAGTTAATATTCAATTGTTGTGCCCACGAACGTGCAGTAGTTCCTACACTTGCTTCTGATGATCTAAGGCTTTGTCGGTCTGACTTACCTATGTGTTTGCCCGATCTAAGGTTCATGAATTTACTTCCTTGCACACTCAGTACACGCTTAGATCCTCAATGGTTCCTTGTATTGATTTTCTTGTTTGTTTTTAAATTCCTTTAAGTTCTTGTCTTGTCTTTCTGTAAGCATTAGGAATCGACTTTCTGTGGTACTTTTGAGTTCTCGTTTCATCATACTTAATTTCTTTCCTTTAGGTTTTTGTATCACACACCTTCACTTTATTCTTGTAGTTAAATCTCTTGAACTTGATGCATTCCTATCATTGTTAATCTAATCCATAATTGTTGAAGCTCAAAGTCAAGGACAAAGCATGGAAGCACATCAAAAGGTGGACACACAAGGAAAGGGAGCAAGTAGGGAGCTCCAAGAAGTGTATGTCAAATTTTCAGAAGAATTCCCTACAAAAATAGTGATTTCCATCACTAAAACCATTGTAAATACCATTTTCTATTTTTGTAGCTCCATTTTGTGCAAGCCGAGGAGTCCTTGAGCTTGAGGAGCATTAGAAGTATCATCCTACCAATTTTCATAATTTTTAGACTCCGTTTGAGCCCTCAAATAAGCCCTGGAAGAGAATAGAACTTTTGTAAGAGAACTCTTTGGCAATCGAAGCTTTCCATTGTTCCTCTCTTTGATCTTACTTTGTGCACGTGTGTGTGTATGTGTGTGCATGTTTGTGTGCTTGCACTCACGCACTTGTGCCTTCACTTGCTCGTGGTCTTCATACCAGTCCTCACGTCTCTGCGGATTGACAAGTAAAGGAGGTGGTGCTTATGCTTGAGCTACACCGCATTTTGGCGCCGTTGCCGGGGAGAGAGCTTCGAGGACGAGCGTTGTGATGGTAAGATCGTAGATTTGCGACGTTGGAAGGTAAAAAAACTGTCATTTTTGTTCATTTTCTGATTTTTCTTCTTCATCTTCTTCATCATCATCATCTCAACCATCTTCCATCTTCTTCTTCATAGAACTTTCTTGTTTTTTAGTGCATTTTCACCATTTTCATACCATTTTTCATGCATTATTGTGTGGGAAGGAGTTAGGAGGTGCAAGGGAGAGCAAGCGCTGTGTTTTTTCATGATTTTCTCCTCATATGGAGCTCGCCATTGCCGGCGCTCAGAAATTTGAATTTCCCGCCAAAAAATGTGATTCTGTGATGAAAATTGCGATTCTATGAAAATTCAAAATTTTTTGAAAAATCACGATTTTCTGTTTTCCCGCCTAAAAGTTGGCTGAAAGAATCACGATTCTGTGGTCATTCTCAGAATCGCGATTCTGTGGTTGTGCTCAAAATCGCGATTCTCATAAATCACGATTTTCAACCAAAAACACGATTCTGTACTCAAAATCGCGATTCTCAGAAATCACGATTTTCATGTCAAAAAACATGATTCTGTAAACCACGATTTTGTGAAATCACGATTCTCTGCTCAAAATCGTGATTTTCTAAAACACGATTTTGTGCTCAACATCGCGATTTTCAAAAACACGATTCTGTGCTCAACATCCCGATTATCAAAAAACGATTTTCTGCTCAAAATCGCGATTTTCAAAACACGATTTTATGAAAACACGATTTTGTGAACACGATTCTCAAGGTACAAAATCGTGATTCTCTTGAAGTTCACAAAATCGCGATTTTCTTGAAGTTCACAAAATCGCGATTTTTTCCAAAAGGTCCTGTTTGCCTGTTTTGACCCCCAGGAGCCTGATTTGACATAACTTTTTCATCCAAAGTCCATTTTTTGAGCTCTATAGCTCATTGGAAAGCTCGTTTCAAATCCAACACGATCTCATCTGTTTTTTTCAAGAATAACATTTTGATTTTGAGATAGGATATTTTGAAGTTGACCCTCCAGTGGGACTAGGAAACCAAGGGGGCCCCAAGGGATTTTGAGCAATACAAAGGGGAATTTTGGGACTAGAAGACAATGCTTATGAACCTGAGGTCTGGTAGACACCTAGGCAAGGATAGACAAAGCATTAGATCTTCTGAGGCTAGTGTCAACCATACCGCTAAGTCTTGGGCACAACAGCTAAGTGGTCATCCTTACAGACTAAGTTCAGACACAAGTGATTCAGAAATGTCTTTTAGCATGGGGAAACCTGTAGGTGGCTCGGGAACTGATTATTTACAAACACCAGAAGGTCCCTATAATGTTGGGATAATGTTGGCGAAAACTTCGGCTTTTAACGCCTACTGTTGCGGAAATACTTTCGCCCTGAAGATGGGTTTCGCGACAAGGCTTGAACTCTGTCAGGCCTGCGGAAAATGCCGCGCCACCGTAATAGGATGCTAAGCTAGAGTGATTCAGAATACCTCTGTAATCAACAGTAGCTCAGCCTAATTTACGTCGCTTTAACTGTGTTATTCTGCGACTCAGGTTCCACCGGAACTTCACCCGACTGTTACTGGACTGACACCGTAGTCGTACCGGAACTTCACCGAAATAAACTTAGTTCTGTTCGTAATTGCTTCAGATGAACTTATGTGAAGTAAGGAAGTGGTGTGGAGTTTCCTTCACCGAATGAACTTCCTTCTGGAAACTTCACAGTTCTGAACTGCTACTTTCCGGTTAACTTTTGTACTGTGTGTACATCTTCATTCCACCGGAAACTATGATCAGCTTAAAGTAGAGACGTCTAGCTACAAGATGAGCTATCTCTCATACAAAGCTTCGAACTCTGCTACGAGTTATACTTCGTTGATTTACCGAAAAAATCCTGATTTCTGAGAAACTGTTACTGACAGAAAAATTACTGAAATATGTTTACTGAGTAAACTGTTATACGCCGAAACATGCGTTTACAGAGAAGGTACTGAAGCACGTTTAGTAACGAGTCGTGACAGTTAACGATAAACTAAGCTTCCTATCGTAATACGAAATAGCTTCAGATTCTTCACAAGTAAAGATTGCGCGCAGACATCCACATGAACATGTGTTTTCGATTAGAGAAGATGTGTACAAGTAAGCTTGGCCTCTTCTTGCTCAAGTCACAGAAACTCTCCTACTGTGAGTAGTTTCTTATTACCATCTCTCTTCAGATGAAAAGACCCGACACTTCAGGCTTGTGTTATTCATCTGTACATACGCGATCTATGGCGTCTTCTGAGAACTTCTAACTCTCTTCACTCATACGCGATCTATGGCGTCTTCTCTCAGTCTCTCGTTCTCCTCTGTGTATCAGTGTGATGCTTCTCTCTCACTTCTCTGTGTCTCTCTCATACATCTACATGTACTCCCCTTTTTTTGTTCTTCAAATCTTGCTGTATATATATACAATTTCTTTGGCGCTCCTTTGCTCTGTCATTCTTCAATTCGCGTTATGCGCGCCTTACGCGCCCGCCGCGGTTAATTGCTCTGTTGTGCGGACACCGCGCACTAACTTCGCATACTGTACACCTGTGCACCGATTTTCTGAAGATTCCGTTTCTGTCTTGTTTATTGCGTCAAATTCGTGAGTGTTTCCTTAACAGCTCCCCCTCAATCACTAATTTGACCTCTTCCGGTCTTTCATATATCTTTCTTTCTTTTATTCCTGCCATCTCTTTGAATCTCTTCGTCTTTGTTCCATCCAAGCTCTTTGTCAGAATATCTGCAATCTGATCTTTCGTAGGAGTGTAGATTATTTCTATCTCTTTCTCCATTACTTTTTCCCTTAGGAAATGATACTGAATCTCTATGTGTTTTGTTCTTGCGTGAAACACAGGATTCGCTGCAAGATACAGCGAGCTCATATTATCTCCATGTATGATCGGTATACTTTGATCTATACCCATGCTTTTAAGTAAGGTCTGCATCCATATTACTTCTTTTGCTGCTTCTACCAGTCCTTTGTATTCTGCTTCTGTTGATGATAAGGCTACTGTGTGTTGCTTCTTCGAACACCAGCTTACCAGCTTATCTCCTAGGTATATCATATACCCATGCGTTGATCTTCGGTCATCTTGACTTCCTGCCCAATCTGAGTCACTATATGCTCTGAGCTTTATATCTGACGTAAAAGGATAATATAATCCTTCATTTATAGTTCTTTTGATATATCTGAGAACTCTTTGTCCTGCAACCCAATGTTGATCTGTCGGACAATGCATAAACTGTGAGAGAACTCCCACCGGAAAACTTAGATCCGGTCTTGTTAGCGTAGCATATATTAAGCTTCCTACTAACGATTGATACTTCTTTATATCCTTGAATTCTGTTCCACTAAATTTGCTGAGTTTATGATTTACTTCAAGCGGTGTTGAAGCTTCTCTGCAATTCTCCATTTTGAACTTCTTCAGTAAGTTCAGGAGATACCTTTCTTGTGTGACATATACACCATGATCTGTATATGTGATTTCCATTCCTAGAAAGTATGATAACTTTCCTAGGTCACTGATCTTGAATTCCTTTTCTAGCAGTTTCTTTACTTCTGTGATTCCTGCATCTGAGGTACCTGTAATTATTATGTCATCTACATAGATACAAATGTAGATCATTCCTTCTTCTGTTCTTTTGATAAGTAGACTTGCATCTGCTTTCGAACTTTGGTATCCAAGTTCGTTTAGATACTTCACGAGTCTGTAGTTCCAAGCTCTTGGAGCTTGCTTCAGTCCATAAAGTGCTTTTCTTAACCTGCAAACAAAGTTTGGGTATTTGGAACTTATAAACCCTTCCGGTTGTTCCATATAAACTTCATCTGATATATATCCATTCAGGAATGCATTCTTTATATCTAGCTGACTTAGCCTCCATCCTTTTGATGCTGCTATAGCAATCACTGTTCTTATGGTTGACATCTTTGCCACCGGACTGAATGTCTCGTCATAGTCTATGCCATGCGTCTGAGCATAGCCCTTGATAACCAGTCTCGCTTTATGTCTGGCTATCCTTCCATCTGCAAGTTTTTTAACTTTGAACACCCATTTATTTCCAATTACTTTCTTACCGTTAGGTTTAGGAACAAGCTCCCATGTCTTGTTCTCTTCCAGTGCTGTGAGTTCTTCTTCCATTGCTTCTTGCCATTGCTTCTTGTTTTTGGCTTCGTCATAGCTCTGAGGTTCTTCCTCTTCTTTAACCATATATGCATAATCTTGTTGAGTTATATATGATGTATCATACGAGTATCTTTCCGGTTGTCTTCTTACTCTGTTTGACCTTCTTAGCTCATATTCTTCGTGTGTGTCTGAGTACCCGTCTTCATCTTCGTTCCTTATACCTGTTCCGGTTCTGGACGTACTCGCCTCGTCTTCTTTGTTTACCTGTACGATTGTTTTACCTTTCTCTTTTCTTTTTATCTCTTCTTCAAATTCTTCAGCTGTATGACTCTGATCTGCATACCAGCTTTTCTGTTCATCAAATGTCACATCTCTGGAAACAGTAAAATGTTTGGTTAGAGGGCTCCATAACCTGTAGCCCATCTGTTTCTCATCATATCCGACGAATACATATTTCTCTGCTTTTGGTTCAAGCTTATGTCTCAGTTGAGATGGTACATAAGCATACGCTACTGATCCAAACACTTTGCAGTGATCAAGTGTTGGCTTCTTTCCCCACCATGCTTCATAAGGGGTCATTCCTTCTAACGCTGTACATGGTAGCCTGTTTACCAAGTATGTAGCTGTATTTACAGCTTCAGCCCAAAGATAATCCGGGCAATTCTTTTCTTTTAGCATAGCCCGTGCAAACTCGACTAGAGTTCGGTTTCTCCTTTCTGCTACACCATTCTGTTGTGGTGTATACCTGCAGGTTATTTCTCTCTTAATACCTGCATTCCAAAGATAATCATTGAATTCTCGGGAGAAGTATTCTCCCCCTCCATCAGACCTCAGTCTTTTAAGTTTTCGTCCGGTGAGTCTTTCAGCATATGCATGAAAATGTCTGAAAGCTCCGAATACTTCTGATTTCTCTTTCAGAACATAAAGAGTTATCCACCTTGTGGCATCATCAATGAATAAAACATAGTACCTTGATCCGCTGATTGATCCTTCTTTTGTTGGTCCCCATACATCTGTATGTATAAGTTCTAGCACACCGTCATGTTTGAATCCTTTCTTCTGGAAAGGTAACCTGTGGGCTTTTCCCATTTGACAGGCTTCGCATTTGTGAATCATATGTTGGTTCTGTACGTTCGGTAATCCCAGTACAGACTGATTCGCTATCATAGCTTTGATTCCTTTTTCGTGAAAATGACCTAATCTCTTGTGCCAGAGATCAAGTTCTGTAATTACCTTTTCATCATGCGTGAGCAGCGCTTGGCCAATGTTCCCTTGTACTCTTAAGGTAAAGAGTCTGCCTTCTTTCTTACCAGAAACGATCTGATAATATCCGTTCTTGGGATCTTCTACAAATACTCCTTTATTTGTAAATCTGACTTGAAAACCTTTTTCGACTATCTGTCCCACACTGATCAGATTTTTCGGTATTGTTGGAACATACAAAACATTGGTTAGCAAATCTGCTCCACTCTTGCATTTCACTTTCCCGATTGATTGTACTTTGTGTCTTGTATTGTCACCTGTTTGAACAGTGTGACTCACACTTCCTTTTTCCAATTCTGACATCAGTTCTATGTTTCCTGACAAGTGATTAGAACATCCAGAGTCAATGTAAAATACCTTTAGATCTTCGTTATCAGATGTGCTGATTGAGTTCATCATCAATGATGTATGTCTTTCATTCTGTGTGTCATTTGCGTAGTTATTGTAGGTGGTGTTGTAGGATTGGCTCTGTCCCCAACTTCTTGTTCCACCTCTACCGTAGCCTCCTCTTTGGCTTTGTCTTCCTCTTTGGAAGTTACTCTGATTTCTTCCGCTACTGCCTCTGCTATTGTTGTTTTGATTTTGATTTGATCCCTGTTGGTTGTGCCAACAGTCATGCGCCAGATGGTTACTTAGTCCACAAATCCAGCAAGCCTTTTTGGTGGTATTCTGGCGGCTTCTTCCTCTTGCTCTTCCTCTGCTAGTGCCTTTACCTCTTGCGTAATAGGCCTGAGAGCTTGACTCCTCTTCGTCTTTTGACTTGCCTTTGTCTTTCTTTTTGTTCTTCATATACATTGCTGAGCTATGTCCTTTGTCTGCGTCTCCTTTCAGGTCTTGCTCATATGTGAGCATCAAACCAAGCAACTGATTTAACTCTGGTACAAAATGATTTAGGGAGAGTTCAGTTGATAGTACGAAAGGTTTCCACCTTTCATCTCCTCTCAAACCTGTGAGCACTTGCGCTATCAATCTATGATCTTCGACTTCTTCATTTATGGATCCAAGACTATCTGCTAGATCCTTCATTTTAGTGACGTAGTCACTGATGCTTTGACTTGGCTTCTTTTTGAACGTTGTGAACTCGGACCATAGGCTGGCTTTCCTAGCTTTCGTAGTATTTTGGAAGTGATCTTCCAATGCACTCCATATGTCCTCCGCTTTCTCCAAACCTCTAATGTGCGGTAGCAGATGATCTGAAACAGTGTTGTAGATGTAGGCTCTTGCCGTTGCATCTTTCTTTTGCCACAGCTTCAAAGCTTCTATCTCTTCCTTTTCTGGTTGGCTATCATCTTCAAAGGTCGGTTTCTTTTCTTCTCCGGTTACGTACGTCATTAACTCCTTACTCATAAGTAAGGCTTCCATGCGCATTACCCATGCGGGATAATTATCTCTGTCTAGTTTATCAATTTGGACATGATCTGCCATGATCTTCTTCCTCTCGTGGAATGATCCGGCTCTTATACCGATTCTTGGGAAAACTAGCCTGCTCTGATACCAACTGTTGGGATAATGTTGGCGAAAACTTCGGCTTTTAACGCCTACTGTTGCGGAAATACTTTCGCCCTGAAGATGGGTTTCGCGATAAGGCTTGAACTCTGTCAGGCCTGCGGAAAATGCCGCGCCACCGTAATAGGATGCTAAGCTAGAGTGATTCAGAATACCTCTGTAATCAACAGTAGCTCAGCCTAATTTACGTCGCTTTAACTGTGTTATTCTGCGACTCAGGTTCCACCGGAACTTCACCCGACTGTTACTGGACTGACACCGTAGTCGTACCGGAACTTCACCGAAATAAACTTAGTTCTGTTCGTAATTGCTTCAGATGAACTTATGTGAAGTAAGGAAGTGGTGTGGAGTTTCCTTCACCGAATGAACTTCCTTCTGGAAACTTCATAGTTCTGAACTGCTACTTTCCGGTTAACTTTTGTACTGTGTGTACATCTTCATTCCACCGGAAACTATGATCAGCTTAAAGTAGAGACGTCTAGCTACAAGATGAGCTATCTCTCATACAAAGCTTCGAACTCTGCTATGAGTTATACTTCGTTGATTTACCGAAAAAATCCTGATTTCTGAGAAACTGTTACTGACAGAAAAATTACTGAAATATGTTTACTGAGTAAACTGTTATACGCCGAAACATGCGTTTACAGAGAAGGTACTGAAGCACGTTTAGTAACGAGTCGTGACAGTTAACGATAAACTAAGCTTCCTATCGTAATACGAAATAGCTTCAGATTCTTCACAAGTAAAGATTGCGCGCAGACATCCACATGAACATGTGTTTTCGATTAGAGAAGATGTGTACAAGTAAGCTTGGCCTCTTCTTGCTCAAGTCACAGAAACTCTCCTACTGTGAGTAGTTTCTTATTACCATCTCTCTTCAGATGAAAAGACCCGACACTTCAGGCTTGTGTTATTCATCTGTACATACGCGATCTATGGCGTCTTCTGAGAACTTCTAACTCTCTTCACTCATACGCGATCTATGGCGTCTTCTCTCAGTCTCTCGTTCTCCTCTGTGTATCAGTGTGATGCTTCTCTCTCACTTCTCTGTGTCTCTCTCATACATCTACATGTACTCCCCTTTTTTTGTTCTTCAAATCTTGCTGTATATATATACAATTTCTTTGGCGCTCCTTTGCTCTGTCATTCTTCAATTCGCGTTATGCGCGCCTTACGCGCCCGCCGCGGTTAATTGCTCTGTTGTGCGGACACCGCGCACTAACTTCGCATACTGTACACCTGTGCACCGATTTTCTGAAGATTCCGTTTCTGTCTTGTTTATTGCGTCAAATTCGTGAGTGTTTCCTTAACATATAAGACACAGTTGGAATATATTCGGACCAACCGATTAGGTGCTTGCATCTATGAGGATGGCCTGAGGCGATCAGTGGTCCAACTCAATTCCAGATCAACCCTTTGGACTTGAACACCCGGTGGTCAAGTTTGAAGAGGGTTCATACATTGATAAGGAAGGAACCATGTATGTGGTCACCAATCTACCAGATAGGACTGATGAGTTTGGAAATGTCATTCCTGAGAATGAAATAGGAGACCTAGAACAAGGAAATGTAGGACAAGGATCCCACACTCCTAGAGGTAAGTAAGTTTTGACCCGAGTGATCACTCCGGATTGGATCCCTCAAGACAACAAAAGCATAGAACTATTTTTGAATAGAGAAACAGAGGAAGCCTTTTGGAGATTCAAGCCAGATCAACCTAGCCAATTGGGCATAGTCATCATCTACGAGTTCAAGGATCCAGAGATACCAGGCAAAGTTGTCTACCTGGATAACACATCAGAGAAGATATTCTTGGTAACATAACATGATAGACATGCATATACTTGGAAGAGTGAATTGATTTTCCCTCCACCAAGATCCAATGTTTCCCATGGCCTCCAAGGAGTAGGATCATTCCACGCTCATGAAGCCCAGAGAGAAAGAACTAGAGAGAGACCTGAGGTAAGTTTTGCACACACCATGGGCAGGAATAGATCAGGATTTGAAAATGAAAGACCTGAAAGAGAGAGACATCAAGCACATAGGCAACAAAGAGAGGAACAAGATTTTCCATTGTCTAGACCCCGAGAGCACCCAAGAACCCTTAGACCCACTCAAGTGATCAAGGCAATGAAGAATTATTTTGACGGGTCAGGAGATCCTTATGATCATGTGGCCGAGTTCAAACAAGTATTAAGAGCTGAACAGGTTGAGGATTTGTTCACCCAGTACGAGGCATTTGGTCTCACTCTTAAGGGCACTGCCTTAGCTTGGTTTCAACCACTGAGTAGTCGCAACTATCGTGATATAGGTCAACTGCTAGACAAATTCATTGTAGAATTTTCCAAGAGTGGTATGAGGCATAACACTTCATCTTTGATCCACAGCTTCAAGCAGACACCCCAAGAAACAATGCGACTAGCAGGTAGAAGGTTTAGACAGTACCTAGAAAGATGCCCTGCTCCAGAGCTACCCACACCAGCCAAACAAGTGGCTTTGTTCTTAGATGGCTTACTGAGCACAAAGTTAAGATCATATGTATACTTGAAAGAGCCTAGATCCATAGAAGAGTGCGTGCGGACATGCATTGACATAGAAGATAACTTGGGTGAGGAGTTAGGATTATCCAAACTCTATAAGGATTCATATAGCTCTACTAGTCATACTTCAAAAATCTCCACGGAAATAGAGGAGATAGCTGAGCAAGTTGCCAAGAAGCTGGGAGTCCAAAATAAACAAACACAGAGAGTCACTCGAGTGAATCGGTGTTATACTTGCAGAGGCGACCACAAGGCTAATGTATGCCCATTGCACAACCAGAACATGAGAGAAAGGAATGCTCCATATTGCACTATTGAGAGAAAATATACGAACCACACGGCTCAAGATTCTCCCTATAATAGGCAGGCTGTTAGACAGAATTATCAACAACCTTACCAACCAAGTAGGTATCAATACCAATACCAACAGCCATATTATAGACCACAATAGCAATATCAGGCACAATATAGGCCACAACCAGTCTTGGGAAACCAACCACCAGCTCCTGCCAACGTGATTCCAGTCAAGTATGCGGTGGGAGAGGAAAATCCAAATAGAGCATTGGTGCCACTAACCCCATTGATACCAGATAATGACTCTCATGCTCATAGTTCAGACTACTCCCATGAAGGTAGTCCACATGCTTATTACACAGAGTCACCTGAACATAGTGAGATTTGCTCGTATCAATATGAGGCACCACCTATGGAGAAAAATTGGGAGCCAGAATACTCCAATGTCATGTAGACAAATCCTAACCCTAGGCCCCAATTGAGACAAATGAGACCACACGCCCCTAGAGGATCTTGTTTCAGATGTCAAGGTGACCATTTCATTCATGACTGTCCCCACCCACCATCTCCGAGTCAAGGACAAGCTATCACAATACAGGCTTTTTGTCCTGATTGTGGCAAAGACCATCTCCCCAGAGATTGTCCAAGAAACCCCTCCAGTGCACCCAAGATTACACCCATTAATGTGGTAGGCTTAGTGGCAGATTCAAGTTCAAGTAGTAGCAATGTGGCTCCTATACAAGCTGTCACTAGAGCACAAGCCTTAAAACATGATAAACCAGCAGAACAATCAGAGTCGAGTGAATCAGGAGAGCCTAGTAAGAGGAAAACAAGAACATGGAAGGATACCAGAGAGAAGGCCAATCGCAAGTGGAATAAAAAGTTATCGGAACTAGAAGAAAGCTTAAAAGAAGCGAAAACAAAAATAGAAGACATTGCATCTCAAAGCCCCTCGCATGCCGAAACTCCATCCACTCCACCTCATCCCACCCCACCACCCATTGTAAATAGACTGCAACCAGGGTCTGTTCTTGCAGATCCAACCCCAGAAGGCTTGGACATGATGTTCAAGGCCTACCAGGCTCGACTTCAAGAAGGGCCTACAGCTGCAAACCTAGACAAGAGTTACCCTAGAGCAGATTTAGAGATTGAATGGATGAAAATGTGCATGAAAATGGTAGAACAAGCTCAAGCTATACTCGAGACTAGTCAAAAGTTCAATCAGACAAACTCTGTCAAACTGGATTTGCATTTCCAAGGCTTACTAGAAAGATTAGAGAAATTGGTAGACAAACCACAAGTTTCTTTACCTCCACAGGCTCAATGAGTGATTGAAAGAGGAAGCTCACCACCAATGGGAGCTTATGTTCCTAATTCCACAGATGCTGGAATACCTCCTTCAATTCAACAGTACTCTCAAGAGTTCTTGCGAGAAATACAAGAAGAGAAATGGGCCAAGGAGAAGGGTAATTCCCCTCCTATTCCTGAGATTGATGATCTTCATGATCAATTTCCCCAAGACATTCCATCTATTTACGAAGATGAAGCAGAACAACAAGAAGACAAAGGATTAGATTTTGAATCTAATACCTTAGAAGAACTACCTCAATTTCTAGGCCCATGGGAATCTGAATCTCTTCAGATCAGAGCTCCCACAATACTGGTCAGACATGAAGACTGAGTGGTCCCAAGGAACACTGATGTCGTGAAGAACACTAAGGTTCAATGTCATCTCACTGTAGAAGAGCTGCTCAAAGCAAAACCTGAGCTATGGAATCATGTGAAGGATCAGGTCCCAGAACTTGAGTCCAATATGCCAAAAGCAGGCTCGAAGCAAAAAGTACTAGAGATACCTCTAGACAAAATAGGGGACATGTGTGAGGGTGAAGAAGGTAACACTTATCCTCCAATCACCTACCAAGGTTACACAACCAAAGCAGTCATAGATTCTGGTGCTGGTGTTGCTATTGCGACCACCTCCTTGTGGAAGCAATGGGGCAAACCCACATTAAGACCAACTAGAATGAAGCTTCAAATGGCCGATGGTCATTTTGAAAGACCTCTAGGATTGCTAGAAGGGATAACTCTAACTACTTGTGGTGTGGAGTTTGAACATATATTTGCTATATGTGACTTTGAGAAAAATAATGTCTATGAGATGATCCTAGGAAGACCCTTTCTACGACAATTGCAAATAGTACAGGATTGGGGAACTAACTCCTTGTACTTACAGCACTTAGGGGTCACCACCAAGGTCAATTTGAAGGATTACACCTTCAGAGATGTACCACCCCTACAGTGGAATTCTATCCACAAAGCGAAAGAAGATTCCACACTCTGTGCATTCTGAAAGTTCACCTGATCCATCATGGCTGCATGAAGATACTCATTTGTGGATGTGCAAGGTTGCAGAGGAAGAGGAAAAACGTTTAAAGGCAAGAGAAGAAGGAACTTTGCCAAGAGATAGAACAATTAAAGACCCAGCCTATACACCAATTATCTGTCCAGATGAGGAATTTGAGCCTCATGGCTGGCCAGAAATCTTAGCCACCATGGACATTGCTATCAATGAAGAACAATGGACACCTCATTGTGATAAGGAGGGTTATGATATCTCAGTGTTCATGTGTCAGCCCTTGCTAGAAGAATGTGACCCTAGTGATGTCATAGAAGAAGAAGAGAATGACGATGATGTAGAGTCCATTGTGATGGGTAGTTGCTTTAACTCAGAGCAGCACTATCTAGAAGATATAGGAGTGTTCACCCAGAAAGAAGAAGAACCTCTCACAAGTATTAAAACGGTAAATTCAAAGGATGGAAGTGAGAGCAGTCAAAAGAAAAAGAAAAGAAAAGCAGTGAAACAAGAAGAGGAGGAATCATTGTTTGAAGTACCAGAAAACTTCAAGAAATATGAAGTTGATGACCGCAAAATTTTGGTAAGAATGCCTAAAAGAGAGGCCATCATAGGAGAATCATATGATAATAAAGAAAAGACCAAGAAGATTGTAGTGACCATCAAAGAGAATGAAGAGAGATGCACATATATAGGAGATGACCTAAGTGCAAGAGAAGAAATGGAGCTTGTAGCTCTATTAAGGGAATATAGGGATGTGTTTGCATGGCACTATAGAGACTTGAAAGGGGTAGATCCAAGAGTTTGTTCTCATACTATCCCCATGACTACTGATGCCAAGCCCACCAAACAGAAGCCCTACATATATAATGATACATATGCAACCAAAATAAAAGAAGAAATTGATAGGCTGATTGAAGCTCGACTCATCTATGAGATTGAGCATATTGAATGGGTGTCCCCCATTGTAGTGGTACCCAAGAAGAACGGGAAGTTGCGAGTGTGTATTAACCTTAAAAAAGTTAATGCCGCTACGATCAGAAATAGTTATCCACTTCCAATCACAGAACACCTATTGGAGCGTGTTGCAGGCAAGGAAGTTTATAGCTTCCTTGATGGATTTTCAGGTTACAATCAAGTAGCCATTGCCCCAGAAGATCAACACAAAACAGCTTTTGCTACAGAGTGGGGAATCTTTGCATTTCGTGTGATGCCATTTGGGCTCACCAATGCACCTGCAACATTCCAAAGGCTCATGTGTCATGTCTTCAAAGAGTTCTTGCGAAAGAGCTTAGAAGTGTATGTGGATGATTTATGTGCTCATTCCCAAGAAAGAAGGTTTCACATCCCTGAGCTCAGAAAAATCTTCAACAAGTGTAGAGAATATCGAGTGTGTCTGAACCCAGAAAAGTGTGTGTTCATGGTGCGTCAAGGTAAAATCTTAAGTCATATTGTTTCTAAGAATGGAATCTCAACAGATGAAGATAAGGTACGAGCCATAGCGGAGCTACCAAGGCCAAGGAATGTTAAAGAGGTACAAGCCTTTATGGGCCATTGTGGATATTACCGTAGGTTTATCCACATGTACACGATCATAGCTAGACCCCTTTATGCCTTGTTGTCTAATTTTGAGTGGAACGACGAATGCGAGAATTCTTTCAACGAACTGAAGAAACGTTTGTGCACAACACCAATACTGACCACTCCTGATTGGAATAAACCATTCCATGTCCATGTGGATGCATCCGATCATGCCATAGGATGTGTGCTTGCACAACCCACCAGTGAAGGAAACTTAGATTTGCCCATAGCATATGCTAGTAGACAGCTCACTGCAGCTGAACGGAACTATACCACAACTGAGCGAGAGGGCTTAGGCATGGTATATGCTGTGAAGAAGTTTAGACACTATTTATTGGCCAACAAGTTCAAGTTTTTCACTGATCATCAAGCTTTGTTATATTTGGTCAATAAACCTTGCAATACTGGATGCTTAGTAAGATGGTTCCTCTTACTAATGGAGTATGACTTTGAAGTTGTTGTCAGGAAAGGTAGAACCCACCTTCGGGCAGATCACCTTTCTCGCATCACTTCACAAGAGTCACCGCAAGGAGTGTCTGACGAATTACCCGATGCTTATCTGTTCAATTTAGAAGTTGTTCCTAAATGGGCAAATAAGTTGGTACCAGTCCTAACCTCGGCCCTGCAAATAAGAATGTGAAAACATCGCAAGAAGAAATTGTAAAATCACAGAAATATCACATATTGGCAGGAAGCATGTACAAACAAGACACTGAGGGTGTATTAGCTTGTTGTGTTGAGGACGATGAACATAGTAGTTGGTTGCAACAAGCTCATGAAGGATTGCTAGGAAATCATTATTCTAAACAGCGCACATTACAAAATCTGAAACGTTTAGGAGTGTATTGGCCTAGCATGGACAAAGAAATACATGAGTGGATTGAGAATTGTCCAATGTGCAGAGAGAGACCACCAGTGGAGCATGCGACCCTTTATCAAGTGTCATTAATTCCAAATTGGAGTGCTCCATTGGTAGAGTTTATGAGGTCGGGAAGATTATCCAAAGAGGCCAGTCTAGCAAGAAGACGAAGCATGGAGCAAGAGGCTCAAGGCTATACCTTAGTAGGAGACAACCTATACCGAAGAGGCAAAGATGGTTACTTAAGACTGTGCGTGCATGAATCAGACTATTTAAAGGTCTTAGAGACTACACATAGTGGTGTTGCAGGTGGACACTTCGGTCCTGATTGAGTAATCAAGACCATTCTATTCTCAGGACTTTGGTGGCCCACTCTTCATATGGATGCACATACCTATGTGAAGAAATGTGACACATGCCAACGTGCACAATATCCAGTTAGGAAAGATGAGATGCCTTTGAGGCCAATGATGGGAGGGCGTGCATTTTCAAAGTGGGGCATAGACTTCATAGGTCCTATTAACCCCCCAACTAGAAACTCCCATGCAGAGTATATTATTGTAGCCACAGATTACCTTACAAAATGGGTAGAAGTCAAAGCCACAACAAAGAATGATGCTCAGACGACGGCTAAGTTCTTATTCGAGAATGTGTTCACGAGATATGGACTACCAATAGATTTAGTGAGCGATAGAGGCACACACTTCTTGAATGAAGTCATTGAAAGTCTTCTCCAAGAATTCTTGGTGATACATAAGAAGTCTGCCCCCTATCACCCACAAGCTAACAGAGCAGCCGAGAGTACCAATAAGATCCTTTGTAACATATTGACAAAATTGGTAAATAATAAACACTCTGATTGGGACAAACAACTTCATCATGCTGTTTGGGCTTATCGAGTTGCCTACAAAACGGTACTCAATGCCACCCTGTTTTAGATGGTCTTTGGACAGAATGCGGTGTTACCATTGGATTTCTTAATCCCTGCTTTAAAAGTAGCACAAGAACATGAGTGGAATGAACATGAATTGTCATCTAGGATCTTTGATCTAGAACGCTTAGGTGAGACAAGGCTACGAGCGGCTGCAGGCATCTACTCTGCAAAGAAAAGGCAAAAGGCATACTTCGATGCACACATTAAGGATAAGGGACTGAAAGAGGGAGATCTAGTGTTGGTTTACACACTAAAACAACATGCCCGTAAGTTGGAAAAACGAGGATATGGACCCATGATCATTAACAGAATTTCCACTAGCGGCGCAGTTCAATTGGCTACTTTAGAAGGTGATATCTTGCCAAACTATATTAGTGGTTGTAGAGTCAAGTTATATCAAGAACCTCTTACACATGACATGCTAATGAGACTCAACACTACTAAGAAACAAAAAGAAGAAGAGTTAAGAGTAAGAGAGGAAGCACAGGCAGAGGCCAGAGAGCATATTAGGCGAAATAAGTTAAGGGGATTAGGCCTAGATGTCAACTCAGAAGCCCCAAAATATCACATGGATATGTGCCAAAAGTCAGACATAGCGACTTCTCAAGTCATTGACCGAAGACCCTTTGTGACCATAGAGATAGGACAAGGGAAGGGTGCAAGGACGGTGAAAGCATTGATTGACTTAGGTGCAGCAAGTAGTGCAGTTAGACTTTCCTACTGCCAAGACTTGCAGTTGAACATCAATCCCATAGAAGCTTATCTCATAGGTTTGGGAGGTGTGGAAACCCCTTGTTTGGGCGAGGTGGAACTTCCCATCTACCTTCAAGATGTTCTAATGAAAGTCAAAGGGCTAGTATGTCAAGATGAGAACCTTACAGAACCACTTGTCTTGGGTCAAGATTGGATCTATGACCGTGCAGTTAACTTAAACCTAAGAAGTCAAATTCTTCAAGTTTGGGTGCATGAACAATGCATTACATTAGAATTAGAGAACTGCATGCTCCTAGATCATGGCACCACACACTCTCTTAGTTCTTCCAAGACTAATCATATGAAAGAAGATGTTGTATGTGTCAAAAGCTCTATGATGCAAAAGGAGTCAATTGTGGAAGACCAGGTTCAAAGGCGGGTGGATCTTTCTTCTTCTCCAAAGAATCAAGTAGCCACAGTAGTGAGTCCACCACATAAGCGAACACAACCGTTCACGACAAGTGCTACATCAAATAGAAAGACACCATTCGATAAGAAAGCAGTTCCGAGCATGAAGCAGATCTGGGTACGCAAAGGAGAGCAACCACCAGCCTTGCCCCCACAAATCCCATCCAGGCAAGCCAACCAGGCCAGAAGACGAAGGAAGCAGCTCGGACAAACTCAATCACAAGGTATCCAACAAGTTTGGGTGCCTAAGAAGTTAGCTGCAGCTCAACAAGGGCAATTATAGATGTGGGTACCTAAGAAGCTCTTACATCCACAACAACCTATGTTCTCCCACATGCGAAAGGTCTCAACAAAGAAGCCAAAAAGAGAAAAGGGTCAGAACCACGTATAGAGACCAAAGGAGGATCAAATGAGCTCTTCAACATTAGTAGGAAGACATGCAAAAAAGATATGGGTTTGGAAGCCAAAAGTACAAGTAGCCTCCACCGAACCAAAGCGCCAACCACAAGGATACCACAGTTCAGAAAGCATCCAAAGAGGAAGACGCCTGAAGTGACCTCTACAGTGCCAAATGATGTTCTAAAATGGACTCCAATAAGGAGGATTACATCAGTTCGAGACTCAATGGATACCTCCACCAAGGTTGGCATCAACCTCTGCAAATAACGTCGAAAGCCTCAAACGAGCGGCAACCATGTGCTACTTGCACAACCCTGTCTTTTGCACCATTCAGGTCATGCATTTCCAAAATATGCATTAATATAGGGCCACATTACACGACCGTGCATAGACACACTTGAGAATCCCAAGCACAAGAGCACAGTGACATATGTCAAATATTTCTATTGCTACTAACTTTTGTGTTCTTGTTTTGTGATATCTTTTTCCTCAAAAAAAAAAAAAAAAAAAAGAGGAAGCACTTGTTCCCAGGTTTGGCTCATGAAACATGAATGAGTCATGCTTGGTTAAAAGTGGAACTGTTGATTACTGGGCATTTATCAGTTTGGATAGAAGTGTGTCTTGGCTAGCAGATGATATAATTGCTGCCTTATCTCATAGATGTCAAGAACTTGGCATGAGCATGGCATTCACAACTATGGTTTCCTCTTACTATGGTAGGAGTGAAGAGCTTAAAGGTCTGCAACTTGCCAGGGAGATATCTACACGGGGTAGCTCTGGTACCCTGCAAATCTTTGTATGTATACTGGATGAGAAGACTCCTGCTTATGGTGAGCTAGAGAGAATATGTGAAACTAAGCTTGGTGTAGTTCTCGAATGTTGTTTGTCAAGGAATATAAAGAAATTCAATTCTCTGTATTTGACAAATGATGCTTTGAAAAGAGGAGACAGGATCAGCCACTCAAAAGATCTCATAAGTGGACCATCAACATGAACTTTCATCAACAGTGTTCCATCCCAAAGGCCGAGTGTACAACACAAAGAGATGAACATCGATCAACCTTCTCCATGGTAAGTATCTTTACCTTCGAAACATCATAACCATGATAGCTTAGGAAACCTCTTCGTCGGCATACCCTTGAGCACTTAGCTCAAGACCCCCAATTTTTGCACCATACTTCTTCCAATGCATTTTCCAAGTAAGCATTCATAGGGCTACATTACAAGGCCGTGCACAAGGCACATATTTTCCTCAACCCATGCACGAACACACTTACCCATCACTCAATATGGGTTATGAGTACTTGGCATGACTACTATGAACATCAACTATGGGAGATCTAGAAAACATCAACGGAGACTCACAACGACACAGTCATACTGGAATCCAAGGAAGAAGCACATACCAAGAGACTACAACTTGCAAAGATTCGCAGTGATAGATGAAGAACCAGACACATCTGGAAGTCAGACAACTTTTGTTCATACAGAAGGGACACTCCCTCTCAAGGCACTACTTAGAACAACCACTACAACAAAGGTCTGTCAGGACAACAGACTCAAGAGGGGGGGGAGTGTTGAAGCTCAAAGTCAAGGACAAAGCATGGAAGCAAATCAAAAGGTGGACACACAAGGAAAGGGAGCAAGTAGGGAGCTCCAAGATGTGTATGTCAAATTTTCAAAAGAATTCCCTACAAAAATAGTGATTTCCATCACTAAAACCATTGTAAATACCATTTTCTATTTTTGTAGCTCCATTTTGTGCAAGCCAAGGAGTCCACGAGCTTGAGGAGCATTAGAAGTATCATCCTACCAATTTTCATAATTTTTAGACTCCGTTTGAGCCCTCAAATAAGCCCTGGAACCTAATTTTTAACTAGGCCGGACACTAGGTCTGGACATGGCCAAATCTAGTCAAAAAACTATAAAAAGAGCTAGAGAGCTCATTTTTTGGGGTTAGCTTGTTAGAGAATAGAACTTTTGTAAGAGAACTCTTTGGCAATCAAAGCTTTCCATTGTTCCTCTCTTTGATCTTACTTTGTGCGCGTGTGTGTGTATGTGTGTGCATGTTTGTGTGCTTGCACTCACGCACTTGTGCCTTCACTTGCTCGTGGTCTTCATACCAGTCCTCACGTCTCCGCGGATTGACAAGTAAAGGAGGTGGTTGTCACTCTAGCACAATGGTGAGTACCAACGTGAGAAGATTCACCTCATAATTGTCAATCCGTGGAGACGTGAGGACTAGTATGAAGACTATGAGCAAGTGAAGGCACAAGTGTGGGAGGGAGAAGCACACAAGCATGCACACACATACTCACACACGCGCACACAAGGCAAGAACAAGGAGAGGAACAATGGAGTTCTTTGCATTAATCAAAAGGTCTCTTACATAAGCTCAATTCACAAACAATCTAACCCCAAAAATGAGCTCTCTAGCTCTTTTTATAGTTTTCTAACTAGCTTTGGTCTTGTCCAGACCTAGTGTCCGGCCTAGTTAAAAATTAGGTTCTAGAGCCTATTTGAGGGTTCAAACAGAGTCTAAAAATTATGAAAATTGATATGTAGCTAGTTCTAATACTCCTCAAGCTCGAGGACTCCTCGGCTTGCACAAAATGGAGTCTATTCTACCAAAAACATAATTTACAATGTTTGTGTAGTGTTTAAATCCCTTGAGTTGTAAATAGTCCATGGAAAAAAAAATGATTTGGCCTTGTTGCCGTATTGTGCATGACTCCTCTGTTGCTTTGTATGCCAACACGCCCCCCTTCCTAGCGTCTGTCGCCCCTGACAGACCTCTGTTCTCTCGGGTGGTCGATATAGTATTGGATGACATTGGTGGCAAGTTCATGTTCTCCTATCCTTAAGCCTCTTGCTAGATCAGCTTCCAATGCATCCCAATTTATTGCACCAGGTGCCTCTTGTTGCGGGGTGGTGTAGTACTCAGAGTACATTGCTTGTTCACAAGAAAAGAGATGGAGCAGGTGTGTTGGCTTCGGTGCGAAGATCTCCGAGTGATACTCCCAGAAACCTGATCTGAACATTTCTTCGAAGGTCTGTTTGTAACATGCAGGGAGGTATTTGATGCGTGCATGCCAGGCGTAAGCCACACGAATACTGGGGGTGGTGCTCATGTCATACACCAAGTCATAATTTCCATTGCTAAACCCCGGGAGACGTACCTGTGGTGCGGCTGCATTTCTAAAAGTTTTCAGGACTACCTGCATCATATCTAAGATTTTACGCATCATTTGAGCTGCTACATCTTGCATGGGCTTCAATCGCGGCATCCAGTGGCGAATTGTTCCCATCATGTATGCTACCGACGGTGGTCCCTGTGGTGGCGCAATGTACGGGTAGTTTAGCCATTCCTTGCATTGCGCGTTGTTCTGCACTTTGATATTGAATGCCTTCCAAGACCTGCGGCGTGGAACTGGACCGTAGCATGGATTGTATAGGAGGTGTAAAGGCGCATTGTTCCATGTGCGTAGCATTTCTGGATATGTCTCTAGAAGTTTCTGCCGCTAGGTGGGTTGACGAATTTTGCCTTTTTGCACCTCTGGAGGAAGGTCTTCGGGTTGAAATTGGGTAGCAAAGGTAGGAATCTGACCCGTGACTCTCTGTATTTCTGCATTATAATCAGCCAAGATAATATAATAAGGCCTGTATTGGAGTTCAGATGAGAGGATAAGGCGTCTCGATGACAGGTTCTTGAAGTAAGCCGATTGTAGCACAGTTTCCTCTATGACCCTCATGGCCTGATTTTGCACTACTGTGCGCTCTTCGTGAGAACTCCCGATTTCCTCCACTTGGTGTAGCCATGGAGGCCGTGGTGCCTCGAATGTGTCCTGAGCTTCTTCCGTTTGTTGGCCTCCTGGGAAGGGTTGTGGGTCGTATTCTTCTTCAAATGTCTGTTCCACAGGAATTTGTACTACTTCTTCGTCAGTGGGAGCCTCTGGAGGGGAAGGTGGTCTCTCATATTGTAGTAGACGTGCTTGCAGTTCGGTGACCTGTTTCTGGAGGTCTTTTAAGGCTTCTGAGTCTGTGAGAAGTGAAGCTGCGGAGGGGGTGGTTGGAGAGGCTGCTGTTGTTTCTTTTTGGTGTTTCTGCTTCAGTTGACCCAGTTCCTCTGACATCTGGTCATGTGCTTCAAGCAGCATGGCATAGTCTTCCAATATGATCTTGATATTATCGGGGGTCACTGCTTGAAACTTTGATGGGCTGATGGGTGCCCCAGGTGTGCTCTCAATAGCTGCTTCTAGGTTCTCTTGATTTTGTACTTGCAGGCGTCGATTCTCTTCCTGAGCGGCCGCAAGATGTCGCTTGAGTAGGGCCATATTTCGCTGAAGCTTTGAATTGCGTTCCAGCTGTGTCCGTAGGTGACCTTCTACCACCTGTATCGCTTCCTGATCTGTGTTCTGTAACTGTACCTCCAATATGCCATGAGCCTCTTGGAGAGTTTGGAACTGTGTGTGGAGGCGAACATTTTCCTCCTCTAGTGCAGCAAGGCGGTGCTGTAGGGTCTCTGAGTGCTCGTGCAGGCGTTCATTCTGTTGCTGGAGCTGATTGTAATCTGTCCTTAAGTTTGATATACAAGCTAGCATGGTGTCCAATGCATTTCCTATAGATGAGTGAGTGGTGTTTACAGTGGAAGATGCGTGGGAAGGGAATTGGGGAAGGGGAAGAGTGAATGATGTGTCTATTGAAGTCGTGTGTGTGGGTGAAATTGGTGGAGGGGGAATGGGAGGAGGTGGAATCGTGGGGGGAGGTGCCGTGGGTGGTGAAATGTCCATACTTTCAGGAGTGGGTGCGAGTGTGGGGTCTGCCATATACATTGGAATGGTAGGTGGTGTGTGTGTGAAAGTGGTGAATAGATGAGAAGTGGGGTGGGGAGCTGAAAAGAAAGGAAATGGTTGAGACCTGGGTTGAAAAGTTCTAGCAAGGAGGTTATGGAGGGATTGTAGAAATGGAGAGATGGAGGTCGGGGGTTGAGGTCGTAGATTTGAGGAGGGCATGAAGGGTTGCGTGGTAGCAGGAAAACCCATGAATGTGGATCTAGGGTCAGGATGACCTATGGCTGAGGGCATGGGGGATGGTTGTCCTAGGGCAGGCTCTATGAGCTGTTCGGTGGATTGTGTAGTGATGGGGGTTGCTTCAAAGATTGGGTTATCAGAGGTAGAGAATAGGGTTGAACTAGAGATGGGAGTACGGAAGATGAAGGTTGGTTCGGTGGGTTGAGTGGTCGAGGTGATTTCCACTGTTTCTGCTCTAGGAGGCGATGGTGGGGGTGTGGGTGGTAGTGGCTCGGTGGATTCCTCATGGGTGACTGGGTGCTCTTGGCTAGCCGTTTCGGTTGCTTGGGCGGTTGTCTTGATGGGTTCAGATGTAATAGTTGGCTCTTCTGCAGTTGTAATGGGAATCTGGATATTCTTACCTGAGCGTGGTTGTGTCTGGAACCTTCGTGGATCATATTGAACTGGAGACCTCCTAATGGCAGTGCGCACTGCTTCCACTACCCCATATGTTTCTGCCATCAGTAAGAGACCTTCCCTATATTCTGAGTCAACTCCTGCTTCTTCCAACAGCTGAGTCATGAGTACTCTACTGCTCTGTTCGGTGAGCAGTTGTTGCGATCGCACTCTTTCCATAATTTGATACAGCCTTCGGAGTTCTGCTGTATAGGCTGGGGCTTCAGTGGTCTCCTCTTCATACGCTCCTTCTTCTTCTAGGTGTCCTTGTTGTTGACCTTGCTGAGCGTCACTCCAATGTACATGTCGGCCGTCTGTAGATTTTCTTCTTCTTCGTGAAGATGTGCCTTGTTCCTCTGCATCTGAATAAAACTCCACATCAGCGAATTGTGTACTTTGTAAGAATGCTTCGAAGTCCTGGGGGTCCATTCCTTCAGCATCTCCAGTTGCAGCAAATTCAAATTCAAGTGGAGCAAGAGGAGCTGAAGGGGTAGCTTGTGTCATAGTTTCAGATCCCGACCTGGGTATCCTAATGGTAAAGGGAGGTACAGTGGTCTCCCTTCGTGGCGATACCTCCGGAGTAGTCAGAACTTCCCTTGTCTGGACACAAGGGATCGCACCCCTCATGCGCTTGGATTGATGTGTGGACGTCTTGAGCTTCTTAAACATTTGTAATTGTGCCCAAGTAGGGCACATTCAATGGGAACATCGTATGCTAGGCACCGGTAAATAATGCGTGTGATTGCACAGCAACCGTTCACCACTAATTTCCTAGAAGACCTTTTATTTGCTTCATACAATTGATCTATAATCCATACCGGTAGCTTAATTGGTAACGCACATGCTTCCGCTAAGTAGAGAGCGAACCAGATTCTCTTGTGTGGTTGTGTGAAGCGGTCTTGGCCGGGGAAAGCAAAATGTTGCATGCACATACGGAGAGGGATGGACACGTTTGGTGTGAGTGCTGCCATGTCTTTAAGCTTCAATAGTTTCCTATCCTTCATGTTAGTAGGAACGAGAGCATCCTTTTCAGAGGGTACATGTGTGCCGTGCATATTCAAAGCATCGCTCACCAACTCCACAGTAAGTTCAAACCTCTTCAACTCGTTGTTGCCCAGCAAGGAAGGAAGAACAAATGATCCGGGTTTGTCCTTTTCTTCATTAGCTTGTAATGTGGAGACCAAATAGTAGCATCGGAGGAGATCTGGTTTAGGTAGTGGTGCTTCAAAGTATTCTGCTAGGCCCTCACGTTGCCATATGGTCTGGAGATCCTCGGTGTTCTGTTTGTCTCGAACTGCATGGAGAAGAATTGGAATCGAACCCATGATCTGTCATACTCGCACTTAGACTCCCATATATACTTGGCCTCTCCTAATGGACCTGGCATGCCATTGAACCAATGAGAATTGGCATTGACTCTTTCTGTGATCCCTGTGGGTGGATCCGGTACCGGGATTTGCTGAAGGTGTTGCAGCTCCACAGGTCGTTCAGTTGGTGGCACATCCACAGGTAGACTATCCACATCGATTCCTGCAGTAAGTATTCCTACTTGTGAGCTCGGACCTGTCGCTTCTGCCATGTCACTTCTTGCCTTCTGATTCTGTGAGAATATAGAAACATATGTTAATATTGTAAGGGACAAGTTAAAATCGTTTTTTGTCCCCATTACAACATTATCATGAGGTTCGGGAGAGATTAGTAGGTTAATAAGTGCTCGGTGCTTGTGTGTGTAGTTAGGAATTGGTTGGACCTAAGAGTTAAGTGGAATGATGTAGTATGAGCGTGACGTAGTTAGTAGGTGGTCATGGATTTACAACTGGGGTCTGGGGGTTTATTACAAGTTTTAGGTTTCCAAATACAGTGGATGGCTTTGGGTCTTGGTTTTGTGGAGATTCGGGAGGGTTGCATGAGTAATTCTGCTGGAAGTTGTTGTGCCATTGGGACCCATTTACGAGTGAGTCTGTGCGTGCTTCTAGGTGGTAGTGAGTTCAAGTGTATCAGACAAGAGTGGGTGGCGGCTGCTTGAGCGAGTGAACCCTGTCGTGTATGATGTGAATTGTGTGGGGATAGTTGAGCCCGCAAGCAAGCCTTAGGCACCCAAATTTGTCTTGATTGTGGGTCAGCCTTCATCGACTTCTTGGGTACCCAAATGGATTTCACTTTCTCAACAGAGGTTTTAGGAGTTCTCTTATCAGCATCAAGTCATTGATTACTAATAGGAAGTTGAGACACATCACCCTCTAAAGTGGCTAGTTGTACTACTCCACTCGTGGAGATCCTATTGATGATCATAGGTCTTTAGCCTCTCTTTTCTAGCTTCCTTGCGTATTGTTTCAATGTGTAGACTAAAACTAGATCTCCTGCTTTCAAGCCCTTATCCTTCACATGGGCATCAAAGTATGCTTTTTGTCTCTTCTTAGCTGCATATATCCCTGCAGTTGCTCTCAGTCTTGTTTCTCCTAATCGTTCAAGGTCAAAAAGTCTAGAGGAGAGTTCATGACCCGCCCATTCATGCTCTTGTGCCACTTTCAATGTAGGTATCAAAAAGTCTAGAGGTAGCACAACATTTTGACCAAACACCATTTGAAAGGGCGTGGCTTGGAGTACCGTTTTGTAGGCGACTCGGTATGTCTAAACAGCGTGGTGTAGCTGTTTGTCCCAATCAGAGCGTTTGTTGTTCACTAATTTCGTCAATACATTGCATAAGATTTTGTTGGTGCTCTCAGCATGGCCATTTGCTTGAGGGTGATAGGGGGCAGACTTCTTATGTATCACCAAGAATTCTTGGAGCAGATTTTCAATAACTTCATTCAAGAAGTGAGTGCCTCTATCACTAACTAGCTCTATAGGTAGCCCGTATCTAGTGAATACATTTTCAAACAAGAATTTAGCAGTTGTCTGAGCGTCGTTCTTTGTCGTAGCTTTTACCTCTACCCACTTTGTTAGATAGTCTGTCGCAACAATGATATATTCTGCATGGGAACCCTTAGCTGGGGGATTAATAGGACCTACGAAGTCTATTCCCCACTTAGAGAATGCACGTCCACCCATCATAGGTTTTAGTGGCATCTCATCTTTACGTATAGGATACTGAGTTCTCTGACAGACATCACATCGTTTCACATAGGCATGGGCGTCCATGTGAAGGGTCGGCCACCAAAAGCTCGCAAATAGTATTGCCTTGATCACCTGATCTGGTCCAAAGTGTCCTCCTGCTACACCTTGGTGAGCAGTGTCCAAGATCTTGAGATACTCACTCTCATGGACACATAGTCTCAGGTAACCATCTTTACCACGTTTGTATAGATTATCACCAATGAGTGAATAATCCTGGGCTTCTTGTTCTAAACTCCTTTGCCTAGCCAGAGTCATGTCTGGAGGGAATGTTCTCGTCCTTAAGAAGGATACTAGAGGTTCACTCCAATCGGGCACTATGGACACTTGATAAAGAGTGGCATGTTCCACAGGTGGTTTAGTGCAACAGATTGGGCATTCCTTGCACAACCTTTGGACATCAGCTTCCATAGTTGGCCAATGTACTCCGAGTCTCCTTAGTGTTTGTAAGGTTCGTTGCTTTGAGTAGTGTTGCTCTAATGCACCTACATGTGCTAATTGCAACCACTTCGCATACTCCTCCTCTTCTACACAACAAGCCAAGATTCCTTGATCCGTGTGCTTGTACATGCTTTCTGCCATGATGTGGTACTTTTGGGCTTTCACAACCTCTCTATTCTGTGTGTTTACTACTGGATGGTTAGGCCCGTATGTCAATACTGGTACCAATGGCTGAGCCCACTGCGGCACCACTTCCAAATTAAACAAGTAAGCATCAGGAAGGTCATCTGATACTCCTTGTGGGGCTTCTCCAGATGTGAGCGTAGAAAGATGATCAGCTCTCAAATGAGTCCTACCTTTCCTTACCACAACCTCGAAATCATATTCCATTAGTAAGAGAAACCATCTTACTAATCTTCCTGTATTGCATGGCTTGTTCACGAGATATAACAATGCCTGATGATCAGTAAAAAATTTAAACTTATTTGCAAGCAAATAGTGTCTAAATTTCTTGACTGCATATACCATGCCTAAGCCTTCCCTCTCAGTAGTGGTGTAATTCCGTTCAGCTGCATTCAATTGTCGACTAGCATAGGCAATAGGAAGATCCATATTACCTTCACCAGTAGGTTGCGCGAGTACACACCCAATAGCAAAATTGGATGCATCCACGTGAACATGGAATGGCTTGTTCCAATCTGGTGTGGTCAAGATTGGTGCTGAACATAATCTTCGTTTAAGCTCCTGGAAGGAGTTCTCACATTCATCAGTCCACTCAAAGTTAGTCAGAAGTCCGTACATGGGCTTTGCAATGACAGCATACATGTGAATGAACCGACGGTAGTAACCACAATGTCCCATGAAAGCTTGTACTTCCTTGACATTCCTTGGCCTAGGTAGCTCTGCTATAGCTCTCACTTTCTCTTCGTCAGTAGATATGCCATTCTTTGACACTATGTGTCCTAAAATCTTGCCTTGCCTGACCATAAAGACGCACTTTTGTGGGTTCAGGCAGACTTGATATTCCCTACATTTGTCAAAGATTTGTCTGAGTTCAGGAATGTGGGTTTGTCTAGTGTTGGAATGAGCACAAAGATCATCAACATAGACTTCTAAATTTTTCCTCAAGAACTCCTTAAACACATGGCACATTAGTCTCTGGAAGGTTGCGGGTGCATTGGTAAGCCCAAATGGCATTACTCTAAAGGCAAAAATGCCCCCTTCAGTGGCAAAAGCTGTCTTATGCTGATCTTCTAGAGCTATGGCTACTTGATTGTAGCCCGAAAATCCATCGAGGAAGCTGTACACTTCCTTGCCTGCTACTCTTTCTAAGAGATGTTCTGTGATGGGAAGCGGATAGTTATCTCGAATCGTGGCTGCATTAACCTTCTTCAAGTTAATGCATACACGCAGCTTGCCATTCTTCTTGGGCACCACTACGATGGGGGATACCCACTCAGTGTGCTCAATTTCATAGATAAATCCAGCTTCAACCAGTCTATCTATCTCCTTTTTAATCTTGGCAGCGTAATTGTCGTTGTATGTGTAGGGCTTTTGCTTAGAGGGTTTAGCGTCTGAGGTCATGGGGATAGTGTGTGAGCATATGTCAGGGTCAACACCTTTCAAATCCTTGTAACTCCAAGCGAATACATCTCTATATTCTCTTAGCAAGGCAATTAACGCATGCTCTTCTTCCTCTGTTAGGTCATGGCCTATGTATGTGCATCTCTCCTCTCCTTCTTCTAGGGCCACTACTATTTTCTTGGTGGTTTCTTTGTTATCATAGGCCTCTCCTGATTGTGCCTCTCGTTTAGGCATTCTTATCATGACCCTCCTGTCATCTATCTCATACTTCTTAAAATTTTCCGGAACCTCAAACAACGATTCTTCCTCTTTTGGTGAGACTTCTCTCTTCTTTCGTTTCTTCCCTTCTTCCTTCGGGGTCACATGTGTTGCTAATCTTACATCATTTGTAAGCTCTCCATGTTTCTGGGATTGAAATTCTACTTCATGGAAGTATTCTTCATCTGATGCAAATGGTGGGTCCATAATGATTGACTCTAGCTCAGAGTCACTTGCATCCTCAAATGCACCAGGGCTAGGTTCGCATTCTTCTAGAACTGCCTCTCCCATGATTGGCTCTATGGAGAAAACTGAAATGTCATAGCCATCCTCATCACAGTGGGGTGTCCATTGTTCTTCATTGACGGCTACGTCCATTGTTGCTAAAATTTCTGCCCAGCCATGGGGTTCAAATCCCTCATCAGGAAAGACTACAGGTGCATAGGCTGGGTCTTGAATGGGTCTATGAGTGTCGTTTGCACCTATTTCTCTGGCCTTTTCTCTCTTCTCTTCCTCTACTGCTACTTTGCACATCCATAAGTGAGTGTCTTCATGCATCCACGAGGATCCGGATTCTATGGAATGCACAGACTCTGTCTCATCTTTGGCTCTATGGATGGGATTCCATTGAATAGGTGGTACATCTCTATGAGAGTAATCCTTAAGATTGACTTTGGTCGTAACACCTAAGTGCTGCAGATACAAAGAATTGGTTCCCCAGTCCTGTACCACTTGCAACTGTCGCATAAATGGTCTTCCCAAAATCATCTCATAGGCATGATTTTTGTTGAAGTCACATATAGCAAATGTATGTTCAAACTCGACACCACAAGTGGTGAGAGTTATTCCTTCTAGCAATCCTAAGGGTCTCTCAATATGACCATCGACCATCTGCAATTTCATTCTCGTTGGCCTGAGTGCTGGCTTGTCCCAACGCTTCCATAGGGAAGTGGTGGCAATTGCGACTCCTGCACTTGAGTCCAAAATTGCCTTGGTGGTGTACCCCTGGTAGGTAATGGGAAGATAGGTGTTCCCTTCTTCACCTTCACACATGTCTCCTATCTTATCCAAGGGTATTTCTGGTACTGTCCTTTGGGATCCTACTTGGGAACAAGGTTTTGCTATCTCTGGTACTTGTTTGGCGACATGTTTCCATAATTCAGGTCTAACCTTGAGTAGCTCTTCTAACTTGAGATTGCACTGCACTTTAGTGTTTTTCACTACCTTTGTGTTCCTAGGTAAGACTGAATCTCCGTTTCTTACCATGACTGTAGGTGCTCTCATACAGGTGGACTTTGCTTCCCATGGGCCTGTGAAATGGGGTAGTTCTTGTAAAGAATTAGACTCGAAGTCTAATCTTTCTTGAGATTGGGTACTCTCTAGCTCTCCATAAATGGATGGGATGTCTTGTGGGAATTGGTCATGTGCATCATCCACAAGTTCAATGGGAGGAGGGACTTCACTTTCTTTAGCCCATTTGTCTTCTTGAATCTCGCGTAGGAATTCTGGTGTGAACCGATTCATAGAAGATGATGTGTCTGGCTCCGTAGAGTTAGGCACATAGGCTTCAGGCACGTAGGCTTCCTGAGCAGGAATGCTTACTCTTTCACTTGCCTTGCCCTTGTGTTGAGAGGCTGGTTCCTTTTCTGATTGTGCAATTAGCTTCTCTATTCTTTCTAGGGAGGGGGGGTTGTCTGGTTCAGTGGAATCGGGCACATAAGCTTCCGATGGGGGATGGGTCATGTTTTTGCTTGCTTTATCTCTTTCTTGATTCTTTTCTTCCTTGGCAGATCTTGCAATTATGCCCTCTAACTTCTCTAGAAGTCCATCCAAGTGCAATTGCGTCTTGGCTGAGCCCGAGTAATTGAAAAGGCGACTGGCTTCAAACATAGTCTGAGCCAATGCGACCATTTTCGCGCAAAGCTTGGTTCTCTCTATCTCTAGGTCAGCTCTAGGGTAGCACTTGTCATGATCCGTGACATTTGGCCCTTCTTGGATTCTGGCCTGATATGCTTTAAGCATCATGTCTATGTCTTCAGGAGTGGGATCAGCTAATACTGATCCTGCTTGGGGTGGTGGTTGGGTTACGCGGGGTGTCTTAGAGGGTGGAGGGATGGAGGGTGATGGGGATGGTAGCGATGGGAATGTGTGAGAGTGTGGTTGAGATGTGATCTCTATGATTTTGGCCTTGGTTTCTCGTAGACTTTCCTCAAGTTCACTCATCTTCTTTGCCCACTGCCTTTTCATACGTTCGCGGCTATCTCTCCAAGCTCTAGTCCTTTTCTTATTTTGGCTCTCAGTATCGCTAGCATCTGGGCTCTTTTCCTTGCTTACCCCTTTGTTTTGCTGCACTGCTTGAGCTCTAGTGACTACCTGTACGGGTGCAGTGGAGGTGACACTTCCTGTGGAATCTACCACTAACCCAATAACATTAATCGGAGTGATTTTTGGCATATTGTTGGGATTCTTGGGACAATCTCGTAAGAGATGTTCCTTTCCGCACTCCTGGCAAAAGCCTTGGATCGTCACTGATTGGGGTTGTGTAGGTGCAGGCATGGGGCAATCACGTATGAGGTGATCACCCTGGCATCTAAAGCAAGGTCCTCTAGGAAAAGGGGGTCGTATCTGCCTAGGTTGAGGTCTAGAGTTGGGGTTTGTGTACATGACGTTTGTGTAATCTGACTCCCAACTGGGTTCATTTGGCTCTTCACTATAGTAAGACTCACCATGCTCAAGAGACTGCATGTAGTAGGCCTGGGGGCTATCAACATGTGTAGAATCAAAGCTATGGTCACTCGGGTCACTTTCAGAAAGCAATGATGTTACAGGGACTATAGCTCTATTCAGGTTCTCTTCTGCTGCTGCATATTTTACTGGGATCACATTAGCTGGGGCAGGAGGTTGTTGTGCTAACACAGGCTGAGGCCTTTGGTGGTTTTGGTATGGTTGCTGATAAGGTTGTTGTGGCCTGCCATATAGCTGTGGAGGGTACGGGTTCTGGTATCTTCCCTGTTGAGGGTATGGCTGAGGGTAGGGTTGCCTAACCGCCTGCTTGTTGTATGGGCAATCTTGCGCGGTGTGATTGGTGTACCTCCGTTCTATGGTGCAGTACTGGCTACTAGGATTAACTTGGGGTTGAGCCATAATGGGACAGACGTTCGCCATGTGGTCGCCACCACAAGTATAGCATATTTTCACAGGAGCAAACCTTGGGATTTGTTTGTTAGTGACACCTAACTTCTGAGCTACTTTCTCTGCCAGTTCCTCAATTGATGTGGATTGCGTGGAAGAGAGGTTAGAGGCACTATCCGCGTCTTTGTATATCTTGGAAAGCTCTAACTCCTCCCCTAGGTTATCCTCGATGTCAATGCACATGCGCACACACTCTTCTATGGTCCTAGGGTCCTTCAAGTACACATAAGATCTCAATTTAGTACTTAGCAATCCATCCAGGAATAAAGCCACTTGCTTAGCTGGTGTGGGTAGCTCCGAGACAGGGCATCTTTCTAAGTATTGCCTAAATCTTCTTCCTGCAAGTCTCACGGTTTCTTGAGGGGCTTGCTTGAAGCTGTGAATCAGCGAGGAGGTATTATGCCTTATGCCACTCTTAGAGAATTCAATAATGAAAGCCTCTAAGAGTTGGTCTATGCTCCTGAATTGCCTCTCATTTAGTGGCTGAAACCATGTCAGGGCAGTGTTCCTAAGGGTCAGACCAAAGGCATTGTACTGCGTGAATAGATCCTCCACTTGTTCAGCTCTCAGGACTTGCCTAAACTCAGCCACATGATCGTATGGATCTCCAGTGCCATCGAAGTAGTTCTTCATGGACTTAACTAGCTGAGTCGGTCTCAAAGTCCTTGTGTGCTCTCTAGGTGGTGGTAGAGGGAACTCATCCGCATTTCTTTGATTCCTATGAGCTCTAAGTATCTCAGGTTCTACTCTATTTGTTTCCGTCCTCGTTCTTTCTCTGCCCACTGGGTTGGCAAAGCTTACTTCTGGTCTATCTCTACTTCTGTCTCTTTGCATTCCATGAGCTTGGGATGTTCCAGCTCCAAGGTGACCATAGGATACATTCGATCTTGTTTGGGGGAAAACGAATTCACCCTTCCAAGTGTAAGCATGCCTATCATTTTCTGTCACCACAAAGATCCTCTCCGAAGCGTGATCTAAGTAGGTCACTCTACCTGGGCTATCAGGATCCTTAAACTCATAGATCATGATTGTTCCTATATCAATTGGCCGATCAGGTTTGTACCTCCAAAAGGCTTCGTCAATCTCTCGATTGAGGAGAAAATCTATGCTCTTATTATCCTGGGGAATCCAATCCGGTGTGATAATCCTAGTGAGAACCGATTTACCTCGAGGGGTTCTAGGTTCTGCACCCATGTTTCCTTGCTCCAGGTCACCTAAGTCTGCTTCTGGGATCACATTTCCAAATTTGTCCGTCCTATCTGGGTAACTGGTGACTACGTATATGGTTCCTTCTTTGTCCAAGTATGCTCCGTTTTCGAACTTGACAGCTAGGTGCTCTAGTCCAATGGATTGATCAGGATTCTTAATCTGTACCACAGATCTTCCTAGGCCGTCCTCATAGATGCTGGCACCTAATCGGTTGGTCCTAAGGTATTCCAACTGCGTTTTGTAAGGGCCTTCTACCCTGTGCAAGTAAGGCACTCCTGAACTTCCTGTAGGTCTCTCCATACCTTGAGACATCTCGGATTCACTAGTCTCAGAACTTGGGTAGTATGAGTGGTGGCTCAACTGCTGGGCCCACGACCTAGCAGTGTGGTTGACACTAGCCTCTGAAGACCTAAGGCTTTGTCTATCCCTTACTAGATGTCGCCCTGATCTAAGGTTCATAAGCCTAGCTGAATAGCCCAATTTTGCCCAAGTACAACCTCGTTGCAGAGTCCTTTTGTATCAATTACTTGATTCTTTTTAGTTGATTCCCGTTGTTAAAATTCTTGTCTGATATCACGTCGTAAGGTATATTTGAGTGTAGCTTTGCACTTACAGTTGATCGTTCCACGTTAAGTTCTTTTCCTTTAAAGTTCTCGACAGTACAAAGATTATGTCCTTAGCTTGAACTTGAAAGTTTGGGTATGCTTCAACTTGATAATTGCCTATCGTCGCCCTGACTTACTCCTACTTCTAATCGTTCTTAGCCTAAGCTAGGAATTGACGAAGGGGAGTTGAGAGTATTCCGACCTTTCTTGCTGATCCTTGCTCTTTAGTGCTCGAGAAGTTGATTCTCAAGCTTGCGCAAAACCCTTGCTTGGACGCTCTCAATTGCTTCTCAATAGACCTGCATCAGTCCCAAGATTAGCTCCAAGTTGACCTTTCAATTGACAGACAATTTATTTCAGACACTCTTTTAATGACCCTTGTTCCCCCTTTTGTATTGCTAAAAATTTCCTCTAGAGCTCACTTGGTGTTCCTACCCCTCAGTGTGCCAACTTCCAAATATCCTATCTGAAAAGCAACGCATTATTCTTATAAAAAGCAGTTGAGGGCGCGTAGTATATGCCACGAGCTTTCCGACAAGCCCTAGAGCTCAAAAAATGGACTTCGTATGAAAAAGTTATGGCCGTTCAGGGTTTAGGGGGTTAACTAGACAAACAGAACCTTTCAGGGGTTTTAATGCATTTCTCTAAGGCCTTTGCAAGTGTATGAGTATTTGAGAGTGCAAATTTGCCCAAAATTTAGCCTAAATTTCCAAAAAATTTACCCCTTTATTTTTGCCGAAAATGTCTGTCTGTCACGATAGACGGTGTCTGTCGCGATAGACGGTGTCTGTCGCGATAGACATAAACTATCGTGGGGGCTGTCTGTCGCGATAGACGGTGTCTGTCGCGATAGACTGGTCTGTCGCGATAGACGGTGTCTGTCATGATAGACACTGTCTGTCGTCTGTCGTGATTTGGTCTGTCGCGATAGACTGGTCTGTCGTGATAGACGGTGTCTGTCGCGATAGACTGGATCTGTCGTGGAATTTTGGTCTGTCGCGATAGACTGGTCTGTCGTGGGTCTCTGTTTGTCGCGATAGATGGTGTCTATCGCGATAGAGAGTGTCTGTCGCGATAGACTGAAAAAACGCAAATTTTTGAGAAACTTCTAGTGATTTAGAGTGCTCTAGTGGTGTAGGTTACCGTGCCAAACACGCATTCACAAAATATTAAGTTTTTATGTCTGTCGCGACAGACAGAGGTCATCGTCCCGGGACATGTGTAGAGTCTGTCGTACCTGCACACACTACTGGAGAAGGTGGTACAGCAAGTCCCTGCAACAAAAGCTCAAAAACACACCAAAAACAGATAGCATGCAAGCTCTCTCTCGCTCTCTCTCACAATGAAATGAGGGAAATGAGGTGGGGGGTGTAATATAACCAAAAAACTGAAATTTTTTGTGGAGATGGAGATGGAGGTGGGAGATGGTGGGGATGATGATGGTGATGATGGTGATGCGAAAGTAAGGAAAAAATGAAAAAAAATCAAGAGAAAGAAGGATATTACCTATAACTCCAAAGTCTCAACTCGACGTCTTACCATCACACGCTCGTCCTCGAAGCTCTCTCCCCGGCAACGGCGCCAAATTTGGTGTCACTCTAGCACAATGGTGAGTACCAACGTGAGAAGATTCACCTCATAATTGTCAATCCGTGGAGATGTGAGGACTAGTATGAAGACTATGAGCAAGTGAAGGCACAAGTGTGGGAGGGAGAAGCACACAAGCATGCACACACATACTCACACACGCGCACACAAGGCAAGAACAAGGAGAGGAACAATGGAGTTCTTTGCATTAATCAAAAGGTCTCTTACATAAGCTCAATTCACAAACAATCTAACCCCAAAAATGAGCTCTCTAGCTCTTTTTATAGTTTCCTAACTAGCTTTGGTCTTGTCCAGACCTAGTGTCCGGCCTAGTTAAAAATTAGGTTCTAGAGCCTATTTGAGGTGTCAAACAGAGTCTAAAAATTATGAAAATTGATATGTAGCTAGTTCTAATACTCCTCAAGCTCGAGGACTCCTCGGCTTGCACAAAATGTAGTCTATTCTACCAAAAATGGAATTTACAATGTTTGTGTAGTGATTAAAATCACTTGAGTTGTAAATAGTCCATGGAAAAAAAAATGATTTGGCCTTGTTGCCGTATTGTGCATGACTCCTCTGTTGCTTTGTATGCCAACAGTGGTGCTTACGCTTGAGCTACAATAATGCTAACGTTTAGCTTATGCTAATAATTGACTGAGGGGGTTGAGTAATCTTCCAACCTCAAGTCAGCTTTGTTGATTGCTCTGATGCCCAAGAAGCCGCACTTCCCAAGCCCTGCGTTCTTCACTGCCTTGCCTTGATTGCCCTTGATTGCCTTGCTAGACCTTTAAAATTCCAATGTTTAGACCAAGTCACAATGGAATGATCAAACACTTGAGTATATACACTTTTAAAGGTCCCTTCCCTTTTGCCCAAATTTTTGTGTTGCCCCCTAGCCTTTCTAGTCCCACACTAGGTCAACCTCAAAATAGCTTATCTAAAAATCAACGTATTCTTTATGAAACAAATAGTTGATGTCACGTAGTACTTGTAAAGAGCTTTCTAACGAGCTATAAAGCTTAAAAAACGGACTTCGGATGAGAAAGATATGACCGTTCAGGCCTTGGGGGGGTAAAAATTGATAAACAGATTTTTCTCCAAATATGAGCTAAGGGGTCTCCTATGAGTTTAATGGTAAAAAAATTTGCTTAAAATAGCCCCAAAATTGGTCAAAATATCAAACCCTAAAAATGGCATTTGGGGTGGACAATCACGATGGTCTGCAATAATCCCGATGGTGTGGGACTGTCGTGATGGTCCAGGTGAACCGTCGCGATGGTGTGGCACAATCGCGATGGTTCGAAGATGCGAACTGTCGCGATGGTCTGAAATGAATGATCGCGATGGTCCAAAAATGAACCGTCACGATGGCCCTATTAGTGAACAATCACGATGGCGTCAGACAACGGTCAATGTGAACCGTCACGATGGTCTGAGTGAACCGTCGCGATGGTCACGTGCGTGAAGGCGTGAGCCAATCGCGATGATCTGATTTTGAGTCGTCGCGATGGCATACCTGGGACAGTCGCGATGGTGTACCTAGCGAACAATCGCGATGGTCTAACTTGCCACATGGCAGCGTCGGCGCGATGGCATGAGCCAATCGTGATGGCGTGGAGTCGACGGGATCATCGCGATGGTCCAAGTGAACGGTTGCGATGGCTCAAGTGAGCCATCGCAATGGTGCGAGACCGTCGCGATGGTCCGTCCGAGCCGTCGCGATGGCGTGAGCCAATCACGATGGTGTGACACAATCACGATGGCGTGAGCCAATCGCGATGGTCCACCAAAATGCAAATTTTGCAAATGCAAGTGTGGATTCGTGGATGCGCTTGTGTCGCCTACCTCGTGGTGTTGTCACTTACCAAAAATGCCGAACTTGGCAGACCATCGCAATGGTCTGACACACACGGCACATTTCTGACAGAAAGTGAAATTTTACCTTTTGCAAGCTTTTCTGATGCTTTGGAGCACTATACCTGCAAGAAAACTCAAAGACACAATAGCACATGCAAGCACAAAAGCTCTCTCTCACTCTCTTGCATGCACAAATGAGGGGAAATGAGGAGAATGGGTGGATATGGTGAATTTTCCAATTTTTTTGGAGTGGAAGATGATGATGGAGTGTGGGGGAGGTGAAAAACACTAAAAACTAACTAAAAACAACAACAAAAACTGAAAATTTTACCTTCCAACGCCACTTCTTGCTATACTCTTACCATCACATATTCGTCCTAGACTCGATCCCCGGCAACGGCGCCAAATTTGGTGTTGCCCTACCACAATGGTAAGAACCACGTTAAGAAGCTCCACCTCCTTAATGTCAATCCGCGGAAGAGATAGGAGTGATATGAAGATCGTGAACGTGAGATGTAGTGAGAGTGAAGGTGAGAAGCATAGAGATGCACACACACATACACACACACAACAGACAAGCAAGACACAATGGAAGGTAGGAAATCAACTCTATTGCTCAAGATCTCAATAACAAGCTCACAATAACTCTAAGCTCACACTAACCAACCTCAAAAATGAGCTCTCTAGCTCTTTTTATAGATTCTAGACTAGTTTTGACCGGTTTCACATCTAGTGACTGGCATAGTTAAAAAATAGGTCCTAGATGCTATTTGAAAGGGTAAACGGTGTCTAAAAATAACTCAAAGGACGCAACCCAAGCAAAGTGTTTTAGAATATGTGACCAAAGTCAAAGACGTGGCTGACCAATTGGCAACCATAGGAGAGGAGATTGAAGAGGAGTGTAGCTCAGTGATGAGTAGCACCTCCTTTAATGTCAATCCGGGAAGACGTGAGGATGGTATGAAGACCTCGAGCAAGTGGCGGCACAAGTGCGTGAGTGAGAAGCACACAAACATGCACACACACGCGCACACACGGCAAGACAAAGAGTGAGAAGCAATGGAGTTCTTAGATTACTTTCAAAAAGCTCTTACAGGTTCATTTCAATTACAAGCTAGCCTCAAAAATGAGCTCTCTAGCTCTTTTTATAGTTTTTGACTAGGTTTTGGCCCTGTCCAGACCTAGTGTCCGGCCTAGTTAAAAATTAGGTTCCAGGGCCAATTTGAGGGCTTAAACGGAGTCTAAAAAATACGAAAATTGATATGTAGGTACTTCTAAGGCTCCTCAAGCTCAAGGACTCCTTGGCTTGCACAAAATGGAGCTACAAAAATATGAAATGGTATTTACCAATGATTGTTAGTGATAAGAATCACTGTTATAAAGATGTTGATTTGGAAAAATTTGAAGGGCCTATCTGCCAGATTTGCATCGACTGCTTTGTCTGCTTACTCCTTCACCTCGCTCTGACTCTCTCCGTTGGCTTCCTTGTCTAGTCAGTCCTTGGGTGCCCATACTGCTCTCAACACCCCCCCCTCTCTCGCGTCTGTCGTCCCTGACAGACCCTTGTTGCTGGGAGTGTTGGATGTAATATTCCACAACCTGAGTGGCAAGCTGATGTTCTTGTATGCGTAGTCCTGTGGCCAAGTCTGTCATCATACGATCCCAATCAATTGGTCCTGGAATGTCCGGGTGTGGCAGACGTAACTGATCTGCATGGATCGCCTGTTCTACTGCGAATAGATGTAGCAGATGTGTGGGTCTGGGAATGAAAATTTTGGAATGGTATTCCCAGAATCCCGTAGAGAACATTTCCTCAAATGTCTGCTTGAAGCATGCGGGTAAGTACTTTATTCGTGCATGCCAGGCAAAGATTATAGTGACCGAGGGAGTCTGGCTCATGTCGTAGACTAAGTCCTTGTTACCTTGAGAGAATCCAGGGGCAGAGATGTATGGAGCTTGTACATTCCGAAAGGTTTTGAAGACAATGGTCATGAGCTCGAATATCTTCATACACATTTTTGCTGCTATGTCGGGTACATTATTTAGACGTGTAGACCAGTGCCGAATTGTTGATATCATGTAGGCTACGGTTGGGGTCCCTCGAGGTGGAGCAAAATATGGATAGTTAACCCAAGCCGAGCATTCTTTATTGTTGCGTACCTTGATTGCAAATGCTTGCCAGGATCTGCGACGTACCACTGGGCAATAGCATGGATTATACTTGATATATAGTGGCATGGTTGCCCAGGTGCTCATCATCTCTGGGTAATCGGTTAGTAGACGTGCACGCCAATTAGGTTGGAAGATCGAGCCAGCACGTGCATCTGTCGGTAAATCCCCTATCTCAAATTGAGTGGCGAATGTGGGCTCCTTCCCTGTATGTCTTTTGACTTCTGCATTATAATTGTGTAGTAAGACAAAATAAGGCATGTATTGCGACTCTGATGTTGTGATTAACCGCTGATGGGATAAGTTTTGAAAGTTGGAAGACCGAAGGACAGTTTCTTCCAGATTTGTGAGAGATTGCATTTGCACGGCCACACGATCATCATGTGTCTTACCCACTTTCTCGACCCTTTTGACCCAATCTGGGACTTGAATTTCTAAAGTGTCTTGTCCTTCTTCTGTAGTTTGACCACCAGGTGTCGGCATAGGCTCGTATGGCTCTTCATAGCTGTCATCGACGGGGATTTCCACTACTGTTTCAGGTTCTGGTTCTTCAATGGGCGAGGGTGGCCTTTCATATGGTAAGAGGCGTGCTTGGAGTTCTGCCACCTGTTTCCGAAGGGTCTCTACTTCTTCTGTAGAGTGTTGTAAGATTGCTGGCTCCTGTTGAGCTGTGGGGACATTGGCTATCTGTTTCTTTAGATCTGCACATTCAGTCTCTAGCTTTTCATATGACTCCAAGAAATTTGCATGCTCCTCAAGTAAGATGCGAATGTCTTCCGATGGGACTGCTCGATATCTGGTAGGGCTAATGGTTGCTCCTACAGTTCCTTCCATAGCCGCTTCAAAGTTGTCTTGGTTTTGTTGTTGAAGTCTCTTGTTCTCTTCTAGTGCTGCTGCCATATGCTTCCTTAATAGCCGAATGTTGGGTCTGAGTGTAGCATTAGATATCATTTGCACTTGGAGCACTGTTTCTAGTTCCTTGACTGCTTGATCATCTACTATTGGTGTCTTTGATTCCAATTCGGAGTGAGCCTGCTGTAAGGTGGTATGCTCGGTTAGGAGCGTTTGGTAATCAGCTTCAAGAGTGGTGACTCTAGCTTGCAGACGTTGAGATTCTGCCTGGAGGGCAGCAGTGCGTTCTTCCAATTGATAGTATTCTTGTTGTAGTTGATGTGTACACTGAAGTAATGTGTTGAACGTGCTATTTACATTATGAGATGCAAGGGGAAAAGTTTGAATTGCAGGGGAGGTGGGATTGGGTAGGGGGGTAGTGAATGCTGTGTGTGCCAATGATGTGAGTGGTGAGGTGGGGGGTAAGGGAGGGGAGGATGGTGGAATCGTGGGGAGAGGTGCTGTGGTTGGTGAAATGTCCATTGGGTCAGACAAGGTGGTGTGTACAGGGGCTACCATGTAGGTGGGTATGGTAGGTGAAGTGAGTGTGGTGTTCGTGTAAATTGATGTCGTTGCGAACATCGGAGATATGTGCCTCTGAAACATTGGAGAGCGGATGAAGTGCTCCACAAAGGACGGGTATTGGGGTGGTGCGGTCACGTTGAAAGAGGTGTAGGGACCAGATGGGAAGTGAGGGTCATGGAATGGAGGTACCCGTATTGGGGAATAGGCTGGGAAACACAGGGTGCCTTCGGTGGGTGCTGGGTTTCCAACTACACTTGGAATTATGGGATGGCCAGTCATGGGTTCGGAGGATAGAAGGGATGAAGTGTACAAGGGATTGGTGACGAAGGAGAAGAGGGTGTCTTGTGAGGTGGGTTCTCGAAATGAGAATGATTTGAATGAGGATGGGTTATAAGTGAAGGTAGAGGTGATGACTATCGTTTCTTCCATGGTGGGAGGTGGTGGTGGGGGTGAAGAAGGTGGTGATTGAGGATGCTGGGGTGAGATGGGTGATGTCTGAACGAAGGTTTCGGCAGAGAGGTCAGTGGTGGTTGTGGGGGTAGCTGTTGTTTCAATGGGTACTTCTTGCTCTGTGACAGGTATCCTGATAGTCTTACCTGCTCGTGGTAACGTGTCAACTCTGCGTTTGTCATACCTCACGGACTGGCAGACTGCAGTGTGGACAGCCTCCGGAACTCCTAAAGATTCTGACAGTAATTTGAGGGTTTCAATGAAATGTTGGTCCACCCCTTCATCTGATAGCATTTCTTGCATCAAAGCTTGACCGGATACAAGAGAGAGTTGATGCTTTTCTTGTACTGCTCTGATTGTGTCGTATAACCTTCGTAGTTGAGCTGTATATGCTGGTGCACCTACAAGTTCTGGCACTTCTTGTTGCTCCTCTTGATGCTCTTGATCATAATCCTCCTCATCTTCCTCCTGTTCTTCATCTCCGTCATCCTCTTCATCCACTTCAACTGGTGTGACAGGTGCTTGGGAGGTTGTGGCCTGCGTTTGCACGTTTTCCGCTTGTTGTGCCTCTTCTGCCTCCAGCTCTACATCTTGTAATAATTGTTCGAAATCTTCATTAGTAAGTTCTTCCAAAGGTGCACCACTGGGAAATTCAAGATCGGTTGGGATAGGAGGGAATATCAAGGTGGAACCATCGGTGCTGCGTCTTGGAAGTCGGAGTGTGAATGGTCGGACTCTTCGGGGTGGAGGGGTGACATCTGGTGTTAGGGTGGCTCCACGTGGTTGAGCACATGGGACTTGGACAGTGCCTCTCATCTTCTTAGAAGGGGGTCCAGTGGATGTCCTGCCTCTAAACTGCTCTACACGATTCCACATTAGGGCCCGTTGAATAGGAATGTCATAAGCCAGACACCTATAAATGATTCTCGTCAGAGCACAGCAACCATATAAAACCTGTTTTCGCGGCCATCGTTTGTGAGCTAGGTGTATCTAATCAATTATCCAGTGGGGTAAGTTGATGGTGAGGCTCTGTGTCTCTGCCAGATACAAACTAAACCAAATCTTTTTGGGCGGCATGGTGAATCTATCTTGTGCAGGGAAAGCAAAGTGTTGCATGCACATGCGAAGGTGTATTGCAATATTAGGCGTCATGGACACCATGTCCTTGAGTTTGGTGAGACTTCGATTCTTCATGTAATCCGGTACTAGGGTTTCCTTCTCTGTAGGAATATGCATTCCACGCATATCTAGAGCCTCTCTCACCAAGTTGTTTGATAGCCTGAACCTCTTAAGCTCGTTCCCCTTTGTCAGAGATGGAATCACAAATGAGCTTGCACCTTTTGGGTTCTGGTTTGGAGTCAAGGTGTTGATGAGATAGTAGCATCGCATGAAGTCCGGCTTTGGGAGCCGTGCACTGAAATATGCATTCAATCCTGCCTTTTCCCATATCGAACGTAGACCTTCTGCATTTTGTAATTTCTCGAATTCTCTTGTAAAGAAATGGTATCTGCCTTGCTTCCCATTGAAGTCCAACTCTGATTCCCATAAGTGCGTTCCCTCACCCAAGGGTCCTGCCACCTCAGTAAACCAGTGGGAAGTCTTTCCTACGGGCATGGTGTGGCCACGCGGAGGGTCCGCAATAGGTATGATTTTGATGGCCTGCAATTCTTTTGGTCTTTCATTTGTCTCAGGCAAAATGGGTAAACTGTCTAAGTCCACCACTTGCGGGCTTGTTTTTGTGTGAGAGCTAGTTCCTGCTGCCTCAGCCATGTTGAAAACTTCGCAGCTGGTTCTGTGAGAATATATGAATAAATGTTAACATTGCAATGGACACAAAAGTGACACGGTGTCCCCTGTTACAACATTAACTTAAAGTTCGGGAGTGGTTAGGGGTTAATAAGTGCTCGGTGCTAGTGTGTGTAGTTAGGAGTTGGGTAGACCTACGAGCTAAGCGGAATGATGTGAAGTGAGAGTGAAGCGGTTAGTAGGTGGTCGTGGATTTACAATTGGGGTCCGGGGGTTTGTTACAAGTCTTGGGCTGCCAAATGCAGTGGATGGGTTTTGCTCTTGGTTCTGTAGAGACTCTTGAGAGCATTATAGGTGTTTCAGCTTGAAAATGAGGCCTTTTAGGGATCCATTTACAAGTGATTCTGTTCGTGCTCATGGGCCTTGGTGTGTTCCTAAGTGTTGAAAACGAGTGAATGCCGGCTGTGCAAGTGAATGGATCATGCTGTGTAGGGTGTGTTCTTGGTGTAGCTATTTGAGCCCGCAAACAAGCCTTAGGCACCCAAATTTGTCTTGATTGTGGGCTGGCCTTCATCGACTTCTTGGGCACCCAAATAGACTTCACGTTAGCAGATGAGCTTCTGAAAGACTTCTTATTAGTATCGTGTTGTTGGTTACTAGTAAGAGGCTTTGCCCGTGTGGTTGGCTTGAGTGCAACCGGGTGTTCGCCTTTCCGCACCCACACTTGTTTCACTTGCTGAGACATTTTGCTGCGCAGGTACTTTTGATCTCCGACATAGGTATTACTCTGCTTCTTCTGCCTTTGATCCACCTTTGGTTGCCGCCTCCCTCTGGCCTTTGGAAAAGAAGGGAGTTCCGTTGCATCCCTGACTCCTTTTTTGCAACCATCATTCCTCTGCAACACATAGTTTTGGACAAGAACAGCATGGTCATCTTCATGTGTACTCCTGGAAGGACCAGGAGTCCGTGTCTTTCCTAGTTCCTTGAGTGCTCCATTATTTAACTCAATTGTAATTCTAGTCTGATTCACCCATACCTGAAGAATTCCACTTCTTAGGTTTAAGTTGACTGCTTGGTTATAGATCCAGTCTTGACCCAAGACAAGGGGTTCAGTAAGGTCATCATCTTGACACACTAGTACTTTAACTGTCATTGCCTCATCATGAATGTAGAGGGGAAGTTCCACCTTGCCCATGCAAGGGGTTTCCACGCCCCCCAATCCTATGAGATATGCTTCCACAGGATTGACATTTAATTGCAACTCTTAACAGTAAGACAATTTAACAGCACTAGTGGCTGCACCTGAGTCAATCAAGGCTCTTACAGTCCTTGCACTCTTTCCTTGTCCTATATCTATGGTTATGAAAGGACGTCGATCAGTTATCCTATGTGAGCTAACACCTGAAACTTCACACATAGCTAGGTCATATCCTTGATCTGCATATGCATCTTGCCTAGGGTGCTCTCTACCTTGTCTTCTTAATTTCAATCTCCGTATGCGCTCTAGGGCTTCTGCTTGAGCTTCTTCTCGAATTCGCTTTTCTTCCTCTTTGCGTTTCTTAGCAGTTAAAATTTTCTAGGACCTCAAACAAAGATTCCTCCTCTTCTTGTGTGACTTCTCTCTTCTTTCTTTTCTTTCCTTCTTCCTTCGGGGTCACATGTGTGGCTAATCTTACATCATTTGTAAGCTCTCCATGCCTCTGGGGTTGAGATTCTACTTCATGGAAGTATTCTTCATCTGATGCAAATGGTGGGTCCATAATGATTGACTCTAGATCGGAGTCACTTGCATCCTCAAATGCATCAGGGCTAGGTTCGCATTCTTCTAGAACTGCCTCTCCCATGATTGGCTCTATGGAGAAGACTGAAATGTCATAGCCATCCTCATCACAGTGAGGTGTCCATTGTTCCTCATTGATGGCTACATCCATGGTTGCTAAAATTTCTGCCCAGCCGTGAGGTTCAAATTCTTCGTCTGGAAAAACTACCGGTGCATAGGCTGGGTCTTGGATTGATCTATGGGTTTCTTTTGCACCTACGACTCTGGCTTTTTCTCTCTTCTCTTCGTCTACTGCTACTTTGCACATCCATAAGTGGGTGTCTTCATGCATCCAAGAGGATCGTGACCCAATGGAATGCACCGATTCTGTATCATCTTTGGCTCTATGGATGGGATTCCATTGGATAGGAGGTACATCTCTATGAGAGTAATCTTTGAGATTTACTTTGGTTGTAACACCTAAGTGTTGCAAATACAAGGAGTTGGTTCCCCAGTCCTGTACCACTTGCAACTGTCGCATAAATGGTCTTCCCAAAATCATCTCATAGGCATGATTTTTGCTGAAGTCACATATAGCAAATGTATGCTCAAACTCGACACCACAGGTGGTGAGAGTTATTCCTTCTAGCAATCCTAAGGGTCTCTCAATATGACCATCGGCCATCTGCAATTTCATTCTCGTTGGCCTAAGTGCTGGCTTGCCCCAACGCTTCCATAGGGAAGTGGTGGCAATTGCAACTCCTGCACCTGAGTCCAAAATTGCCTTGGTGGTGTACTCTTGGTAGGTAATGGGAAGATAGGTGTTCCCTTCTTCACCTTCACACATATCTCCTATCTTATCCAAGGGTATTTCTGGCACTGTCCTATGTGATCCTACCTGGGAACGAGGTTTTGCTATCTCTGGTACTTGTTTGGCTACATGTTTCCATAATTCAGGTCTAACCTTGAGTAGCTCTTCTAACTTGAGATTGCACTGCATTTTAGTGTTTTTCACTACTTCTGTGTTCCTAGGTAAGACTGAGTCCTCATTTCGTACCATGATCGTGGGTGCTCTCATACAAGTAGACTTAGCTTCCCATGGGCCTGTGAAGTGGGGTAATTCTTGTAAAGAGTTAGATTCAAAGTCTAGTCTGTCTTGAGAGTGGGTGCTCTCCTGCTCCTCATAAATGGATGGGGTGTCTTGTGGGAATTGGTCGCATGCATCATCCACAAGTTCAATAGGAGGAGGGACTTCACTCTCTTTAGCCCATTTGTCTTCTTGAATCTCGCGTAGGAATTCTGGTGTGAACCGATTCATAGAAGATGATGTGTCTGGCTCCGTAGAGTTAGGCACATAGGCTTCAGGCACATAGGCTTCCTGAGCAGGAATGCTTAATCTTTCACTTGCCTTGTCCTTGTGTTGAGAGGCGGGTTCCTTCTCTGATTGTGCAATCAGCTTCTCTATTCTTTCTAGCAGTCCATCAAAGTGCAAGTGCGTCTTTGCTGAGCTAGAGATGTTAAAGAGGCGACTGGCCTCAAACATGGTTTGAGCCAACTCCACCATCTTAGCACAAATTTTGGTTCGTTCTAACTCTAGTTCCGCTCTAGGGTAACACTTTTCATGATCAGTTACGTTTGGCCCTTCTTGGATTCTGGCCTGATATGCTTTAAGCATCATATTAAGGTCTTCGGGAGTGGGATCTGCTAGTATTGATCCTGCTTGGGGTGGTGGGTGGGTTACATGGGGTGTATTAGCGGGTGGAGGGATGGAGGGTGATGGGGATGGTAGCGGTGGGAATGTGTGAGAGTGCGGTTGAGATGTGATCTCTATGATTTTGGCCTTGGTTTCTCGTAGGCTTTCCTCAAGTTCACTCATCTTCTTTGCCCATTGCCTTTTCATACGTTCATGGCTATCTCTCCAAGCTCTTGTCCTCTTCTTTTTCATGCTCTCTGTTTCACTAACATCTGGGCTCTTCTCTTGGTCTACACCTTGGTTTTGCTGTAATGCTTGAGCTCTAGTGATCACTTGCACGGGTGTAGTGGAAGTGACACTTCCTGTGGAATCTACCACTAACCCAATAACGTTAATAGGAGTAATTTTTGGCATATTACTAGGATTCCTAGGGCAGTCTCGTAAGAGATGTTCCTTTCCACAGTCTTGGCAAAAACCCTGGATCGTTACTGACTGGGGTTGTGTCGGTGGAGGCACAGGACAATCATGAATGAGGTGATCCCCCTGACATCTGTAGCATGGTCCTCTAGGGAATGGGGGTCTTAGCTGCCTAGGTTGAGGTCTAGGGTTGGGGTTTGCATACATGACGTTTGTGTGATCTGACTCCCAACTAGGTTCATTTGGCTCTTCACTATAGTAGGACTCACCATGTTCAGGAGATTGCATGTAGTAAGCCTAGGGGCTATCAACATGTGTAGAATCAAAGCTATGGTCACTGGGATCACTTTCAGAAACCAGTGGTGTTACAGGGACTATAGCTCTATTCAGGTTTTCTTCTGCGACAGCATACTTTACCGAAATCACATTAGCTGGAGCTGGGGGTTGTTGTGCTAGCACAGGCTGAGGCCTTTGTTGGTTTTGATAGGGTTGGTAGGTTTGTTGAGGCCTAGCATACTGTTGAGGTGGGTACTGGTTCTGGTATCTTCCTTGTTGAGGGTATGGCTGTGGGTACGTCTGCCTAACAGTTTGCTTATTGTAGGGGCAATCTTGCGCAGTGTGATTGGTGTACCTTCGTTCTATAGTGCAGTACTGGCTACTAGGATTAACTTGGGGTTGAGCCATAATGGGACATACATTCGCCATGTGGTCGCCACCACAAGTATAGCACCTTTTCACAGGGGCAAACCTTGGGATTTGTTTGTTAGTGACACCTAATTTCTGAGCTACTTTCTCTGCAAGTTCCTCAATTGATGTGGATTGCGTGGAAGAGAGGATAGAGGCACTATCTGAATCTTTGTATACCTTGGAAAGCTCTAACTCCTCCCCTAGGTTATCTTCAATGTCAAGGCACATGCGTACACAATCTTCAATGGTCCTAGGGTCCTTCAGGTACACATAAGATCTCAATTTGGTACTTAGCAATCCATCCAAAAATAAAGCCACTTGCTTAGCTGGTGTGGGTAGCTCCGAAACAGGGCATCTTTCTAAGTATTCCCTAAATCTTCTTCCTGCAAGTCTCACGGTTTCTTGAGGGGTTTGCTTGAAGCTGTGAATCAGCGAGGAGGTATTATGCCTTATGCCACTCTTAGAGAATTCAATAATGAAAGCCTCTAGGAGTTGGTCTATGCTCCTGAACTGCCTCTCATTTAGTGGCTGAAACCATGTCAGGGTAGTGTTCCTAAGGGTCAGACCAAAGGCATTGTACTGCGTGAATAGATCCTCCACTTGTTCGGCTCTCAGGACTTGTCTAAACTCAGCCACATGATCGTATGGATCTCCAGTGCCATCGAAGTAGTTCTTCATGGACTTAACTAGCTGAGTCGGTCTCAAAGTCCTTGTGTGCTCTCTAGGTCGTGGTAGAGGGAACTCATCCGCATTTCTTTGATTCCTGTGAGCTCTAAGTATCTCAGGTTCTACTCTATTTGTTTCCGTCCTCGTTCTTTCTCTGCCCACTGGGTTGGCAAAGCTTACTTCTGGTCTATCTCTACTTCTGTCTCTTTGCATTCCATGAGCTTGGGATGTTCCAGCTCCAGGGTGACCATAGGATACATTCGATCTTGGTTGGGGGAAAACGAATTCACCCTTCCAAGTGTAACCATGCCTATCATTTTCTGTCACCACAAAGATCCTCTCCGAAGCGTGATCTAAGTAGGTCACTCTACCTGGGCTATCAGGATCCTTACACTCATAGATCATGATTGTTCCTATATCAATTGGCCGATCAGGTTTGTACCTCCAAAAGGCTTCGTCCGTCTCTCGATTGAGGAGCAAATCTATGCTCTTATTATCCTGGGGAATCCACTCTGGTGTGATAATCCTAGTGAGAACCGATTTACCTCGAGGGGTTCTAGGTTCTGCACCCATGTTTCCTTGCTCCAGGTCACCTAAGTCTGCTTCAGGGATCACATTTCCAAATTCGTCCGTCCTATCTGGGTGACTGGTGACTACATATATGGTTCCTTCTTTGTCCAAGTATGCTTCGTTTTCGAACTTGACAGCTGGGTGCTCTAGTCCAATGGATTGATCAGGATTCTTAATTTGTACTACAGATCTTCCTAGGCCGTCCTCATAGATGCTGGCACCTAATCGGTTGGTCCTAAGGTATTCCAACTGTGTTTTGTAAGGGCCTTCTACCCTATGCAAGTATGGCACTCCTGAACTGCCTGTAGGTCTCTCCATTCCTTGAGACATCTCGGATTCACTAGTCTCAAAACTTGGGTAGTATGAGTGGTGACTCAACTGCTGGGCCCAAGACCTAGCAGTGTGGTTGACACTAGCCTCTGAAGACCTAAGGCTTTGTCTATCCCTTACTAGATGTCGTCCTGATCTAAGGTTCATATGCCTATTTAAGTAGCCCAATTTTTTGCCCAGAGTACAACCTCGTTGCCGATCAATTGGTATCAGTCACTTGATTCTTTTTTAGTGTGTTATCATGTTTATGATCTTGTCTGATAGTGCGTCGTCAGGAATACTTGAGTAGTTTTCGTACTTGGAATTGATCGTTCCACGTTAGGTTCTTTTCCTTTATGTTATCGATAGTATAGAGATAAGGTTTTTAGCTTGAACTTGAGTTTTTAGGTAGTCTTCAACTTGATACCTGCCTATCGTCGCCCTGACTTACTTCTAGCACTATTCGTACATAACCTGAGCTAGAAAATGACAGAGGGAGTTGAGAGTATTCCAACCTTGAGTTCCTTTCCTTGTGTTGTTGCCGTGGTGTGCCCAGGACGCGCGTTCCCAAGCCTGCACTTACTCTTGCCTTGCGTACCCTTCGATGCTCTCAAAGGACCTGTAAAAGGCCCACTGTTAGCTCAAGACTTAAATTCAAAAGACAGAACCAACCACTTTCATTCATGTAACACTTCACCAATTTGCACTATGACTTTTGGACACAACTCTAGAGATCCCTGAATTTTGTTCCCCCTGGGTATGGTCAACTTAAAAATACCCCATCTAATATTCCTGACCTTAATTTAATCGTAACCAGTCGATGTTTTTGTTGTACTCCCCGCGAGCTTTCCAACAAAACAAAAATCACGGCAAACGGATTTCGTATGAGAAAGTTATGACCGTTCAGGGTTCTAGGGTTAGGACAGGGTTCAAACAGGATCACTGTGCAACAGGTTTTCCCCAAGTTATTTTCCTAAGGCCTCCTTATGTGCTCTAGAGTAAAATGTTTATGCCCCAAAATTAGCCCAACTCTTCAATTAAAAAACCCTAAAAATCTGGCTAAAATTGGTTGTCAATCGCGATGGACAGAGTATCAATCGCGATGGATAGGGGTCAGTCAATCGCGATGGACAGGCAATCAACCGCGATGGACAGGGGGTCAGTCAATCGCGATGGACAGGCAATCAATCGCGATGGACAGGGGGTCAGTCAATCGCGATGGACAGCGGTTCAGTCAATCGCGATGGACAGGGCTGTCAATCGCGATGGACAGGGGTTCAGTCAATCGCGATGGACAGGGGTTCAGTCAATCGCGATGGACAGGGGTTCAGTCAATCGCGATGGACAGGCAGTCAATCGCGATGGACAGGGCTGTCAATCGCGATGGACAGGGCTGTCAATCGCGATGGACTGAAATTTTGCAAAATTCTCAAAAATTTTTGTGGAAATGTGGTGTGCAGGGTCTCTAGTCCACTGTGGTGCACTCAGATTAACCAAAAGGTGAAAATTTCTGTCAATCGCGATCGACAGGAGTCGGCGACTGCGAGACAGTTCTGCACATTTGCGTACCTGCGCGACGTGCTGGAGGGGATGATGCTGCTGAAACCTGCAAGAAACTCCAAAAGCATGCAGAAATAAGCACACAACAGTTCGCTCTCTCGCTCTCTCTCACAAGTGGAATGAGGGAAATGAGGTGGAGAAGGTGATATAATAAAAAAACTGAAATTTTCGCGATGATGGAAGTGGAGGTGGAAGATGGTGATGATGATGATGATGGTGATGATGGTGGTAAGGTAAGAAAGAAAAAAATAGGAAAAGTAGAGAAATTACCTACAACGCCAACGTCTCCAATCTACGTCTTACCATCACACGCTCGTCCTCAAAGCTCGATCCCCGACAACGGCGCCAAAATTTGGTGTAGCTCAGTGATGAGTAGCACCTCCTTTAATGTCAATCCGGGAAGACGTGAGGATGGTATGAAGACCTCGAGCAAGTGGCGGCACAAGTGCGTGAGTGAGAAGCACACAAACATGCACACACACGTGCACACACGGCAAGACAAAGAGTGAGAAGCAATGGAGTTCTTAGATTACTTTCAAAAAGCTCTTACAGGTTCATTTCAATTACAAGCTAGCCTCAAAAATGAGCTCTCTAGCTCTTTTTATAGTTTTTGACTAGGTTTTGGCCCTGTCCAGACCTAGTGTCCGGCCTAGTTAAAAATTAGGTTCCAGGGCCAATTTGAGGGCTTAAACGGAGTCTAAAAAATACGAAAATTGATATGTAGGTACTTCTAAGGCTCCTCAAGCTCAAGGACTCCTTGGCTTGCACAAAATGGAGCTACAAAAATATGAAATGGTATTTACAATGATTGTTAGTGATAAGAATCACTATTATAAAGATGTTGATTTGGAAAAATTTGAAGGGCCTATCTGCCAGATTTGCGTCGACTGCTTTGTCTGCTTACTCCTTCACCTCGCTCTGACTCTCTCCGCTGGCTTCCTTGTCTAGTCAGTCCTTGGGTGCCCATACTGCTCTCAACACCCCCCCCCTCTCTCGCGTCTGTCGTCCCTGACAGACCCTTGTTGCTGGGAGTGTTGGATGTAATATTCCACAACCTGAGTGGCAAGCTGATGTTCTTGTATGCGTAGTCCTGTGGCCAAGTCTGTCATCATACGATCCCAATCAATTGGTCCTGGAATGTCCGGGTGTGGCAGACGTAACTGATCTGCATGGATCGCCTGTTCTACTGTGAATAGATGTAGCAGATGTGTGGGTCTGGGAATGAAAATTTTGGAATGGTATTCCCAGAATCCCGTAGAGAACATTTCCTCAAATGTCTGCTTGAAGCATGCGGGTAAGTACTTTATTCGTGCATGCCAGGCAAAGATTATAGTGACCGAGGGAGTCTGGCTCATGTCGTAGACTAAGTCCTTGTTACCTTGAGAGAATCCAGGGGCAGAGATGTATGGAGCTTGTACATTCCGAAAGGTTTTGAAGACAATGGTCATGAGCTCGAATATCTTCATACACATTTTTGCTGCTATGTCGGGTACATTATTTAGACGTGTAGACCAGTGCCGAATTGTTGATATCATGTAGGCTACGGTTGGGGTCCCTCGAGGTGGAGCAAAATATGGATAGTTAACCCAAGCCGAGCATTCTTTATTGTTGCGTACCTTGATTGCAAATGCTTGCCAAGATCTGCGACGTACCACTGGGCAATAGCATGGATTATACTTGATATATAGTGGCATGGTTGCCCAGGTGCTCATCATCTCTAGGTAATCGGTTAGTAGACGTGCACGCCAATTAGGTTGGAAGATCGAGCCAGCACGTGCATCTGTCGGTAAATCCCCTATCTCAAATTGAGTGGCGAATGTGGGCTCCTTCCCTGTATGTCTTTTGACTTCTGCATTATAATCGTGTAGTAAGACAAAATAAGGCATGTATTGCGACTCTGATGTTGTGATTAACCGCTAATGGGATAAGTTTTGAAAGTTGGAAGACCGAAGGACAGTTTCTTCCAGATTTGTGAGAGATTGCATTTGCACGGCCACACGATCATCATGTGTCTTACCCACTTTCTCGACCCTTTTGACCCAATCTGGGACTTGAATTTCTAAAGTGTCTTGTCCTTCTTCTGTAGTTTGACCACCAGGTGTCGGCATAGGCTTGTATGGCTCTTCATAGCTGTCATCGACGGGGATTTCCACTACTGTTTCAGGTTCTGGTTCTTCAATGGGCGAGGGTGGCCTTTCATATGGTAAGAGGCATGCTTGGAGTTCTGCCACCTGTTTCCGGAGGGTCTCTACTTCTTCTGTAGAGTGTTGTAAGATTGCTGGCTCCTGTTGAGCTGTGGGGACATTGGCTATCTGTTTCTTTAGATCTGCACATTCAGTCTCTAGCTTTTCATATGACTCCAAGAAATTTGCATGCTCCTCAAGTAAGATGCGAATGTCTTCCGATGCTTGATATCTGGTAGGGCTAATGGTTGCTCCTACAGTTCCTTCCATAGCCGCTTCAAAGTTGTCTTGGTTTTGTTGTTGAAGTCTCTTGTTCTCTTCTAGTGCTGCTGCCATATGCTTCCTTAATAGCCGAATGTTGCGTCTGAGTGTAGCATTAGATATCATTTGCGCTTGGAGCACTGTTTCTAGTTCCTTGACTGCTTGATCATCTACTGTTGGTGTCTTTGATTCCAATTCGGAGTGAGCCTGCTGTAAGGTGGTATGCTCGGTTAGGAGCGTTTGGTAATCAGCTTCAAGAGTGGTGACTCTAGCTTGCAGACGTTGAGATTCTGCCTGGAGGGCAGCAGTGTGTTCTTCCAATTGATGGTATTCTTGTTGTAGTTGATGTGTACACTGAAGTAATGTGTTGAACGTGCTATTTACATTATGAGATGCAAGGGGAAAAGTTTGAATTGCAGGGGAGGTGGGATTGGGTAGGGGGGTAGTGAATGCTGTGTGTGCCAATGATGTGAGTGGTGAGGTGGGGGGTAAGGGAGGGGAGGATGGTGGAATCGTGGGGAGAGGTGCTGTGGTTGGTGAAATGTCCATTGGGTCAGACAAGGTGGTGTGTACAGGGGCTACCATGTAGGTGGGTATGGTAGGTGAAGTGAGTGTGGTGTTCGTGTAAATTGATGTCGTTGCGAACATCGGAGATATGTGCCTCTGAAACATTGGAGAGCGGATGAACTACTCCACAAAGGACGGGTATTGGGGTGGTGCGGTCACGTTGAAAGAGGTGTAGGGACCAGATGGGAAGTGAGGGTCATGGAATGGAGGTACCCGTATTGGGGAATAGGCTGGGAAACACAGGGTGCCTTCGGTGGGTGCTGGGTTTCCAACTACACTTGGAATTATGGGATGGCCAGTCATGGGTTCGGAGGATAGAAGGGATGAAGTGTACAAGGGATTGGTGACAAAGGAGAAGAGGGTGTCTTGTGAGGTGGGTTCTCGAAATGAGAATGATTTGAATGAGGATGGGTTATAAGTGAAGGTAGAGGTGATGACTGTCGTTTCTTCCATGGTGGGAGGTGGTGGTGGGGGTGAAGAAGGTGGTGATTGAGGATGCTGGGGTGAGATGGGTGATGTCTGAACGAAGGTTTCGGCAGAGAGGTCAGTGGTGGTTGTGGGGGTAGCTGTTGTTTCAATGGGTACTTCTTGCTCTGTGAGAGGTATCCCGATAGTCTTACCTGCTCATGGTAACGTGTCAACTCTGCGTTTGTCATACCTCACGGACTGGCAGACTGCAGTGTGGACAGCCTCCGGAACTCCTAAAGATTCTGACAGTAATTTGAGGGTGTCAATGAAATGTTGGTCCACCCCTTCATCTGATAGCATTTCTTGCATCAAAGCTTGACCGGATACAAGAGAGAGTTGATGCCTTTCTTGTACTGCTTTGATTGTGTCGTATAACCTTCGTAGTTGAGCTGTATATGCTGGTGCACCTACAAGTTGTGGCACTTCTTGTTGCTCCTCTTGATGCTCTTGATCATAATCCTCCTCATCTTCCTCCTGTTCTTCATCTCCGTCATCCTCTTCATCCACTTCAACTGGTGTGACAGGTGCTTGGGAGGTTGTGGCCTGCGTTTGCACGTTTTCCGCTTGTTGTGCCTCTTCTGCCTCCAGCTCTACATCTTGTAATAATTGTTCGAAATCTTCATTAGTAAGTTCTTCCAAAGGTGCACCACTGGGAAATTCAAGATCGGTTGGGATAGGAGGGAATATCAAGGTGGAACCATCGGTGCTGCGTCTTGGAAGTCGGAGTGTGAATGGTCGGACTCTTCGGGGTGGAGGGGTGACATCTGGTGTTAGGGTGGCTCCACGTGGTTGAGCACATGGGACTTGGACAGTGCCTCTCATCTTCTTAGAAGGGGGTCCAGTGGATGTCCTGCCTCTAAACTGCTCTACACGATTCCACATTAGGGCCCGTTGAATAGGAATGTCATAAGCCAGACACCTATAAATGATTCTCGTCAGAGCACAGCAACCATATAAAACCTATTTTCGTGGCCATCGTTTGTGAGCTAGGTGTATCTGATCAAGTATCCAGTGGGGTAAGTTGATGGTGAGGCTCTGTGTCTCTGCCAGATACAAACTAAACCAAATCTTTTTGGGCGGCATGGTGAATCTATCTTGTGCAGGGAAAGCAAAGTGTTGCATGCACATGCGAAGGTGTATTGCAATATTAGGCGTCATGGACACCATGTCCTTGAGTTTGGTGAGACTTCGATTCTTCATGTAATCCGGTACTAGGGTTTCCTTCTCTGTAGGAATATGCATTCCACGCATATCTAGAGCCTCTCTCACCAAGTTGTTTGATAGCCTGAACCTCTTAAGCTCGTTCCCCTTTGTCAGAGATGGAATCACAAATGAGCTTGCACCTTTTGGGTTCTGGTTTGGAGTCAAGGTGTTGATGAGATAGTAGCATCGCATGAAGTCCGGCTTTGGGAGCCGTGCACTGAAATATGCATTCAATCCTGCCTTTTCCCATATCGAACGTAGACCTTCTGCATTTTGTAATTTCTCGAATTCTCTTGTAAAGAAATGGTATCTGCCTTGCTTCCCATTGAAGTCCAACTCTGATTCCCATAAGTGCGTTCCCTCACCCAAGGGTCCTACCACCTCAGTAAACCAGTGGGAAGTCTTTCCTACGGGCATGGTGTGGCCACGCGGAGGGTCCACAATAGGTATGATTTTGATGGCCTGCAATTCTTCTGGTCTTTCATTTGTCTCAGGCAAAATGGGTAAACTGTCTAAGTCCACCACTTGCGGGCTTGTTTTTGTGTGAGAGCTAGTTCCTGCTGCCTCAGCCATGTTGAAAACTTCGCAGCTGGTTCTGTGAGAATATATGAATAAATGTTAACATTGCAATGGACACAAAAGTGACACGGTGTCCCCTGTTACAACATTAACTTAAAGTTCGGGAGTGGTTAGGGGTTAATAAGTGCTCGGTGCTAGTGTGTGTAGTTAGGAGTTGGGTAGACCTACGAGCTAAGCGGAATGATGTGAAGTGAGAGTGAAGCGGTTAGTAGGTGGTCGTGGATTTACAATTGGGGTCCGGGGGTTTGTTACAAGTCTTGGGCTGCCAAATGCAGTGGATGGGTTTTGCTCTTGGTTCTGTAGAGACTCTCGAGAGCATTATAGGTGTTTCAGCTTGAAAATGAGGCCTTTTAGGGATCCATTTACAAGTGATTCTGTTCGTGCTCATGGGCCTTGGTGTGTTCCTGAGTGTTGAAAACGAGTGAATGCCGGCTGTGCGAGTGAATAGATCATGCTGTGTAGGGTGTGTTCTTGGTGTAGCTATTTGAGCCCACAAACAAGCCTTAGGCACCCAAATTTGTCTTGATTGTGGGCTGGCCTTCATCGACTTCTTGGGCACCCAAATAGACTTCACGTTAGCAGATGAGCTTCTGAAAGACTTCTTATTAGTATCGTGTTGTTGGTTACTAGTAAGAGGCTTTGCCCGTGTGGTTGGCTTGAGTGCAACCGGGTGTTCGCCTTTCCGCACCCACACTTGTTTCACTTGCTGAGACATTTTGCTGCGTAGGTACTTTTGATCTCCGACATAGGTATTACTCTGCTTCTTCTGCCTTTGATCCACCTTTGGTTGCCGCCTCCCTCTGGCCTTTGGAAAAGAAGGGAGTTCCGTTGCATCCCTGACTCCTTTTTTGCAACCATCATTCCTCTGCAACACATAGTTTTGGATAAGAACAGCATGGTCATCTTCATGTGTACTCCTGGAAGGACCAGGAGTCCGTGTCTTTCCTAGTTCCTTGAGTGCTCCATTATTTCACTCAATTGTAATTCTAGTCTGATTCACCCATACCTGAAGAATTCCACTTCTTAGGTTTAAGTTGACTGCTTGGTTATAGATCCAGTCTTGACCCAAGACAAGGGGTTCAGTAAGGTTATCATCTTGACACACTAGTACTTTAACTGTCATTGCCTCATCATGAATGTAGAGGGGAAGTTCCACCTTGCCCATGCAAGGGGTTTCCACGCCCCCCAATCCTATGAGATATGCTTCCACAGGATTGACATTTAATTGCAACTCTTAACAGTAAGACAATTTAACAGCACTAGTGGCTGCACCTGAGTCAATCAAGGCTCTTACAGTCCTTGCACTCTTTCCTTGTCCTATATCTATGGTTATGAAAGGACGTCGATCAGTTATCCTATGTGAGCTAACACCTGAAACTTCACACATAGCTACGTCATATCCTTGATCTGCATATGCATCTTGCCTAGGGTGCTCTCTACCTTGTCTTCTTAATTTCAATCTCCGTATGCGCTCTAGGGCTTCTGCTTGAGCTTCTTCTCGAATTCGCTTTTCTTCCTCTTTGCGTTTCTTAGCAGTGTTGAGTCGACTTAGCATTTCCTCTGTGAGAGGTTCCTGATACAACTTGACTCTGCATCCGCTAATATAGTTTGGGAGAACATCACCCTCTAAAGTGGCTAGTTGTACTGCTTCACTCGTGGAGATCCTATTGATGATCATAGGTCCGTAGCCTCTCTTCTCCAGTTTCCTTGCATGTTGCTTCAATGTGTAGACTAAAACTAAGTCTCCTACTTTCAAGCCCTTATCCTTCACATGGGCATCAAAGTATGCCTTCTGTCTCTTCTTAGCTGCATATATCCCTGCAGCTGCTCTCAGTCTTGTTTCTCCTAATCGTTCAAGGTCAAAAAGTCTAGAGGAGAGTTCATGACCCGTCCACTCATGCTCTTGTGCTACTTTCAATGTAGGTATCAAGAAGTCCAAGGGTAGCACCGTGTTTTGGCCAAATACCATCTGAAAGGGGGTGGCTTGGAGTACCGTTTTGTAGGCGACTCGGTATGCCCAAACAGCATGGTGTAGCTGTTTGTCCCAATCAGAGCGTAGTGTTCACTAATTTTGTTAGTACATTGCATAAGATCTTGTTGGTGCTTTCGGCTAGTCCATTAGCTTGAGGGGGCAGACTTCTTATGAACTACCAAGAATTCTTGGAGTAGATTTTCAATCACTTCGTTCAAGAAATGAGTGCCTCTATCACTTACTAGCTCTATAGGTAGCCCGTATCTAGTGAACACATTCTCAAATAAAAACTTAGCTGTTGTTTGAGCATCGTTCTTCGTTGTGGCTTTTACCTCTACCCACTTAGTTAGATAGTCTGTTGCAACAATGATGTATTCTTCATGAGAACCCTTAGCTGGGGGATTAATAGGACCTACGAAGTCTATTCCCCACTTAGAGAATGCACGTCCACCCATCATGGGTTTCAGTGGCATCTCGTCTTTACGTATAGGATACTGAGTTCTGTTAGAGGGCCGCCGAACAAGGACAAATGAGCTCAGACAGGTGCCTTAAATGTAAAAGTGTCGGACGGCCGCCGAACAAGGACAAAAGTACGAGGACAGGTAGCTTAAATGAAAAAAAAGAATCTTTCAGGAAACACGCAGATAACTGCAGAAGTGCGCTCTCTTGTAAAAAATCCTCTATTTAAGGCAATGAGAAAAAGAGCGGCAGCAGCCCCGTTTGTGGGAATTGTAGTGTGTTGTTTGATTGAGTCGTGTTTGAGAGTGCTGTAAATGCCTTGTGTGAGCGTGTAGGACGTGGAAAAGATAGGTTCTGCTTTGTTCAGTTCCGTCTGAACTCCGGCTAATCGATTATCCTCACCTTAGTACAGAGTTGCGAATTAGTTGTGATGTGTTACGAGTCTGTTCGGTGATGATTGAATGTGCCTCTGAGCGTGATCAAGTGCGGTATGTTATGTGGCAGTTCTTCGGCGAAGTAGGTAGCGTGAAAAGTAATCCGAACTAATTGTCTGTTAGCGTTTTGTAAGCGACCGATCGATATTGTAGCCTATATTTACTGTTGATTCCGATTACGGGGACACTAGTAGTTGTAATGGTCTGAATGTGAGTAGGACATCGTTGGTTTATGATTAGCAGTTTATTACTGGGAGATTGATTGTTCGAGTCCTCGTAACTTTAAGGTATAATATCTCGTTGGTACACCTATCTACTCTGACGAAGTACGAAGTAGGTGACATTGTTACTGAGTATATTTTGGCTCATAAATTAAGTAACTGGATTGCTATCCCCAGTCTTGAAGTCCTAATTCCAGTACACTGAACAGTCTTCCGTTGTTCAGGGATGGACACTCAGCTAAGAACGGGATAACATTAGGATTGTGTGTTAATTTGGGAAAATAGTACAGGGCCTCTGTCTAACAGACCCCTACCACTCCCAAGGACCCACGCGACTAAGAGAACATTTGCGGTTAGGAAGATTCGGAGCCGGCTGAACTTGAAGTGCTTGAGTCTGAAAGTAGGAGTAACGAAGAAACGTTTAACATTTGGCGCCGTCTATGGGAAAGTGGCATCAGGTTGCCAGTTATCTGTGAATAGTGGCAGTAGCGTGCCGGCTGTTTTTCAGAATCAAACACTACGTTTATCGTTCGATTGACTGACGGTAGCAACAGAGCCAAATTGTTGCCAACTGCTCAGATAGTGCTACTAAGCAATGATACATGCCGGTTACTCGGTTTGGCGAAACGTATCCTAGGAACCATACGACTGGAACACGAAAAGTACTAAAGACAACCCTAGGAGAAGAAGGTATAACGCGGCCTGACCCAGTGGTCAAGCAAGTTAAGGACGTTAGAATTAATTCCGGTCATATTCTGGTGGAACGATCAACGCCTTTGGTACATTCTGGTGTCACTTCGACCCAGCCTAACCAAAATACAGTAATTCCAGAATCTACCAAGACGCCGCTGGAAACCAGCTTAACAATCTTGGATAAAGATTCAGAGTTATCCACGATTAGAAAAACTCTAGGAAAAGAAATCGGTAAAAGCGGAAAAACACTACAGTCTGGTACACTGTCAGTTCATTCCGGTGATATTCCGGTGATAGAAACACCAACTGGCAGCCAAGGATTAGCATTTTTTGCGGAATCCTCAGCCCGACCCGCGTGTTTGGAAGAAAGGTTTCGGATATTGGACATCCAGAAGGAAGGAGAGCTATTCGAAGCAGAGGTCCGAAGTATCCTACGCAAAAACAGCACACCGGAAGGCACGCCATCCGGCGATCCAGGTTCTAGTGGTTCAACCAATGAACCTCAAGATACAGAAGAAGGACCGGATACACTCACAATGAACGGACAACAACAACAACAACAGTTATGTCAACCAAGGCCGCCTCCAACAGGAGTAACATACACGAAATTTGGTGGATTCCCAGGGGATGACCCGGATGCTCACGTACGCACTTTCGAGATCAGTTATGCAGTCCTCAACCATCCACCGGATCAGGCATACAAGGCCATTGTTTTTCAATCTACACTAGTCAATGAAGCGGCTAGATGGCTTACGGAATACGACATTAATCATTTCGGTACCTATGATGCAGTACGAGATGCTTTTTTGCAACGATTCAGACTAAAGAAGAATCCCGCTGAAATCTTTGACTATTTACAGAACAACCGACAGAAGGCAAATCAGACTGTCCAGGAATATGCTACACTTTTTAGAACACACTTGCGACAGATACCACAGGCCCACGCTAACTTACCGGATGATGTCATCACTCAGTGGTTTATCATTGGTTTAAACCCGCAATTGAAGCAGATCATGATCATAAGATGTGTCGGAGCAATGACGTTGGATGCAGTCATTGCCATGGCTCTGCAACTGGAATCCAAGGTCGGTGGATTTACAGAAGATCTAGAGTGGTTAAAAACGAACAAAACGATGGCTGAAGATATAACCAGACAAGTGTACTGTATCACATGCAAAAATTCAGGTCATACTAGTGCCAACTGTGCGCTAAATCAAACATTCTACGCTATCTGCAACACTGCCGGACACACCACCGGAAATTGTGTCTACAATGCCAGATTACAGGGAACATCAACAGTCAATGCTGTTATTCAAGAACATGAAAGGCAGCGAATCACTATGTACCTCCGCAACTGAGAAACAATCAACCGCAAGGATATCGAAACTACCGAGGATAGAGGAACAATAACTATAATGCAAACCGCTGGCATAATGAACCACCACCGGAAAATTCCATATTACCACCGCCCCGCTGTCATTTTTATGGTGAATTCGGACACATTAGAAGATATTGCAAGGACGCAGCTGAGTATGATCAAAGGAAGAAGAAGCGGCAAAACCCAATGGCCAACATGGTACAAATTACACCGGTAGAAACGCAAACTGCTACAGTCCAGACGCGATCAGGTAAACAGCTGCAGTCAGCAGCAGAAGTATTTGAACCAGGGATACGAGAACAACATAGGATGTATAACAAAGCTAGCCACTGGACCGCCACAGAACCACCAGTGTTCCCAGAACCCATTCCGATGACTCAGACCTCGTCGACAAAGGAAGGAACACAACAAAAGGAAGCAGCAGCGGAACCACCATCAGCAGTAGACATAACAACAGATACTTCGGCATCAGCAGAAACCTTAAGTTCAAAAGAACAAGATAACCAATCTCAGCAGGCCTGGGAAATTTTATCCAAGGCATCTATCACTCTGCCTCTCGGCCAACTACTGGCATTAGTACCTGGGGTTCGACAATAGTTCCAGCAACAGTTTAGTCCGGTACCTTCTTGTATTCCAGCGACAGCAGCAGTTCAACCCGAACCTGATTCTATGGTTGATCATTCAGTCCCCTTGATTACAGTATGGTATAAGAATCATAAAATTACACAGGTATTGATTGATGGAGGCTCTGGTGTCAACATTGCAACTACAGCCTTGTGCAATAGGTTAGGTTGGACCGAAATCGAACCAGTTCAATTTTTTGTCAGAATGGCAGACCAATCTAGAGTCCATCCTGTAGGACTTGTGCGAAATGTACCCATTACTTTACAAGGTACGACCTTCAAAATGAATTTTGTTATACTACATCTGCCGGAATCCACTTTGGATTACAACCTTCTTTTTGGTCGACCTTGGCTGAAGCATGAGAAGGTAATACAGGACTGGTCTGCACAAGAACTTACGTTCAAAGATGCCAGCCGTAGATATGTAGTAAAATTAGATGCTATACAACCTTGCGAACTTCACGCCAGACCATATTTTGCTGAACCAATCCACATGTTAGATGGATTATCAGATGATGAAGAAGAGGAATTTCTGAAGAATAATGCTGACTTAATGACCTTAGGGACTGTTGATCTACAGTCCGTAATAGATAACTGGAGTACTTCAGTATATACAGTTGCACCTATCACCCAAGAAACTAAGCAGGAAGATAGGGTGCCAATACATGAGAATGAAATACATTCACTATTCCGGTCGACAGATGATACAGAGAAACCGCAACAGTTTTATGTCTCCGAAGACCAGTTGACCTCGTACAATCTAGGAGACGAAGATCATCCACGACTTGTAAAGATAAGGCAAAACTTACCGGAAATATTTAAGTCTGATTTGATTCGACTACTTCGTGAATTCTCAGACGTCTTTGCCTAGGATTACAAAGATATGAAAGGATTAGATCCGCGCATATATCAGCACAGAGTCATGCTGAAGCCTGAAGCTAAACCGAATAAGCAGCCTAACTATCGGATGAATCCTAATTATGCATCACAGGTAAAAGCCAAACTTGATAGATTATTAAAAGTTGGATTCATCGTACCAGTAGAACATGCTGAATGGATTTCACCAATTGTGATCGTGTCAAAGAAAAATAAGCAACTACGAATCTGTGTAGACTACCGGAAATTAAACGCAGCAACAGTACCGGATCCTTTCCCGATCCCCTTTCTGGATACCATGCTTGATAGGGTAGCAGGCCACGAAATGTATTCATTCTTAGACGGATACAGCGGTTACAATCAGGTTAGGATGGCCGAAGCAGATATCCCAAAAACTGCCTTCATTACCAATTGGGGTGTCTTTGCTTGCACAGTAATGTGGTTTGGATTGAGAAACGCACCAAGCACCTTTCAACGATGTATGCAAGAGATTTTCTCTCCTTATCTCAATTCTTTTATGCAAGCATATCTCGATGATTTCTCAATTTTTGGAAAGATGATGGCACATTTGCTTCATCTACGGTGCTGCTTCCAAAAGTGTCGAGACTACAGACTCTGCCTTAACCCAAGCAAATCTGTGTTTGCCGTTTCATGTGGCAAACTACTTGGTCATATTGTATCTGCCCAAGGTATCCGAGTAGACCCGGACAAGATTTCGGCAATTTTAGAAGCCCCAGTACCCGCCACTCCGAAAGAAGTAGAACAGACTAATCACCAAAACTCCCCGACAGTTCGAATGGACTCAAGAATGCCAAACTACATTTGATCGACTCAAGTATCTATTGACGCAGGCCCCAATCTTACAACCACCGGACTGGGACAATCCGTTCCATGTTTTTGTCGACGCTTCAGAGGTGGCGATCGGTAGTATTCTGATGCAGCAAACACATAAGTGGTTTCGCCCTGTCTATTACGCCAACAGAAGGCTCGCACCGGCAGAAAAGAGCTATTCTACCACCGAAAGAGAATGTCTAGGATTAATTTACTCCATCAAAAAGTTCAGACATTATCTATTAGGCCGGAAATTTACCTTTCATGTAGATTATGCTGCCCTTGTCTATCTAGTAAGACAACAACATTTAGGTGGACGATTAGCACGATGGGTACTACTCTTGCAGGAATTTGATTATGAAGTCATTCACCGCCCCGGAAATGCACATGCCTTAGCAGATTTCTTATCTCGCCTAGATTCTGGTGAAGCTCCGATAGGCATAGATGACACTACTCCAGCAATTTATTGTTCTGAACCACTGATCGATGAGGCTGCCGAATTACAAGCAACACCTACATATTATGATCAGATTCTAACTTTTCTCACCGAAGGATGCTTTCCATCTGAGACTACCAAGGCAGTTCGAAGGAAAATGGCAGTCTTTAGCCGCCGATTCCGGCTAGTTGTAGGAGAACTATATTATGTAGATCACACCGGAATCTTACTTCGATGTGTTCCTCCGCACGAAATTAACTCGGTCATCACGATGGCTCATTCAACCCCTACTGGTGGTCACTTTGCCACAGATCTAACTCACCGGAAAATTCTGCAAGGAGGTCTTTGGTGGCCTACTATGTACCGAGATGTGGCCCAATTCGTCAAAAACTGCGATAACTGTCAAAGGTCTGGACAACCACTGCAACGACACTTCTTTCCCTTGCAGCCTATTATGCCACTCGAACCTTTTCAGAAATGGGGATTAGATTTTATCGATCGAATCACACCTCCGGCAGTCTTCAGTAACAATAGATACATACTAACCTGTACAAACTATGCAACGAGATGGGCAGAAGCTTAGGCTTTACGGTCTGCTACAGCAGTTGCAGTAGCAAAATGTCTGTTAAATGATGTCTTCCCACGATTTGGCTTACCACTCGCATTGGTGACAGATCAAGGTACTCACTTCGTAAATCAATTAATGAAGGTACTCACCCAATCATTCCAGGTGACACATAAACTCAGCTCTCCATATTACCCTCGTGCCAATGGTTTGGCCGAAAGTACAAACAAATCACTATTGAATATACTCCGGAAACTGATCACGGAAGCACCGGAAAGATGGGATCAACTACTACCTGCAGTATTATGGGCATACCGAACTACATATAAGGTAACAACAGGTTTGACACCTTTCAAACTAGCTTATGGTTTAGAAGCAATAGCACCCATGGAAATAGTTATCCCAAGTCTGCGTGTAGCAATCACCTAGAAAATGCTACCGGAAGAGTCACTGACAGCACGAATGGACGCACTCAGGGAACTTGATGAGCACCGATGGCTCAGCTTTTTAACCATGCGCGAAGTTCAACTAAGGCAAGCCAAGACACACGATCGATATTTGAAGACCCCAATCTTTTCGGTAGGTCAGCTTGTACTCTTCTATAACGCAAAATCGGACAGAGCAGTAGGAAAGTTCAAATTACGCTGGTTCGGCTCTTTTAAGATTTCAGAACAAGTCGGTCCGGCAACTTTTCGGTTGACCACGTTGATTGGAAATCCACTCCCAAAGGTAATTAATGGGTCGAAGTTACGGCCATATCATCACACCACTAGCCCGCATTAAGTTTTCGAGGATGGACCGCGTTTTGTTTAATCTTTTCTTTTCCTTCTTTTCTGCTTTTTATAAATAGCCGTGTTTTGTACGATATTGATATAACCAGCCGCCCTCTTAACAGTCACTCGAGTATGCACACCTGCATGAAAACTAGTATTATTCCCGCACCGCACAATGATATCCCACCCCTTTTTCTCCCCACCGTATTGTTTCTATTTAAACTCTATCGACGACGCCAAAATTAGCTATTGTGTTGTATGCTAGTATTCTGAGCCCTCGTGCATTCTGCATCCGTGCTCATCATCTACCTCAGTAACTGCCATGGAAGCGATAGCCAACTATGCTGCCTTCCACGATGGTATCCCTACCGAGGTAGGTGAATACCTGCGTTGTAGAGGATTGGCCAACTTCGCTGAGTTGCCTTGGCACTCGGTGGAAGCCCATCCTTTCTTTACACAGATCATCACCGCCATTGCTCAGTCCCCCGCCACCGAACGTCAATGGGTCTTCCTCTCACTCCCCTCGCGAACAGTCATCACCTTCCAAGCTTTCGCTGAAGCCTATCGCCTCAACCCGCAAGGCCGTGAAAATGGCCCGAGTACTCCCATCGCCCGCATGAATGAACTATTCCCCCGCTCCTCGTCCAACGAATACGCCATTCTCTGCCGCCCCGAACCCGAACGATCCGCTCTGCAATTCTTAGTCGCCATACTTAACCTACAGAAACGCACTTACGGCATCTCACGACCATTTTATTCCGCGTTAGAGTTAGCTGTCCAGGAACCCGTCAACTTTGCATCATACTTTTTCCTCAGAATCCATAAAGAATGTGTAGCTATCGTGAAGCAACTCCAAAAGGGTACCACCCCGCGCTCTCGCCTTCCCCACATCATCTCCTTCCTTTTCCCAGCCATCCTTGCCGCACAACCACCACCCCAAGGTCCCATACTCAGGAACGAAGAATCAGTTCAACCTCTCGACGAAGAAGAAGAAGAAGATGAGGAGATCAACTAACTTTTCCGCAATAAGAGAATTCGGATCAGCTCCTCAGAAAGCGAAGCACAAGGATCCGCCGGAAAGAATCAGGACACCCGAAAGGCCGACCAAGAAGAGACCTTCCACGACACAGCCACTTCCATACACAACGAATCATCGGCTGATCACCACGACCAGCAAAAGCACACAGAAACAGAACCAGTCTCAACCGAAGAAGCATCAGCACGACGAGAAGATGAACAACACGTGATCAACAGCGCACTCAACACCCTACTAAAGGCTGTAGAATCTACCATCGCCCACATTACAGGTGAAAACCAACCCACCCATTAGGTAACCCACCCTACATCCCCTGGCCCTCAATCCCCACCAGTCAACCCTTTCCCGCCACCAATTTCCGAATCTTCTTCATCCTCCCCCAATTATTCACCCTCGACATCCCCCCAAATCCATACCCAAACCTCTGCACCACCACAACACCCACTCCTCCTTTCCTCTGTTCCCATCTTTTCCGAACTGGCCAACATGGGCCAACTGCTCATCACTCTCTCACAACAACTTCCGGTACAAATGAGTGAGGTTGCAAATACCATTCGGCACGACCTGCAGCACAAAGTCGACCTCCTGGAAGCCGACATCACCCCACTCCAAGAAGAAGTCGACGCTGTAAGAGCGGAGAATCATCAATTACAGACACAACTAGCCGACCTCCAAGCCCAGTTTTCGGAACAACAGGCCTTGATACAGCAGAGAGACGCAGCATTGGAGTAGCTCTCCGCCAAAGACCAGCTATTACACGAAGCACACGAAGAAATCCGGGAACTAAAGACCGCCCTCCAAGAAAAAGAAGATATCAGTTCATCCCTCGAAGAATTGGTCGAAGCAACGAAGGCCCAGTTGGAGGAAACCATCCAGAAGAGTCAAGACCAACAGCGAGAAGCAGCGCAAGTCCAAGACGAGCTACGCAAAGCCCAAGAATGTTTGGACGACGTCAATAGAATGCTGAGACGCCAATTAACTAGGGAAGGCAAACACCAAAAAGATCTGGCAGATGCTCGAAGAGAACGAGATGCATATTCCAGAACGATTGAATTTCAGAACCAGCAACTCGAGCGACTGGATAACCAACTGCGAAATCAGAAGGATCGAGTCACAGAGATGCAGCAGAAAGTCACCGAAATGAAGACATCCCGGGACGCTGCATTATCCAATGATTTTTATTTACAGGAGGCCTTTTTGCAGACCCAGGCCGAAATCTTGCTTACTGAAGCAATCGCGCTTAGTTCCGTCAATAGATGCGCAGGTTTTAGAACCCGACACGCTAAAACAATTATTAGAAACCCTTAAGAAAAAAATAGCGCGTACATTTAGATTAGCCAGGAATATGTACCTCGAAGGCCTCATAGAAGAATAAGTAAAATTCGACCATGCGCATTCATAATGTAACGATGGATTCGAAAGGAGTATGATAACAAGGTTTTGTTTCCTGATATTTTTCGCACATGTAAAGATTTGTTCAGTCTAGCATCGATCTACGCAATAACACGCAGCATAATGATTCTTACTCATGATACAATTTTGACAAGGGGAAGGAAGAGTCATGTCCGAATGAATACAATCATTCCAACAAATGGCAGTTCAAGCCATGCGTATGCCTAGCACAGCATTCTTCACTACAGTATTCTTTGAGCTTCGGCGCTAGATAACATACTTCCAGCATATTATTCTAGGTGACCCTTACAATCATGTCTGAATCCGACATACTAAGATGGCAACTCAGGAAGCGCGCAAATACACAGAACCATGTTGTGACGACAACAGATACCACCTTACAGGATAATGCAGATGACTCAGTAACTTCTGCAACAGTAAAGGTTCATCAGAAATTTTCCACAGAATTTAAAATAGAGCTCGACATCCATTCGAGAAGGAACGAGAACTGGCTACAGAGGATAGGACTCCTCCAATTTGCTCAATTACCATGGGAGCAGTGGATCGATAATGAAGATGCAGAGAATCAGCTACATACCATGCGACAGACAAAAGGCTTCATTTTAAACCAGGTACAATTTTCGCCACAATTAGTCTCAGCCATATTTAAACTTCCACTATATGATGATGCCCGATTTCCTAAATGTTCGAATGAAGATCTGAGAAATGAATTTGGCGACTGCAAAGGTCCCAGAAGGTATTACATGTTGAAAAATGCCACATATCACCGTCGCGAACAATTCAAGTGGTATTTAGAGAAGCTCTGTTTCCTAGTTAAATTCGATTTAATGTCTAGAGAAAATTTTTCACCATTAGTACATGCCGAAGGAGGTGGTAGGGTTAGTTGGACACACTGGCTGTATAACCACCTCTATACACAAATAATTGTCGGGGATAAGCGAAGATCCCAAACCAATAGCAGATTAGCAGCCTATTTAGCTGCTATATTTAATTTTGTCCAATCAGTGAAGGATCAGCAGCTACACTGGTCCCCCCATTTTTATTCCGGTGATCATGATATGATAGACACACGACACCCACACAGTGCCGAGCCCGAGGAAGCAGACCAAGTCTCCACATCGTCTGCAAATTTCTTCCACACAGGGAATAGCGCATAGAACCAGACAGTAGGAACACCGTTTCGGCTGTCAATTAAACGAAGGATTGCAGACCACTTGCCCACTGACAGTCCAGGGCAATTACCGGACGATCTCCAACCAGATTTTGTGACAGGGATGCAAAACAAATTACAGGAGGTTTCTCAATATTTGCGTCAACAAGAACAAGCGCTTCATCAGAAAAACGAATTATTATTCGCTACGATGACTAAGTCCAATTCATTCCTAGAAAGAATGACACAGATGCAAAAGGAATTGGACGACAAAGAAGCTTTACTACAGGAGTTACAGAGTAACAACCGGCAACTAATGGCGGAATTGATCAACACAAAAAAGTGTTTTCAAGAATTTCACCAGTGGCAGCAGCATATACAAAAACAGATTCAAGACGAAATGACGAGTTTTTCTACCATGAATGCTAACCTGCAAGCACAAAATGAAATTTTACATTCAAGAATACAGGTTTTGCAGGAATTCGAAAGGCAGATATTAAAAGACGAAGGCGTACAACTGAATGCCACATTAATGACAAATGTGGACATAGATTTATTAAAACAGCATTTGGATAGTCGTGTTCAAAGTATCTGGACACTTTTTCGTAGGAGATGGCTTGCTATACTTGTTCCTCCACTTGAACAAGTACGGTCAGAAATGATTCGGGAGCCGAACTCTGGAATAGGCCTACAGGCAACACAAAAGAATGTCGAAGTCAGTAATGCACCTGCGGGTTCGAGTCCACCGTGCGTGCCAGTGTTAGAGGGCCGCCGAACAAGGACAAATGAGCTCAGACAGGTGCCTTAAATGTAAAAGTGTCGGACGGCCGCCGAACAAGGACAAAAGTACGAGGACAGGTAGCTTAAATGAAAAAAAAGAATCTTTCAGGAAACGCGCAGGTAACTGCAGAAGTGCGCTCTCTTGTAAAAAATCCTCTATTTAAGGCAATGAGAAAAAGAGCGGCAGCAGCCCCGTTTGTGGGAATTGCAGTGTGTTGTTTGATTGAGTCGTGTTTGAGAGTGCTGTAAACGCCTTGTGTGAGCGTGTAGGACATGGAAAAGATAGGTTCTGCTTTGTTCTGTTCCGTCTGAACTCCGGCTAATCGATTATCCTCACCTTAGTACAGAGTTGTGAATCAGTTGTGATGTCTTACGAGTCTGTTCGGTGATGATTGAATGTGCCTCTGAGCGTGATCAAGTGTGGTATGTTATGTGGCAGTTCTTCGACGAAGTAGGTAGCGTGAAAAGTAATCCGAACTAATTGTCTGTTAGCGTTTTGTAAGCGACCCAATTCGATATTGTAGCCTATATTTACTGTTGTAATGGTCTGAATGTGAGTAGGACATCGTTGGTTTATGATTAGCAGTTTATTACTGGGAGATTGATTGTTCGAGTCCTCGTAACTTTAAGGTATAATATCTGGTCGGTACACCTATCTACTCTGACGAAGTACGAAGTAGGTGACATTGTTACTGAGTATATTTTGGCTCATAAATTAAGTAACTGGATTGCTATCCCCAGTCTTGAAGTCCTAATTCCAGTACACTGAACAGTCTTCCGTTGTTCAGGGATGGACACTGAGCTAAGAACGGGATAACATTAGGATTGTGTGTTAATTTGGGAAAATAGTACAGGGCCTCTGTCTAACAGACCCCTACCACTCCCAAGGACCCACGCAACTAAGAGAACATTTGCGGTTAGGAAGATTCGGAGCCGGCTGAACTTGAAGTGCTTGAGTCTGAAAGTAGGAGTAACGAAGAAACGTTTAAGAGTTCTCTGGCAAACGTCACACCGTTTCACATAGGTATGTGCATCCATGTGAAGGGTCGGCCACCAGAAGCCCGCAAATAGTATTGCCTTGATCACCCGATCTGGTCCAAAGTGTCCTCCTGCTACACCTTGGTGAGCAGTTTCCAAGATCTTGAAATATTCACTTTCATGGACACATAGTCTCAGGTAACCGTCTTTACCACGCTTGTATAGATTATCACCAATGAGTGAGTAATCCTGGGCTTCTTGTTCTAAACTCCTTTTCCTAGCCAGAGTCATGTCTGGAGGGAATGTTTTCGTCCTCAGGAAGGATACTAGTGGTTCACTCCAATCTGGCACAATGGACACTTGATAAAGAGTGGCATGTTCCACAGGTGGTTTAGTGCAGCAGATTGGGCATTCCTTGCACAACCTTTGGACATCAGCTTCCATAGTTGGCCAATGTACTCCGAGTCTCCTTAGCATCTGTAAGGTTCGTTGCTTTGAGTAGTGTTGCTCTAATGCACCTACATGTGCTAAATGCAACCATTTATTGTATTCGTCCTCTTCCACACAACAAGCCAAGATTCCTTGATCCGTGTGCTTGTACATGCTTCCTGCCATGATGTGGTACTTTTGGGCTTTCACAACCTCTCTATTCCGTGTGTTTACTACTGGATGGTTAGGCCCGTATGTCAATACTGGTACCAATGGCTTAGCCCACTGCGGTACAACTTCCAAATTAAACAAGTAAGCATCAGGAAGGTCATCTGACACTCCTTGTGGGGCTTCTCCAGATGTGAGCCTAGAGAGATGATCTGCTCTCAAATGAGTCCTACCTTTCCTTACCACAACCTCAAAATCATATTCCATTAGCAAGAGAAACCATCTTACTAATCTTCCTGTATTGCATGGCTTGTTTACGAGATATAACAATGCTTGATGGTCAGTAAAAAATTTAAACTTGTTTGCAAGAAAATAGTGTCTAAATTTCTTAACTGCATATACCATGCCTAAGCCTTCTCTCTCAGTGGTGGTGTAATTTCGTTCAGCTGCATTCAATTGTCGACTAGCATAGGCAATTGGAAGATCCATATTACCTTCACCAGTAGGTTGTGCAAGCACACATCCAATGGCATAATTGGATGCATCCACATGAACATGGAATGGTTTATTCCAATCTGGTGTGGTCAAGATTGGTGCTGAACATAATCTTCGTTTAAGCTCCTGGAAGGAATTCTCACATTCATCCCTCCACTCAAAGTTAGTCAGAAGTCCGTACATGGGCTTTGCAATGACAGCATACATGTGAATGAACCGGCGGTAGTAACCACAATGTCCCATGAAAGCTTGTACTTCCTTGACATTCCTTGGCCTAGGTAGCTCTGCTATGGCTCTCACTTTCTCTTCATCAGTGGATATGCCATTCTTTGACACTATGTGTCCTAGGATCTTGCCTTGCCTGACCATAAAAACGCACTTTTCTGGGTTTAGGCAAACTTGATATTCTCTACATTTGTCAAAGATTTGTCTGAGTTCAGGAATATGGGTTTCTCTAATGTTGGAATGAGCACAAAGGTCATCAACATAGACTTCTACGTTCTTCCTCAGGAACTCTTTAAACATGTGACACATCAATCGTTGAAAGGTAGCAGGTGCATTAGTAAGCCCGAATGGCATTACCCGAAAGGCAAATATGCCCCATTCAGTGGCAAATGCTGTCTTATGTTGATCTTCTGGAGCAATGGCGACTTGATTGTAGCCCGAAAATCCATCAAGGAAGCTATACACTTCCTTGCCTGCCACTCTTTCTAAGAGATGTTCTGTGATGGGAAGTGGATAGTTATCTCGGATTGTGGCTGCATTGACCTTCTTTAAGTTAATGCATACACGCAGCTTGCCATTCTTTTTGGGCACCACTACAATGGGGGATACCCATTCAGTGTGCTCAATTTCATAGATAAATCCAGCTTCAACCAGTCTATCTATCTCCTCTTTAATCTTGGCAGCGTAATTATCGTTATATGTATAGGGCTTTTGCTTAGAGGGTTTAGCATCTGAGGTCATGGGATAGTGTGTGAGCATATGTCAGGGTCAACACCTTTCAAATCCTTGTAACTCCAAGCGAATACATCTCTGTATTCTCTTAGCAAGGCTATTAACGCATGCTCTTCTTCCTCTGTTAGGTCATGGCCTATGTACGTGCATCTCTCCTCTCCTTCTTCGAGGGCCACTACTATTTTCTTGGTGGTTTCTTTGTTATCATAGGCCTCTCCTGATTGTGCCTCTCGTTTAGGCATTCTTATCATGACTCTCCTGTCGTCTATCTCATACTTCTTAAAATTTTCTGGGACCTCAAACAAAGATTCCTCCTCTTCTTGTGTGACTTCTCTCTTCTTTCTTTTCTTTCCTTCTTCCTTCGGGGTCACATGTGTGGCTAATCTTACATCATTTGTAAGCTCTCCATGCCTCTGGGGTTGAAATTCTACTTCATGGAAGTATTCTTCATCTGATGCAAATGGTGGGTCCATAATGATTGACTCTAGATCGGAGTCACTTGCATCCTCAAATGCATCAGGGCTAGGTTCGCATTCTTCTAGAACTGCCTCTCCCATGATTGGCTCTATGGAGAAGACTGAAATGTCATAGCCATCCTCATCACAGTGAGGTGTCCATTGTTCCTCATTGATGGCTACATCCATGGTTGCTAAAATTTCTGCCCAGTCGTGAGGTTCAAATTCTTCGTCTGGAAAAACTACCGGTGCATAGGCTGGGTCTTGGATTGATCTATGGGTTTCTTTTGCACCTACCACTCTGGCTTTTTCTCTCTTCTCTTCGTCTACTGCTACTTTGCACATCCATAAGTGGGTGTCTTCATGCATCCAAGAGGATCCTGACCCAATGGAATGCACCGATTCTGTATCATCTTTGGCTCTATGGATGGGATTCCATTGGATAGGAGGTACATCTCTATGAGAGTAATCTTTGAGATTTACTTTGGTTGTAACACCTAAGTGTTGCAAATACAAGGAGTTGGTTCCCTAGTCCTGTACCACTTGCAACTGTTGCATAAATGGTCTTCCCAAAATCATCTCATAGGCATGATTTTTGCTGAAGTCACATATAGCAAATGTATGCTCAAACTCGACACCACAGGTGGTGAGAGTTATTCCTTCTAGCAATCCTAAGGGTCTCTCAATATGACCATCGGCCATCTGCAATTTCATTCTCGTTGGCCTAAGTGCTGGCTTGCCCCAACGCTTCCATAGGGAAGTGGTGGCAATTGCAACTCATGCACCTGAGTCCAAAATTGCCTTGGTGGTGTACTCTTGGTAGGTAATGGGAAGATAGGTGTTCCCTTCTTCACCTTCACACATATCTCCTATCTTATCCAAGGGTATTTCTGGCACTGTCCTATGTGATCCTACCTGGGAACGAGGTTTTGTTATCTCTGGTACTTGTTTGGCTACATGTTTCCATAATTCAGGTCTAACCTTGAGTAGCTCTTCTAACTTGAGATTGCAGTGCATTTTAGTGTTTTTCACTGCTTCTGTGTTCCTAGGTAAGACTGGGTCCTCATTTCGTACCATGATCGTGGGTGCTCTCATACAAGTAGATTTAGCTTCCCATGGGCCTGTGAAGTGGGGTAATTCTTGTAAAGAGTTAGATTCAAAGTCTAGTCTGTCCTGAGAGTGGGTGCTCTCCTGCTCCTCATAAATGGATGGGGTGTCTTGTGGGAATTGGTCGCGTGCATCATCCACAAGTTCAATAGGAGGAGGGACTTCACTCTCTTTAGCCCATTTGTCTTCTTGAATCTCGCGTAGGAATTCTGGTGTGAACCGATTCATAGAAGATGATGTGTCTGGCTCCGTAGAGTTAGGCACATAGGCTTCAGGCACATAGGCTTCCTGAGCAGGAATGCTTAATCTTTCACTTGCCTTGTCCTTGTGTTGAGAGGCGGGTTCCTTCTCTGATTGTGCAATCAGCTTCTCTATTCTTTCTAGCAGTCCATCAAAGTGCAACTGCGTCTTTGCTGAGCTAGAGATGTTAAAGAGGCGACTGGCCTCAAACATGGTTTGAGCCAACTCCACCATCTTAGCACAAATTTTGGTTCGTTCTAACTCTAGTTCCGCTCTAGGGTAACACTTTTCATGATCAGTTACGTTTGGCCCTTCTTGGATTCTGGCCAGATATGCTTTAAGCATCATATTAAGGTCTTCGGGAGTGGGATCTGCTAGTATTGATCCTGCTTGGGGTGGTGGGTGGGTTACGTGGGGTGTATTAGCGGGTGGAGGGATGGAGGGTGATGGGGATGGTAGCGGTGGGAATGTGTGAGAGTGCGGTTGAGATGTGATCTCTATGATTTTGGCCTTGGTTTCTCGTAGGCTTTCCTCAAGTTCACTCATCTTCTTTGCCAATTGCCTTTTCATACGTTCACGGCTATCTCTCCAAGCTCTTGTCCTCTTCTTTTTCATGCTCTCTGTTTCACTAACATCTGGGCTCTTCTCTTGGTCTACACCTTGGTTTTGCTGCAATGCTTGAGCTCTAGTGATCACTTGCACGGGTGTAGTGGAAGTGACACTTCCTGTGGAATCTACCACTAACCCAATAACGTTAATAGGAGTAATTTTTGGCATATTACTAGGATTCCTAGGGCAGTCTCGTAAGAGATGTTCCTTTCCACAGTCTTGGCAAAAACCCTGGATCGTTACTGACTGGGGTTGTGTCGGTGGAGGCACAGCACAATCACGAATGAGGTGATCCCCCTGACATCTGTAGCATGGTCCTCTAGGGAATGGGGGTCTTACCTGCCTAGGTTGAGGTCTAGGGTTGGGGTTTGCATACATGACGTTTGTGTGATCTGACTCCCAACTAGGTTCATTTGGCTCTTCACTATAGTAGGACTCACCATGTTCAGGAGATTGCATGTAGTAAGCCTAGGGGCTATCAACATGTGTAGAATCAAAGCTATGGTCACTCGGGTCACTTTCAGAAAGCAGTGGTGTTACAGGGACTATAGCTCTATTCAGGTTTTCTTCTGCAACAGCATACTTTACTGGAATCACATTAGCTGGAGCTGGGGGTTGTTGTGCTAGCACAGGCTGAGGCCTTTGTTGGTTTTGATAGGGTTGGTAGGTTTTTTGAGGCCTAGCATACTGTTGAGGTGGGTACTAGTTCTGGTATCTTCCTTGTTGAGGGTATGGCTGTGGGTACGTCTGCCTAACGGTTTGCTTATTGTAGGGGCAATCTTGCGCGGTGTGATTGGTGTACCTTCGTTCTATAGTGCAGTACTGACTACTAGGATTAACTTGGGGTTGAGCCATAATGGGACATACATTCGCCATGTGGTCGCCACCACAAGTATAGCACCTTTTCACAGGGGCAAACCTTGGGATTTGTTTGTTAGTGACACCTAATTTCTGAGCTACTTTCTCTGCAAGTTCCTCAATTGATGTGGATTGCATGGAAGAGAGGATAGAGGCACTATCTGAATCTTTGTATACCTTGGAAAGCTCTAACTCCTCCCCTAGGTTATCTTCAATGTCAAGGCACATGCGTACACAATCTTCAATGGTCCTAGGGTCCTTCAGGTACACATAAGATCTCAATTTGGTACTTAGCAATCCATCCAAAAATAAAGCCACTTGCTTAGCTGGTGTGGGTAGCTCCGAAACAGGGCATCTTTCTAAGTATTGCCTAAATCTTCTTCCTGCAAGTCTCACGGTTTCTTGAGGGGTTTGCTTGAAGCTTTCCAACAAAACAAAAATCACGGCAAACGGATTTCGTATGAGAAAGTTATGACCGTTCAGTGTTCTAGGGTTAGGACAGGGTTCAAACAAGATCACTGTGCAACAGGTTTTCCCCAAGTTATTTTCCTAAGGCCTCCTTATGTGCTCTAGAGTAAAATGTTTATGCCCCAAAATTAGCCCAACTCTTCAATTAAAAAACCCTAAAAATTTGGCTAAAATTGGCTGTCAATCGCGATGGACAGGGCTGTCAATCACGATGGACAGGGCTGTCAATCGCGATGGACAGAGTATCAATCGTGATGGACAGAGTATCAATCGCGATGGACAGAGTATCAATCGCGATGGACAGGGGTCAGTCAATCGCGATGGACAGGCAATCAATCGCGATGGACAGGGGGTCAGTCAATCGCGATGGATAGGCAATCAATCGCGATGGACAGGGGGTCAGTCAATCGCGATGGACAGCGGTTCAGTCAATCGCGATGGACAGGGCTGTCAATCGCGATGGATAGGGGTTCAGTCAATCGCGATGGACAGGGGTTCAGTCAATCGCGATGGACAGGGTTTCAGTCAATCGCGATGGACAGGCAGTCAATCGCGATGGACAGGGCTGTCAATCGCGATGGAGAGGGCTGTCAATCGCCATGGACTGAAATTTTGCAAAATTTTCAAAAATTTTTGTGGAAATGTGGTGTGCAGAGTCTCTAGTCCACTGTGGTGCACTCAGATTTACCAAAAGGTGAAAATTTCTGTCAATCGCGATCGACAGGAGTCGGCGACTGCGAGACAGTTCTGCACATTTCCGTACCTACGCGACGTGCTGGAGGGGATGATGCTGCTGAAACCTGCAAGAAACTCCAAAAGCATGCAGAAAATAGCACACAACAGTTCGCTCTCTCGCTCTCTCTCACAAGTGGAATGAGGGAAATGAGGTGGAGAAGGTGATATAATCAAAAAACTGAAATTTTCGCGATGATGGAAGTGGAGGTGGAAGATGGTGATGATGATGATGATGGTGATGATGGTGGTAAGGTAAGAAAGAAAAAAATAGGAAAAGTAGAGAAATTACCTACAACGCCAACGTCTCCAATCTACGTCTTACCATCACACGCTCGTCCTCAAAGCTCGATCCCCGACAATGGCGCCAAAATTTGGTGTAGCTCAGTGATGAGTAGCACCTCCTTTAATGTCAATCCGGGAAGACGTGAGGATGGTATGAAGACCTCGAGCAAGTGGCGGCACAAGTGCGTGAGTGAGAAGCACACAAATATGCACACACACGCGCACACACGGCAAGACAAAGAGTGAGAAGCAATGGAGTTCTTAGATTACTTTCAAAAAGCTCTTACAGGTTCATTTCAATTACAAGCTAGCCTCAAAAATGAGCTCTCTAGCTCTTTTTATAGTTTTTGACTAGGTTTTGGCCCTCTCCAGACCTAGTGTCCGGCCTAGTTAAAAATTAGGTTCTAGGGCCAATTTGAGGGCTTAAACGGAGTCTAAAAAATACGAAAATTGATATGTAGGTACTTCTAAGGCTCCTCAAGCTCAAGGACTCCTTGGCTTGCACAAAATGGAGCTACAAAAATATGAAATGGTATTTACAATGATTGTTAGTGATAAGAATCACTGTTATAAAGATGTTGATTTGGAAAAATTTGAAGGGCCTATCTGCCAGATTTGCGTCGACTGCTTTGTCTGCTTACTCCTTCACCTCGCTCTGACTCTCTCCGCTGGCTTCCTTGTCTAGTCAGTCCTTGGGTGCCCATACTGCTCTCAACAAGGAGCAAATAGTGAGGCAAGTAATCAATGGCATCAAGGCAGATGACAAATGGGAAGCCTTCACAACTGCCATGGACTTATACATGGATATGCAGATTCCTGATCTTACCACACTCATGGGACAACTCTTTACCCATGAAGCCAAGCTCAACAAAAATGGAGAACCACCAAGAGGTAATAACTCTTCTGCCCTATACACAGATAAATGCAAGACTAAAGAGAAAGGGAAAAGCAAGAAAGTAGAGGATGAAGGAACTACTTCTCAAGCTAACTATGCAGGAAGAGGTAGGAACTCAAGAGGAAGGGGCAGAGGAGGTAAGCTAGGTAGGGAGAGATCTTTCAACTCTTCCCCATGCAACATATGTGGATTGTCTAATCACACTATAGATGAGTGCTATAGGAACTACAAGAATCAGAGAGGAATAGGATATCAAAGAGGTGGCTACTCACATTCAAGAGGAAGATTCAATCATACTCAAGGCTACAAAAACAACTATAGTAACAACTACAACAACAACTACCAAGGAGGTTACAAATCAAGGAAAGACTTCAACAATTACACAGAGGATCCAGAGGATTCCCTTCTGATTATGAACATGAATTCAAAGCAAGGTATGAATGATGAACACCTCTTCTATATTGACTCACGTTCTTCAAACCATGTAGCAGGCAATGTAGCTCTTCCTTTTTATCTTGAGGAACCCAAGGGAAAGCACCAAGTACAAACAGGTGGTGATACCAAGCATTTAGTGGTCAAGGTAGGAAATGTCAAAACTTCTTATGAGAATAGAAATCTATTGAGCAGGTTTCTTTATGTACATACAATTACCAAGAATTTGATGAGTGTTGGACAAATAGTGGAAAAGGGTTTGCAGGTTAGGTTCAACAAATATGGAGCTTTTGTGGAGGATCCCCAACATAGATACAAGATAATTGCCAAGGGAGAAAAAACAGGTAGATTATTTACATTTGAACTTGAAGATGCAAGGAATATTGCACTTTATAGTTAAAATCAAACATTGTGTTGCAGGGAAAACAGAGCACTAAAGAGGAGCCCCAAATTTTTCAAAATTATGGACACAATTTTTCTTCTTCAAATGCTTATGGAAATCTCCTGAAAGCCATGTAAATGCACTAGAGGAGTCCTCTAGATGCATAAATCCCAAGCAATGTATCATAATCCTTGTAAATAATAGGAAATTAGGGTTTCTACAATAAAGTGCCAGTCTCTTGTGTGAAAGGACCATTTTTTAGGGCACATGTATATAAGTCATTTGATGACACTTTGTAAAGAATTTTGGCCATTGTGAGTAAGAGAGCTCTGATTTTCGAATTTGCTTCTTCTTCATCTTGCATCTCCTTGTTTGTGAGCTTGCATGTGTGTTTGTAGCTTGGAATGAAAGCATGGAAGTGTTGCCTACTGAATTCATTGCTTTTCTGAAGTGTGTAATGTGTGTGTGAGGCATGAGGAGGTGTGTGGTGAAACTAGCTGAGTTGCATAGCTTTGTTTTTTGCCATATCTTGAAGCAAAGTTCTCAGAATCGGGCACTATCGTTGGATGCATCTCATTGAGAGCTTCGAAATGAAAATAGTATTGACCATATTGCAAATCTCGAGCTGAGAGAAAATTCGATTCTTGTGCTTACTACTGTTTCATGTATCACGACACCATTTCCACCTGTAAGAGTGATGAATGTGCATGAAAATACTCATTTGCATTTATCAAAAGCTATTCCACTTCATTTACTATTGTGCAAGTACATGTCTTCATACCCTCGGTTAGGTTCAAGATACTTCTCGGATTGATAATTAAAATATGTGATCCCCACTATATGTACTTGTTGATGATAGAGATATAGTCTCTTTCCTCACAAGTCCCTAAGTTCTTACTTACGTACACACGTTTTTTTGGTGCCATTGTCGGGGAAGTACGAGTCCAACCGAGGTGCTCGCATGATGTATCGTGATACTAACGTATCATGTATCATGTTGGTCATGTATCACAATACATATGTATCGTGTGTCGTGCCCTTCTGTATCATGACCTTTTGTAGCATGTATCGTCTTGATTTTGGTATTGTGTATTGTGATCATCATGTATCACGGCACATGACTATCACCTATATCTTGAGTATCATGTATCGTGAATTCCTCGTATCGTGATATTGAAGCATTGTGTATCATCTGTCAACCTGTGTATCATGTATTGTATGCACTTCAAGTATCGTGTATCGTCCCAATCCAGTATCATGATCGGAGAAGTATCGTGTATCATCTGAGATCAAATATCATGTATTGTGGACATCCCAAGAAGGGAGAGCTCAAGCTAGGCTAAGCCAATTCCTAGGATAAACATAAGCTTGAGAGGCCTGCAAAAATTGACTGACGTATTTATTGAATGAACCTTCGCCCAGGACGTGTACTAGGAAGCTGACATAGTGTCATATCTTCAACCAGGAGTGTAAACTTACCTAGTGCCAATTCATAATATTCTGACACTTCTAGTGAATCAAAGGAAGAAGCTAGGATGGATTTGGAAGACATGCATAGTTCAGTCCCTTTGACTGGATTTATGTCCATCATTGAAGGAGAATATAGAACCTCTCTAGAGTATGTGAACACTAATCCGCATGACATACTAATTTATAGTGATGGACTAAATAGAACCGTAGCACAATGAAGAAAGCAATTGAATCCGAGATAGTCCCTCGACCTGTAGTGAAATATGAGGGAGGGTTCTATATGGACAAAAGAGGAATGATTTATGCAGTGAGCGATTGTCCAAAGACCATAAGTGAACCACGGGAAAGCGAGAATGTGGACCATATTAGTGGGGAAGGAACTAAAGCACAGGTTTCTACACCACGAGGCAAGTCTAAAGCAACTAGAGCTTGGAGAGGTGACAAGATCCCTCAGGATAATGTGTTGATTGATGTGTACATGGTAGCCGGGATGGTGCAATTGCTACAAGCCCCTACATCTTTGTGGGGGAGAAAAAAGTAACCCAGTCACCATCTATGAGCTACAAAACCTAGAGGATCTTTCTAGAATCACTTTTATGGATACAAATATGAGGACTTACTGGCCCATCTCAGATCTAGAAAGAGCTCAAGTAAAGTATCAAGGTATTCCCGTGTTTCCCCCCAAAGACTAAGGAACTACGTCCTAGAACCCCCAAATTCTGCTTGTCAGAACTCAGGGCAAGACCAACAACAAAATATCCCTACAAGGACCAATGTTCAGTTCTCCACACTAGGAGCAAATCCTAATTATCAACCCCCAACCAATGAAGAGCCTAGGAATAGAAATCCAGTGCCTGTAAGACCACCCTTAGGTAGGAGAATTGGAGTTCAAGACATCTAGCAGTTCTTGTTATGCCCAGACCACCCAAACCACGAAGAAGGTTACGATCAATTCAAGTGGCCAAGTGTATGAGAAGCCATTACGATGGGTCCGATGAACTTTATAATCACATAGTTGAATTCAAGCAAGTGATTCATGCCGAACAAGTGGAAGATTGTATGATCCAATATGAGTCGTTTGGGTTGACACTTACAGACACCATCTTGGCTTGATTCCAACCTCTTGAGCCCAGTCAATTCCTAAATATGGAACAAGTATTTCAAGAAATGATTGAAGAATTCACTAAGACAGGCATTAAGAATAACTCTTCATCATTGATCCATAGTTTCAATAGTCTCCTATGGAGTCAGTATGATTGGTGGCTCGAAGATTTAAGCAATATGTAGACAGATGCCCCACAGAAGAGAGACCCACCCAACAAAAAATGATTTCATTATTCTTAGAAGGCCTAGTCAATGGATCCCTGAGAGCATTAGTCTATGTAAAGAGATTCCAAACCTTGAGTGAATGCTTGAAGGAATGCATAGATTTGGAAGATGATTTGTCCGAAGACTTGAAGATTCCCCACATCAAGAGTAAGAGCCAGGATAGTTCCAGCAACATCGCTAGTACTAGCAATAACATAGAAGAAATTTCTGACTTAGTGGCTAAAAATTTAGGAGTGCAAGGACGAAGAAACTACCCTAACCCCCCACTACGAATGCCGATGTTAAGGTGTGTACACTTTGGAGGAGATCATCCCTCTCATGTATGCAATAGGGGAATCGTTCCATCAAATCCCTATATACATAACCTTCCACTAGTACAGAATCAAGCCAAGTATTGTAGTATTGAACAGAAATATACCAACCACAACACAAATAACTGCCCTTACAATAGACAACCTAGAACAGTCCAACCAGTGCAATTCAAGCCATATGGATACCCAACTAGAGAACTAGGTAGGGAGTTTCCCAGGCACCCTCAGTACTAGAATACATCTCCAAATCAATGTCCTTATGAATACCTAGGATACAACCCACCACAACCAATCTTAGGAAAACAACCACCCCATCCTCAGAACGTAGTCCCGGTGAAGTTGGCCCAAGTTGAAGAAAACACAGAAAAAGCACTAGTACCAACTACTCCTTTGACTGGCACGAATAGCTACAATCAATCCTATGACCAGACTTGGGGAGATTATTATTCATACGAAACGGACCCTATGAATTACGAGCATACAAACGAGCAATATGCATATGGGCAAAATAACTATGATCAATCATATGAATATGGAGCTGAATATGCAACCCACATGTACACCAACCCGAGAGCTCGGACACCTTCTAGACCAGTGATTAGACCTCCAGTCCCTCGAGGAATGTGCTACCACTGTGGAGGAGACCATTTCATTAGGGAATGCTCTGCTTATCCAGAATTTTGAAAACGAAGTCATAAAAGTCATGAAGGAAGCTAAAGTTAAGAGCAAAGATTTAGAGGCAATCATGAAGCCCTTCAATCTATTGTACATACAACAAACGGGATGTTCTATTCTGCTATATTACAAAATTTTCCATTTGCCTTTACAAAAAGTTACTTTTCAAAATATCAAGAGGACCTTGGAAGGAACAATGGTGAAAAAGGCCCGTTTTAGAGAGAACTTCCATAACTACCTCCCATGAGAAGTTAGGTCATCGTCTGCTATTGGTGACATGTAATGCAAACCCCACTCAAGCTTGTCTAGGGCAAAACAGACTAAGAGGAGGAGAGTGTTGTAGAGAGTCAGAGGCTCATAAGTAAAGAAGGGAGGAAAGTTGGGGACCACAGTCTTTTTCAAAGAAAGCACCATTATTCTTTTCTAAGCCAAATAATTGAGTATATTAAAGCCTTGTAAATGCACTAGAGGAGTCCTCTAGTTGCATATTCTTTAAAGGTTGTATCAAAACCTTTGTATAACAATATTTTCTTTAGAAATTTCTTGAAAGTATCAGCCACTTGTATGAAAGGACCAAATCAAGGGCATATGTATATAAGTCCTCTTGTGACTCGTTTGTAAAGAGGTCTTGCCATTTTGTAAAGACTAACTTAAAGAAATCTCATAACTCCTTGCTCTTGTATCTCCTTCTCCTTGAGTAGGATTTCTTATAATTTTCTCATCTTTCTCATCCATTATCTCTTCATTCTTTCACAGCTATCCTTCCAAGCTCTATTTCTCTTTCTAGCTATGCACTCTAACTCACTACCTTCTAACTTCTTAAATTTGATCGTCTTAGTTGCTAGTTCATTGTTGAATCACTTGCCTATTGATTTCGCCTTGTTCTTCTCTTTGCCCTTGCTCCCTCTAGCTCATTTTCCTTAGGCTTCCTTGACATGGAAGTCCACTTGGGCCACGTCCTTGATTTCCAACATGCCTCGCTCTTGCATCTATCATCCATGATAGACCTTTGTTTTTAAGGACATGTATAATATTGAACTACATCAATAACCACCTCATGTTTCTTCATGCAAAGACTATGGGCTAAATCCATCATTAGCCTATCCTAATCTATGGATGTTGGAGCCGATGGATGTGGCATAGGTAATGGATCTACATGTAGAGCTTGTTCCACTACACAGAGATGTGTAGGTCTAGGGATGAAGTTTTTTGAATGGTACTCCCAAAATCCTCTTGAAAACATCTCTTCAAACATTGTTTTGTAGTAGGAAAGCATGTATTTGATTCCTGCATGCTGTGTAGATGGTGTTGATGGGTAGGGTCTTACTCATATGATAGATGAGGTCAGAGTTTCTTTCATTAAAGCTTAAAGCTGATATATGCAAGGCTTTGACATTTTTGAATGTCTTAAAAATAAATTTCATGAGCTCGAATATTTTCATGCACAGCTTGGCTACCACATTAGGTACATTCTCAAGCCTAGGGCTCCAATGTCTTATAGTTGATACCATGTATGCGACCGTTGTCAGAAGGATTCTAATACTCTGGCTCAAGAATAGAAAAATTAAAATCTTTCTCACAAGTGGTGAACTTTAACCTCTTAGAAAAATGTTTTATATGATTTATTATTTTGATTGACCTTTCTCTTGAGTACTTGTAGGTTGTGAAGGTGGAGATGTGTATTCACATTCTCATTTGATTCCTCCAAATCTTCATATGAATTCCCTTTATATAATCTGTCTTAATAACCCATATGAGCATTATGAATAATCATTATATGCAAGACTATGAGAATATGATTAATCACTTCAATGTGTGAGTTGAATGCTTGTATGTATTGTGCTTCATTATGAATTCATGTGTTTATGAGTATGTGAAAACTTGCATTGACTTATGAATTGAGAAATTCTTAATAATTATGGCCTAGGCGATTGTGGGAAACTTGAAGTGTATATATTTTTATGAGTTTCAGAAACATAACTTGTGTATTAAACATATAAATGTATAGGTGCTCACAAATGTCCAGATCTAAATGGGTTTTAAGTTTGATACTCCTTATCTAGCCATGTAAACCGTAAAAATAAAAGCTCTAAAGATACTACCTTCATGTATTTATGAATATTAATCTATAAGTCTAAGCCTGCTCTTTATTTGAGTTAAAACAATAGTCTAATTATAACCAAAGAAATAAAAACATAAAAACAATGAGAGAAATGTACCTCCTACGCACAGATTATATAAATATGTATGTGTATGAGCATTTCAATGTATGCAATGTGTGCAAGTATTTATATATTCATGTGTGAATATTTGGTTTAATATATACTTAATAATGAATTAAATATTTGTATTAATGTATATGAATAATTAATAATAAATTTATTAATCTAAACTAATTAATAAAAGAAAATATAAAATAATACTAATAGTCACATTTGTGTCCATGTGTGTAAATATAGTATATGGTTAATAAAATGGCATGTGTGTAGTTATTGAGAATGGAGGGAGAGTACATCCGAATATGTACATCTATATATATATGTAACTATGTTCTATATATGTCTTTCTTTTCAGAGCATTGATGAGTATTTACACGCAGTTGAGATCACGAGTTAGGATTGCAGATGCACTACCTCCCCCACCTTTCGAAATTAATTTCTTTGAGCTTTATCTTGTATTAGAATTTTACGTTACAGTATTTGTATAGGTTTTACCGTATTTTTGGTACAGATTGGTGGTTTATCACTTGTTAAAAATTGTATAAAACCATTTCTATTTTGTATAGGATTTCTGTTAATATATTTAGGTAGTGATGTGTGTGAACACTCTAGGACCGCCGGGGCACTTTTTTACCTCTTTAGGAGGTTTTTTTCCCCCGGCTTGTATATACGCCTATTGCCCTAATGGGCTACTTATCTTTGTACATTCTCTAGTAATACATTCAGTATTGTGTGTTTGTGCTCCAAGCTTCTTCTTCTTCCTTGTGTTGTTCGCATGCTTCCGCAGACGTCTATCTCCAACAATTGGTATCAGAGCAGGTCGTCGCTTCTTCTAGGGTGCCGTCGACACTCCTCCGTTTGCAGTCTCTGAGCTCGTTTCGGCCTCCGAACGCACTATCGCAGCGCTTGTGCAGGCTATTTTGTCCTTTTGTGCCAAAGGTATATACCAGTTTCTGTTTGCTAGTTTAAGCGTCTCGAAGTCTGCTACAGGTCTAGCAGAACTCGTCTAGGCAGTTCTGTTCAACTTTTTGAGATATAGTCAATTTTCTGCATCAAGGTATTTTAGTCACCGGCCATGGCTGAAAGCAGTGATGTATTCCGTATGTTGGCTGTTGAGGATAAGTTGGATGGTACCAACTACCCATTATGGGCTTATATGATGCGACATGTACTGGTTGCAAAAGGATTGTAGAATATTGTGCAGGGTGTTGAAAGATGTCTTGTTATACCTGTAACGACAGGTACTGCAAATATAGGTGTTGGAGCTGATGAAGATGGTGTCGAAGATGATATTCCGCAGATTCCTGTTCGTGCTGCTATTTCTGTTGCACCTACTGCAGAGCAGATTCGTTGGGATGGCAGAGATGCCCAGGCACATGCATTGATAGCTTTTTCTGTCAAACGTGCCATTATTCCTCACATTCGCTCTTGCAGAACAGCAAAGGATGCTTGGGATACACTTACCACTTTGTACCAGGCTAGGAATGAGGCTCGTGTTGCTTACCTCCGAAAACAGTTGGAGAGTGAGCACATGAATGTAGGTGATTCTATGGACAGTTTTCTTACAAAGATCAAAGACCTCAAGGAACAATTGATTTCTGCTGATGAGGTTATACTAGATAGCTCACTTGTGCAGACCGTTCTGAATGGTCTTCCTGATTCATATCAGAGTTTGCCTCTACTCTTCGGTTGATGATGAAAGGCAATCCGAATGCCTTGTCATTTGAGGAATTAGTCTCTGTTTTGTTGCGGGAAGATCAGTCCAGGTAGAACAGGTCCATTATGCGTGTTGCAGATCAAGCTTTCCTGGCTAGTCAGAAGGGCAAAGGAAAATGGAGCTCTTCTACTAGCAAGCAGAAATCTGCAAATGCTGCACAATCGAAGAACCAGGATAAAGATGAGAAGAAATCAGAAAAGCAGAAATTGTTCTACAAGTACTGTAAAGGAAATGATCATATTATAAAGAACTGTCCAAAACTGGCTGCTAAAGAGGCAAAGAAGAAAGAGGTTGGAATGGTTGTTGCAGAGGCCTCTACACCAAAAACTGAGTCTGCAAATCTTGTGGAGGAAGAAGAATGGGCGTTTACTACTGTCTACAATTTTGACCCATCTTCTCATGATCAGTGCATGTCTACAGTAGACTCAGATGTTTGGTACTTTGACAGTGGGGCGACCAAACGTATTACCTCACAGTGCAATTTCTTCTCTTCACTCGAGCCTGCCCCTACAGGGAATACTGTCACATGTGCCAATAACTCCTCTTATCCTGTTATGGGAGTTGGTAAGATCATTCTGACTACTACTGATGGTAGTTCTTTCACTTTGTCAGATGCTTTATTTGTGCCAGGGATCAAAAAGAACCTGTTATCAGTTTCTGCATTAGCCAAGATTGGCTTGGTTGTGAAATTCGTTGATGACAGGTGTACAGTCCATGATCTCTCAAATGGTGATGTGATTATTGCTTCTGGCATCTTATGTCGTGGGCTGTATAAGCTCATAGACTATGAAATATCTGTGAATGATTCGGCATGTGCAGTTCATGATTCTCAGGCTATGTTAGATGCAAAGCTTTGGCATGCACGCTTTGGTCATCTGAATTTTGCTAGTTTGCTACGCTTGCAGAAATCTGAAATGGTGTCCTCTTTACCCAAACTTGAGGCTCCTGGAAAACATGTTTGTGAAGGCTGTATTTTGGGCAAAATGCAGCGTTCTTCCTTTCCAAAAGATGGTTCAGTTCGGGCTACGCAGAAATTGCAGCTTGTACATAGTGATGTCTATGGTCCTATGCAGACACCCTCTTTTGGAAATTACCTTTACTTCGTGACTTTCATTGATGATTTTTCCAGGCATGCATGGGTATATCCACTCAAAGCAAAGTCCGAAGTGTTCATGTGCTTCAAACAGTTTTTGGTTTTGGCTGAAAATCTGTCAACATGTAAAATGGGCACCCTCCATTCTGATCGAGGGGGGAATATATGTCTTCAGATTTTAATGCATTTTTGGCTGAACGTGGGATAAAACACCAATGTACAGTGCCGTATACACCTCAACAGAATGGAGTTGCTGAACGAAAGAACAGGTCACTCATGGAGATGGCGAGGTGCATGGTCAAAAGTCAGGCTTTACCACATAGTTTCTGGCTTGAGGCTGTCATGTGTGCAGCATATGTACTGAACAGGTGTCCCACTAAAGCGTTGCAGTCTATCACTCCATATGAGGCTTGGCATGACGCAAGCCATCTGTTGCTCATCTGTGTGTTTTTGGTTGTTTGGCATATGCATTAGTGCCTGAACAACATCGCAGAAAATTGGATGATAAGGCAGTAAAATGTATTTTTGTTGGGTACAGTTCTGAAAGTAAAGGCTATCGTGTGTATCATCCACAGACTAAACGCATTCTGGTTAGCCGTGATGTTGTCTTTGTGGAAGATGCTATTCAGCCATTGCTTTCATGTACTAAGGAGACATCTGTTAGCTCCAAAGACATGTATGATACTTTGATGCCTCTTTTTACAGGTGGACAGTCTAGTGCTGGTCCTAATGAGGCAACTTCTCAGCCTTTGCAGGTTTCATATGATGATGCAGATCATTCCATTTCTGATGCAGATTTACATGATGCACTTGCTGATGAGAGAGCTGATATTGAGCAGGTAAAAACTATGCCAAAATGGCTGGTGCAGACTTTGTGTGACAGCAAATTAGATGCACCTTTGTCATATCGTACTCGTTCACGCTCTCATAGTGCCTCCTTTGCATTAGATTGCTATGCTATGGCTGCATCTAGTCTTTGTGATGAGAATGAGCCCGTTTCTTTTGATGAAGCACAGAATTCAGAAAATTGGATGGCCGCTATGCAATCTGAATATGATGCTATAATGAAGAATGGTACATGGTCTTTATGTGACTTGCCTCCTGGCAAGAAGGCCATTGGCACTAAGTGGGTATACAAGCTGAAGCGTAAACCTGATGGTATAGTTGACAGGTATAAGGTTAGGCTTGTTGCAAAGGGTTATGCGCAGGAAAGAGGCATTGATTTTGATGAGACCTTTGCACCTACATGCCGTATGACTATTGTTCGGAGCATTTGTGCACTTGCAGCCCATCATGGTTGGAATGTACATCAGTTGGACATTAAAACAACATTTCTGAATGGTGACTTGCATGAAGAAGTGTATGTTTTTCAGCCCCGTGGCTTTGTGCAGAAAGGGCATGAAAACCAGGTGTGCAGGTTAAAGAAGGCGTTATATGGTTTAAAGCAAGCACCACGTGCTCGGTATGAGAAGATACATGCCTATCTGATTGCACATGGTTTTGAGAATAGTCCAACTGAAAGCACCTTATATGTTAAGCGTGCTAATGATGTGCTTCTGATCATTGTTATCTATGTAGACGACATGCTGCTCACTGGTCCTATTGAGAAGCATATTGCTGATTTCAAGGCTGATTTGCATGCCTCATTTGAGATGTCTGATTTGGGGCATTTGCATCACTATTTGGGCATTCAGTTTATGCAAGTTGATGGTGGAATGGCTTTGTGTCAAACAAAATATATTGACACATTATTGCAGCGTTTTGGCCTTGAAGACTGTAAGCCTATTGCCACTCCTATGGAGACAGGTTTACGATTGAGTCTTCATGATGCTGGAGATGCATTTGATGCTGTTCTCTATCAGCAGGCTGTTGGATGCTTGATTTACTTATGCATTACTCGGCCAGATATTCAGTTTGCTGTCTCACAAATGAGCAGGTTTATGCATTGCCCAGGAGTCATGCATTGGAAGGCGGTTAAGCGCATCTTTCGCTACTTAAGTGGTACTCGGATACTTGGGTTGTTTTATCCCAAGGGGGGATCACTACCGCCATATTTGCATGCTTTTTCTGACTCAGATTGGGCTGGTTGCTATGACACTCGTGTGTCCACCAGTGGTTTTTGCTTCATGCTTGGTAGCTCATGTATATCTTGGTTGAGCAAGAAGCAGCCTACTGTGGCCACTTCTAGTTGTGAGGCTGAGTATAGGGCAGCTTTCACAGCGACTGTTGAGTGTGTGTGGCTCAGACGCATTATGGCTGATTTGGGTATTGGCCAGTCTTCTGCCACCACCATCTTCACTAACAGTCAGAGCGCATTGGCAGTTGCGAGGAACCCTATGTTCCATGCTCGCACTAAGCACATTGAGGTGCATTATCACTATGTCAGGGAGAGGTTCTCTGCTGGGGAGATCAGCTTGGCATATGTGCCCACGCAGGAGAACATTGCAGACCTTTTCACGAAGGCTCTGCCTAGGGAGAAGTTTGAAGCTTTCCGCAAAGCTTTGGGCTTACTTCCTTTTGTGGAGTGATTTCCACATAGCTTGGCACTTCCTTATACATGAGTGCCAGCTCCTTGTTCACCGCATCACTCCCAAGGGGGATTTGTTGATATATTTAGGTAGTGATGTGTGTGAACACTCTAGGACCGCCGGGGCACTTTTTTCCCTCTTTAGGAGGTTTTTTTCCCCCCGCTTGTATATACGCCTATTGCCCTAATGGGCTACTCATCTTTGTACATTCTCTAGTAATACATTCAGTATTGTGTGTTTGTGCTCCAAGCTTCTTCTTCTTCCTTGTGTTGTTCGCGTGCTTCTGCAGACGTCTATCTCCAACAATTTCTTCTATCATAAACATATCCCTTTGTTCACTTATCTTTCCCTTGCTTTGAATATCTCGTTCACTTGTCTAAGTTCTCTGCTAATGGATGCCGATGATCCTTATGATACATCCAGTAGTATCCCTAATAGATATGAAAACACAACTATACCTCTTGAAGAGTTCATAAAAGATCACATTACTAGCAAAACCTTAGTTTCATAGTTATACTATTATGGACTATCTATGTATCAAGCCACATAGCCATATGGTCATAGTAACACTTCATTCAACCTGATCACATCTATTTACCTAAGTGACACTAAGTAAATACCCCCCATGTAGTCACCTAGTGAGACCATTGTAAAATCGGTTCTAATCCATCCAATGGCCTCCAATCACGCCCCTTGACTTTTTTTGAACCCCACGTGAAGCATGACAATTCTATGCTTAGATTGTTAGATGTGGTTTAGTTTTGATTAAAAATTAAATCTCTGTATTTTTTTTGTTTGACATATGTCGAGCTTTTACTGTTGGAGATCCTATTGCCTGGTTGTTGAGGGCTGAGCATAACCTGGACACTTCTTTCTCCCCATCAACAAGAAGAAAGTTTGTATTTAGTACTTAATTTTAAATGATTAAGCTTCTGCTACAACAAACTTAAAGGTAACGGTTATTAAAGTCCTTTTAAATTAGCATAAATACAAAAAGTGTACATACATCACTGCACTTGCTAAACATAAAAAGACTATTTTCATTTTGCATGGCATTAAGAAAGATAGTTACTGTATATATGATCATAGGTCTCTTTTATTTTTGATAAAAAGAATGCTTTATAACTTTCATTAGAATTCACTTTATTTGCATTTATTGCAAGAAAGAAATTTTGTTCTTATCATTTCCTTTTAGAAAAAGATAGTGTTAGTTTCTCTATTTAGTTACTTGCTCTTATTTTCTATTTTTTAGTACTACAAAAAAACTCTAAAATCAAATTAAGAAAACTTACAAAAATTATATAAAAACAAAATTTCCATTTAAACTAGAGTAAATTTTGGAGTAAAAGAATCAAAATTTATAAAGAAAAATACAGAAACAAAAATTAATTCAAACTAAAGTAATTTAGAATGTAAAAGAATTATAAACTCTAGGCTAAAGTAAATGTAGAAAATAAAAGGGTTAAAAACTTTAAATACAATAATATATTTTCTTAAGAGAGAATTGATTAAAAGTAAAGTTAAGAAAAATTAAAGGATAAAAGAAAAGATAGGTAGAAAAGCTTAGGTTTTAGTAAAGTCTAAATTCCTTGATATATTATATATTTTGATAGTTTTAGACAATTTAGAGAACTTTTAGAGGCCGTTATTATAGATTTAATACTCCATTCTAGGAAATATCAAGAGCACAAATTGGAGGAAGTGTTTAGAAATATGATAGTAGAAAAACAAGGTGCATGGACCATGCAATCAATCCTACATGAAAAGGATAAATACATTGGATTGAATATCACTAACTACTTGGATGTGTTTGAAGAGCAAGCGCAAATCCAGGGATTGCCTGATGATGTACTAGTAGAGTACTTTGGCTGCGTTGTCTCTAGATCCATTCTTGAAAGCATCCATGAGCATGCTAGTAAATCTTAGGCTGGTTTTAGGAAAGAACTTCATAAAATGTTCTTTCTTGAGGATTTTAGTCAGCACAATTGGGAAGGGTTTTTCAGATGGGTTAATTCCCCTAAGACTAATGAGTCTCTAACTCATCTTCATGGTGAGTTTATGAGGCAATTTGTTCCGCTTCTTGATGATAAGAATGCATTAAACCCTAATCTTATCATCTAATTTTTGAAGATATTAAGCCAAAGGATAGATCTAAAGTAGAACAAAGAATAGAAGAGCCTCCAAAAGATAGAGTTTGACAGATGATTGGCAAAATGTAAAACGTGAAATAGAGGCAGTTGCTCAAATGAGACAACGATAATCTGTACTTTAAGAGAAACCTATTTCTACTCAGCCTAGGGACTTACCTACAATAGGGCATTTTGATATGTCAACACTAGCAACTATGGCTATGGATAATGGTTCAGTCATCCCTAAGACTTCAATTGAATTTCAACTGGACATTTTGTGCAAAAAAATGGAAAATGTAATGAATATGCAGGCATCTCTTTCTAAAGAGGTTGCACAATTAAACAATAAAGTGTTTTCCATGAGCTTGCATGAGTATGGGGCTAGTAGTAGTGGATTTGGTCACGCAAATATGGCCCTGCCAATTCAGCCTATTATGCCACAATTTACTCCTACTCAGCTAGTTTATCAGGTGGTTCCTCCTACTCAATCAGCTGCTCAACCAGCTTTCCAAAGAAATATTGATAAAAGAGGAACTAGCAGTAAAAGGTGTGTCTGGTGTGATAGTCAAGATCATCTGACATATGCCTATGATGAGTTAAACAAGGTGAAAGATAATCAGTTGGTTGTTGAAATTGATAGAAAATTATGTGAATTTGGAATGCGACTTCCTTTCGCTGTCAATTGTGGCAAAGGAGGTATGAGGAAATTATAGGAAAACTTAACTATTTCCAATGCATCTGCTAGTACCTCGGTGGCCAAACTAGAGCCATTAGATGAAGGGGGTCATTTTACTACAATCCAAAATCCCTATTCTATCGAGGCACTAGTGAGACTAGAGATGAAATCATGCACAAAACTGCATGGCAAACCCTTGTTGACCAATTCTCCATATATTCTCATATTGGAAATGTCAAGGAGAAACGGAGACATGATGGCATGCAAGATGAGGCAGATGAGGGAGATACAAGAGTGATAAGAAGAAAAACTAGAGAACATAAAAAGAGAAATACTAATAATGAAAAAGGAGTGCAGTTTGAAGATACTACAAACCTGTTTGAGGAAGAAAAAAGAAAATTAATCAAAGAAGGAAAGAAACCATTAGAAGAGGATACCCAAGCACAAGATAATCAAAATACCCCAATGAAAGAAGAAAATAAGAAAATTGTTAAAGAGGGAAAGAAACCTATAACTGAAAATAATCAAAGTCAAAATAATAAAAATAATAAAAAAGATGATTAAAAGCAAGGAGAGGAAAAAGGGAAGAAGAAAGTGAGAAAGACTCCGAGAGAAATTATGATCTTAGAGCTCAAGAAAAAGAATGATGCTAGAGAGATTCTTAATGACATATTACTAAAAAGCCAAGTGACTATGTCCCTTGAGCAAGTGTTTCCAATCGCAAAACCCGAGTTCAAGGATAGCTTTATAAGACTTATTAGAAGAAGGCGGTTTCCATTTCCTTAGGATGAGGATATGCAAGATGTTGCAGAGGAAACCTTAGCAATGAATGAGGTTGTGACATTAATTGATAGCGACTATGACGAGGAAGAGGATATAACAATACGAAGTGTAAACAAAAACTTTTTGGGTCTAATTCAACCTGATGAAAGTTGAAAGCCAATTTGATACAACCTTCTAGGCACAAGGAACTCCACAGGTCAAAATTCAGATTGGTGATGAGAAAGATTTGTGTTTAGCTCTGGCCCTAATTGATTCAAGCTCAAAGATAAACATAACATCAAAGAAATTCTTCGATAAATTTAAATGGCCCATTGACAAAGAACATGGTTGGAGAATGAGAACAACTGATAATGGGTCAGGGATCTTTCTAGGTGCATGTGCACATGTACCTATTATGATAGGAGGTGTTCAAGAGGAATTTCACTTCTTTGTGCAAGACAACTGCTCATATGAAGTAATCCTCAGACAACCATTTATAACAAAAATGAGAATGGAAACAAATGCAAGAATTCGTTCTAAATCTGGAATGGATTCCTTGCAAGTAATGACAGTCTGTCCCAATCATTCAAGAAATAGGAAAAATCTAGGAAGAAACACCTAGTGAGACCATTGTAAAATCGGTTTTGATCCGCTGAGTGGTCTCCAATCATTCCCCTCCACACTATAGGGGGCCCTCTTGGCAAGCGTAGTATGGATAGTTTATCCAATCTGAACATCCCCTCCCATTGCATACTTTGACAATGAATTCAAGCCATGGGTGCCTATAGGGTATTAGAACATAAGATGGGTTGAAATTGAAGTTGACCAAGTTCTCATCATTTTAGAGTAGGTTTCTTGTAATCTTGCTCTCCAATTTGGCTGAAAGATAGTCTCTCTCTTAGCCCATTCAAGTAGGTCATTCAGTTGAAATTGTGTTGTGAATGTTGGTGCGTCTCATAAATATCTTAATTTTAGCATTATAGTTGGCTAGGAGCACAAAATACATGTATTACAACTTAGAGGTGGTGATCAGCCGTCCATGGGACACGTTCTAAAAATCTAATTTGAGTGCTCTATTTTCTAGTTTTGACAAGGATTGAATTTGGATACGTGCTTGAGAGTCGTCGTGCACTCCCCCAATTTCTTCGACTTGCTATAGCCACTAAGGTATCGGTGCTTCATATGTTTCTTGTCCTTCCTGAGTGAATCTACCCCCATGTTGTTCAAAGGAATCTTCAATTCTTTCATCCATGGTAATTTCTACCAATTCCTTTGGTTCAGGTTCATGGATGGGGATCACTCATATTATGACAATTTGACTTGCAATTTGTCGATCTATTTGGGAATTTCCTCAATATCTTGTGTGCCACTTGGGAGTGGAATGGAATCGTAGTATGCCTTTTTTCTTTTCTTATCTACATAGATCTAGACAACTACTCTCAATCGAGTTTCTCCTAGTTGTTCTAAATCAAAGATCCTACAAGATAGCTCTTGTCTAGTCCATTGATATTCTTGTGCTACCTTTAGTGTGGGTATCAAGACGTATAAGGGTAGAACTACATTTTGACCAAAAACCATTTGAAAGGCAGGTGGGGGATTAATAGGACCAACAAAGTCTATTCCCGACTTGGAGAATACACATCCTCCCATCATGGGTCTTAGTGGCATCTCATCATTGCATATCGGATACTCAATTTGCTGACACATGCCACATCTCTTCACACAAGCATGTGAATCCATGTGAAGGGTGGACCACCAAAGACAAAATAGAATTTCTTTGATCACTCGATCGGGTCCAAAGTGTTCTCTTGCCACACCTTGGTATTCAATTTCTAAGATCTTGAGATATTCACTTTCATGAACACAAAGTCATAGATATACATCTCATGCTCACCTATATAAGTTATTCCTAATGAGAGTGTAATCTTGAGCTTCTTGCTCTAGACTACTCTTTCTTGCTAAATTGATTTCTTGAGGGACTCTTTTTTGTCCTAAAAAATTCAACTAATGGACTACGCCAATCTAGTATTAAAGACACATGATACAATGTAGCATGTTCCAATGGGGTCTAATAATACATATTGGACAAGCCTTACACATCATATGGATCTTTGCTTCCATCATTGTCCAATACATGCCTAATCTCTTTAAAGTATGTAGGGTTGGGTATTTCAAATGGTGTTGCCCCAATACACCTACATGTGCTATTTGCAACCATTTCACATATTCTTCCTCTTCCACACAACAGGCTAAGATCCCTTGACCTGTATGCTTATATACACTTCTTGAAATTTCACCACTTCTTTACCTTTTCCTCTCATCATGGGGTGCTTAGGTCCAAAAGTAAGAATAGGCACTATAGTTTTAGTCCACTTAGGCACTACTTCCAAGTTGATTAAGTAAGCATGACAAACTTCATGTGATACTCCTTGCATGGATTCTCTTGAGTTAAGTCTAGAAAGATTATCTACCCTAAGGTGAGTCTAACCATCTTACTAAACTACCTGTATTGCAAGGTTTGTTCACAAGGTAGAGTGATGCCTGATGATCTATAAAAACATTCAAAGTTATTTGCAAGAGAATAATGTCTAAACTTCTTAACTACATAGAGCATGCCTAATCCTTCTCATTTTGTAGTGGTGTAATTTTTTCCTACCACATTCAATCTCCTACTTGCATAAGCAATGGGAAGGTCAATATTTCCTTCACCCATAGGTTGCACCAAGACACATCCAATAGCAAAGTTAGAAGCATCCACATGAACATGGAATGGATTAGTCCAATCTCATGTGGTCAAAACTGTGATGAACATAACCTTTGCTTAAGATCATTGAAAGAATTTTCGCATTCTTGAGTCCACTCAAAGTTAGTCAAAAGGTTGTATAGGGTCTTTGCAATTATCGCATACATATGAATAAAGCGTCAATAATATCCATAGTTTCCCATGAAATCTTGTAGTTCCTTGACACTCTTTGGTCTAGGTAGCTCTACTATAGCTCTAAATTTATCTTCTTCAGTTGATATGTCATTCTTTGACACTATGTGTCCTAGAATCTTTCCTTGCTTGACCATGAAAACATGCTTCTCTGGGTTCAAGCAGACCTGTATTCTCTACATTTGTCAAAGATTTGTTTCAATTCAAAGATATGTGTTTTTCTAATGTTGGAATGAGCAAAAAAATAATCAACATAGACCTCTAAATTCTTTCGCAAGGATTCCTTAAACATGTGACACGTTATTCTTTGACTTGTAGCCGACGCATTATTGAGCCCAAAAGGCATAACACAAAATATAAAGATTCCCCATTTTGTGGAAAAGGCCCTCTTATGTTGGTCTTCGCGGGCAATGGACACTTGATTGGAACGTGAGAATCCATCCAGGAAACTCTATACTTCCTTTCCCACTACTTGCTCCAATAGATATTTGGTAATAGGAAGAGAATAACTATCTCTTATGGTGGTTGCATTAGCTTTTTTCAAGTTAATACATACCCATAGCTTTCCATTCCTTTTGAGCACTACCATGATAGGGGATACCCATTCAATATGTTCAATTTCATAGATAAATCATGTTTCTATCAAGTGATCAATTTCTTCTTTGATTTTGGCTATGTAATTATCATTGTAAGTGTGAGGTTTCTACTTGGTAGTTTTGGATTCTAAAGACAGAGGAATTCGGTGAGAATAGATGTCTGGGTCATGTCCCTTCATCCTTATAACTCCATGTGAACACATCTCTATATTCTCTCAACAAATTTATCAATTCACATTCTTATTCTTCTTCACTTAAATCATGTCCTATGTACATACATCTCTCTTCACCATCTTCTATGGTTACTATAATTTTCTTGGTTTTCACTTTATTATCATAGGCTTTCTAGAAAGTGCTTCTTTGTTAATCATTCGTACTATGACTTTTTGATATTCTATCTTGTATTTCTTGAAGCTCTCTAGCACTAATAGTGATCATTCTTCCACTAGGTTGTTAATGTTGGAGTTCGAGGTGTGTGGAAGCACAAGAATAGCACAAGGAAGAAGATGAAGCTTGGAGCACAACACACAATACTAAATGTATTACCACTAGAATGTACGAAGATAAGTCACCCATTAGGGCTTTAGGCATATATACAATCGAGGGAAAAAAACCTCACAAAGAGGGAAAAAGGTGCCCCAACAGTCCTAGTGTGTTCACACACATCACTACCTAAATATATCAACGAATCCTCCTTGGGAGTGATGTGATGAACAAGGAGCTAACACTCATGTATAAGGAAGTGCCAAGCTATATGGAATCAATCCACAAAAGGAAGTAAGCCCAAAGCTTTGCAGAAAGCTTCAAACTTCTCCATAGGGAGAGCCTTTGTGAAAGGGTCTGGAATATTCTCCTACAAGGGCACATAAACAGTAGTAAATGCCCATTCCTCATTTCGCACAAGATTAGCAGACTTTGTTTTTGGTGTAGAGGCCTTCGCAACAAGCATTCCAACCTCTTTTTTCTTTGCCTCTTTTGCAGCCAGTTTTGGACAGTTCTTTATGACATGATCGTTTCCTTTACAATACTTACAAAAGAATTTCTTCTTTTCTGATTTCTTCTCATCTTTGTCTTCCTTCTTTGAATGTGTAGCATTTGAGATTTTTGCTTACTAGTAGATGAGCTCCATTTACCTTTGCCCATCTGACTAGACATGAAAGATTGATCTGCAACACGCATAATGGACCTGTTCTGCCTAGAATGATCTTCCTACAACAGAACAAAGATTAACTCCTCAGATGACAAGGCATTTGGATTGCCTTTCATCATCAAACAAAGAGTAGAAGCAAAACTCTGATATGAATCAGGAAGACCATTCAGAATGGTCTATACAAGTGAGCTATCTGGTATAACTTCATCAGCAAAAATCAACTATTCCTTCAAGTCTTTAGTCTTTGTCAGAAAACTCTCCATAGAATCACCTTAATTCATGTGCTCACTCTCTTGCTACTTTCGCAGGTAAGCAACACGAGCCTCATTCCTACCTAGTACAATGTGGAAAGCCTATGCATCCTTAGTTGTTCTACAAGAGCAAATATGAGGAATAATGGCACGTTTGATAGACAAGGCTATCAATGCATGTGCCTGAGCATATCTGCCATCCCAACAAATTTTCTCTGTATTAGGTGCAATAGGAACTACAATACGAATAAGAATGTGCAGAATATCGCCATCTTCGATGCCATTTGCATTAGCTTCAATACCTACATATGCAGGAGTAATAGGAACGTTTTTCAACACCCTCCACTATATTCCATAGTCCTTTTGAGACCAATACATGACACATCATATAAGCCCATAGTGGCTAATTTGCATCATCCAACTTATCCTCAACAACCAACATGCAAAATACATCACTATTTTCAACCATGGCCACTGACTAAAATACCTGATGAAATAAAATGATTGTATCTAAAAAAGTTGAACAAAACTACCTTGACGAGTTCTACTAAACCTGTAGTAGACTTTGAGGTGCTTATACTGGCGAACCAAAACCTCTTTATATCGTTGGCACAAAAAGATAAAATAACCTACACAAGTACTATGATAGTGTGTTTGGAGGCCAAAACGAGCTCAGATTGCATTTTCGGCACCAGAAAGTGAAGCTATTTTGATCTTCTAATCATGCTAAGTATGCTCACCAATTTTCATGCAATTCTAAGAATATGACTAGAGAGGTGTTGATGACACCCTAGATGAAGTGGCAACTTGCTCTGATACCAATTGTTGGAGTTTGAGGTCTATGGAAGCACAAGAACAACAGAAGGAAGAAGAAGTAGCTTGGAGCACAACATACAATAGTGAATGTATTACCACTAGAATGTACAAAGATAAGTCACCTGTTAGGGCTATAGGCATATATACAAGCCAGGGGACTCACTTTTTCAAGAGCACATGTGCTAGGCTCACATTCCACTATAATTAAATCAACCATAAGTGGTTTTATTGTGAAACCGGAGATGTCATAGCCATCTTCATTGCAATGTGGGGTACATTGCTCCTCATAGATAGCTATGTCCATTGTGGCTACAATCTCTGCCCAACAATGGGGTTCAAGTTCTCATCAGGGAACACCACAGGTGCATAGGCTAAAAATAGTCAAGGGTTCTCATCAGTTCCTATGTGTGGTGTCACATTCAAATTCCTCCAAGGATTCCCATCACTTTTGGGGAGATCTAGACACAAAGTTCGAGGCCGACATCTCTCTGTGAAGTGTGCACGTCTTTCTCTACACGGAGAACGATGACATGATCATTCCGCCCAGCCGCGTGGGGCTCTATATTATGCTCTCTCTCATACATACCCAATATGGGTCAATGTCAAAGCTCCTCACATGAGTGCCACTTGGCACTCATGTGAGTATTATACTCATTATGAATAAGGGGAGGGTCTCACCTCTAGTCCCTATTCCTATTCATATATGATACTCCATGACATTTCCTTCCCCTTAGTTCCATTCTTGTCCTCAAAAATGGTATTGGAAGGTCTGATAGAAAGAGAGAAATAATAGAACCACCACTCCCACTATATCCCCATGTATAGAAATACATGGTCCTATCTCCGTGTTGTTTCCCCATATCCTTCCCCTTGAGAAGACTCTTGGGAAGGTAATCTGAAGTTGGGAAACCGTCTTTGAAGGGTGCTAACCCGCTCCCATGTGGCACTATCTTCTGAACTATCTTTCCACTTTACTAGACACTCTTCATATAAGTGACTTCTTGTCCGTTTCTCTCGAGTGTGTAGTATGCCCTCAGGCTCATGTGGAATAGATTGAACAAAAATAGGCTCTACTACCTCACTATCTAGAATGAGGTTGTCAGATTCACCCAGCCTTTTCTTAAGCCGGCTAACATGAAAAATTGGATGGATATGACTATTCTTTGGAAGTTGGAGCTGGTAAGCCATCTTTCCTATTCTCTTAAGTATTTGGAAAGGTCCACAATACCTAGGAGATAGTTTTGGACAAGGTCCTGTCTGGGTCAGCATAGGCTCTAGCTCTATCCTGAGCTCTCCTTATGCTATCCTTAGCAAGCCTAAGCATATCATTCATCTCTTCCAAGAAGTCCTTTGCAGCTTGAACTTTTTCCTTCTGCAAGCCTACTGCATAAGGAGCTCTTGGCTGAAACCCATACATAAGCATAAATGGACTATGCCCAGTGGAAGAGTGCTTGGCACTATTATATGCAAACTCTACTATAGGTAAGTACTCTTCCCAATTAGTTTGCCTTTCATTCACATATGCTCGAAGCATATCCTCTAGGATTTGGTTAACCCTTTTTGTTTGCCCATCCGACTGTGATGCTCGGCCGTACTCATGCTAAGTCTCATATCCAACCTTTTGAAGACCGATCTCCAAAAGTGGCCAGTAAACTTCCTATCCCGATCAGAAACTATGTCCAAAGGAAGACCATACAACCGGTATAGGTTCTCTACAAAAAGTCTAGCCAACTCTAGTGTCCTGTAGTACGTGTCGGAATAAACGTAGCCATTTTGGTTAACCTATCCACAATTACCCAGAGTGAATCATGCCCTCTCTGTGTCTTAGGTAATCTGACTATAAAGTCCATGGAGATACTCTCCCACTTCCCATTAGGAATATCCAATGGGTGGAGTAGTCCTCCAATCCTTAACCACTCAGCTTTATTGACCTGGCATTTGTTGCACTTAAGCACATACTCTAGGACGTCCTTATGAAGTCCAGGCCAATAAAAATGCCTCTTAACAAGATCATAAGTCTTGTTAACTCCTGGGTGTCCTACACTAGGTGTGTCATGACACTCATACAAAATATGCCGTATCATCTCAATATCTCTAGGCCACACACCTTACCTTTGTATAATAGATATCCATCATGGACATTGTAATTCTTCCACTTGAATCCTTCTTGAGTACCCGTCGATACTCCATCCTCACTCGAAACCCGTATATCACGATCCCCATTCTCTATGGCTTCCCAAATCTTAGAATATGCAAGGTCAAGCCTACATTTCCCTCTAATGGACTCAAGTAGCTCACTAGTGATCTGAGTAAAACTGAGTCCATTGAGCATAGGCATGCGGCTAAGTGAATCAGCCACTACATTAAACTTTCCCTTCCTATACCTAAGCTCATAATCAAACTCCTTAAGGGTCTCTGCCCATCGAGCCTTATGACCTTTAAGGTCTGTTTGATTAGAGAGCCACTTAATGCTCTCTTGATCAAACACTATCGTGACTTTGGCACCATATAAATAATGAGGCCACTTCTTCAAAGCATGGACAATTGCATACAACTCCTTCTCATAGACGGAGTAATTCGTTTAAGCCGGTTCTAGTTTCTTACTCTCAAAAGCTATTGGTCGACCATCCTGTACTAAAACCGCTCCTATAGCAAAGTCACTCGTGTCACTCTCAACCACAAATGGTTTGTTGGGATCTGCTATATGTAAAAGTGGAGCTGTAGCAATTGCTATTTTCAAACTTTCCATACTTTTCTTCTGTTTGTCTCCCCAATGAAAGGCTTTCCCTTTGCCTTTAAGCTGTTCTGTCATCAGGACGACAATCTTGGCATAGTTCTTAATGAATCTTTGATAGAAACCTGATAAACCTAGGAAGATCTGTAGCTCTTCTAGGTTCCTTGGATGTGGCCATTCCATAATAGCCCTTACTTTTTCAGGATCCATCTGGATTCCATCCTGGGAGACTATATGCCCAAGGTATCTAACCTCTGTCTTGAAGAATTCACACTTTGATTCCTTAGCAAAGACTGAATTTTCCCTTAGCACTTGAAATACTTTCCTCAAGTGTTCCAAGTGCTCCTCTTTGAATGCACTATAGATCAGAATGTCATCTAGGAAGTCTACCACAAAGTGTCCTAGATAAGGCCATAAAACACTATTCATGAGTTTCATGAAAGTGGTAGGAGCATTGGTGAGACCAAAAGGCATCACCAAAAACTCATAGTGCCCATATCTAGTCCTAAATGCAGTCTTAGGGACATCTTCTGACCTAATCTTGATCTGATGATATCTTGATCTAAGGTCAAACTTGGTAAAATACCTAGCTTGATGTAACTGATCAAATAGATCTTCCAATCTAGGCATTGGAAACCTATTTTTTATAGTTACCTTATTAAGTGCTCTATAGTCTATACATAGTCTCATAGAGCCATCTTTCTTTTTAACTAGGAGCATTGGTGATGCCCAAGGTGAGTTACTAGGTTTAATGAAGCCCTTATCTAAATAATCCTGCAACTCCTTCTCAACCTCCTCATGCTGAGAAACACTAAGCCTATAAGGTGGCCTGCAAATAGGGTTCGTGTTAGTAACAAACTCAATGGCATGGTCAATGTCCCTTCTCTCAGGTGGTAGCCCACTGGGTAAGTCAGTGGGAAAAACATCCCTATACTCAAACATAAGATCCTTAAAACTTTTAACCATACACTCTTGCAAAAAAGAATAGTAGAAAGTCCTGTTCATATTTACATTCCTAGCATGAAAATATACATCAGATGAGCTGTCTGTACAATGCTCCATATCATGATTATACAATAAAAACATCTCTTGTACATGCTGAGAATAACAAAGACTATACAACTCTAGTGATGAAATGAGAGGTGCACTAGGTACATCTCTCTCTCCTTGAATACAAACTTTACTTCTATAGATCATGGGTGTGTAGGCTGGGTCTCTAACTGGTCTATCTCCTAGCGAAGTTCCTTCTTCTCTTGCCTTTAAACGTTTTTCCTCTTCCTCTGCGACCTTGCACATCCACAAATGAGTATCTTCATGCAGCCATGATGGATCAGGTGAACTTTTAGAATGCGCAGAGATTGAATCTTCTTTTGCTTTGTGGATAGGATTCCACTTTAGGGGTGGTACTTCTCTGAAGGTGTAATCCTTCAAATTGACCTTGGTGCTGACCCCTAAGTGTTGTAAGTACAAGGAATTGGTTCCCCAATCCTATACTATTTGCAATTGTCGTAGGAAGGGTCTTCCTAGGATCATCTCATAAACATTATTTTTCTCAAAGTCACATATAGCAAATGTGTGCTCAAACTCTACGCCACAAGTGGTTAGATTTATTCCTTCTAGCAATCCTAGGGGTCTTTCAAAATGACCGTCTAGCATTTGAAGCTTCATTCTAGTTGGTCTTAATGTGGGTTTGCCCCATTGCTTCCACAAGGAGGTGGTCACAATAGCAACACCAGCACATGAATCTATGATTGCTTTGGTTGTGTAACCTTGGTAGGTGATTGGAAGATAAGTATTACCTTCTTCACCCTCACACGTCTCCTATTTTATCGAGAGGTATCTCTGGAACTTTTTGCTTAGAGCCTATTTTTGGCATATTGGAATCAAGTTCTAGGACCTGATCCTTCACATGGTTCCATAGCTGGGGTTTTGCTTTTAGCAACTCTTCTACAGTGAGATGACATTGAACCTTAGTGTTCTTCACGACATCATTGTTCCTTGGGACCACTGAGTCTTCATGTCTGACCACTATTGTGGGAGCTCTGATCTGAAGAGATTCGGATTCCCATGGGCCTGGAAATTGAGGCAGTTCTTCTGAGGTATTAGATTCAAATTCTATCATTTCATCTTCTTGTTGCTCGACTTGATCTCCGTAAATGGATGGAATGTCTTGGGGAAACTAAGCATGAAGGTCATCAATCTCATGAATAGGAGGGGAATTTCCCTTCTCCTTGGCCCATTTCTCCTCTTGTATATCCCGCAAGAACTCTTGAGAGTACTATTGAATTGAAGGAGGTATTCCATCATCCGTGGAATTAGGAACATAAGCTCCCATTGGTGGTGAGCTTCCTCTTTCAATAACTGGTTGAGTCTGTGGAGGTAAAGAAACTTGTGGTTTGTTTACCAGTGGCTCTAATCTTTCTAGTAAGCCCTAGAAATGCAAATCCGATTTGACAGAGTTTTTCTGATTGAACTTTTGACTAGTCTCGAGTATAGCTTGAGCTTGTTCTACCATTTTCATGCACATTTTCATCCCTTCAACCTCTAAATATTCTCTAGGGTAACTCTTGTCTAGGTTTGCAGCTGTTGGCCCTTCTCGAAGATGAGCCTGGTAGGCCTTGAACATCATGTCCAAGCCTTCTGGGGTTGGATTTGCAAGAACAGACCCTGGTTGCGGTCTATTTACAATGGGTGGTGGGGTGGGATGAGGTGGAGTAGATGGAGTTTTAGTATGCGAGGGGCTTTGAGAAGCAATGTCATCTATTTTTGTTTTCGCTTCTTTCAGGCTTTCTTCTAGTTCTGATAACTTTTTATTCCACTTGCAATTGGCCTTCTCTCTAGTATCCTTCCATGTTCTTGTTTTCCACTTACTAGGTTCTCCTGATTCACTCGACTCCAATTGCTCCGCTGGTTTATCGTGTTTTAAGGCTTGTGCTCTAGTGACAACTTGTATAGGATCCACATTACTGCTACTTGAATGAATCTGCCACTAAGCCTACCACATTAATGGGTGTAATCTTGGGTGCACTGGAGGGGTTTCTTGGACAATCTCTGGGGAGATGGTCTTTGCCACATTCAGGACAAAAAGCTTATATTGTGATAGCCTGACCTTGACTCGGAGATGGTGGGTGGGGACAATCACGAATGAAATGGTCACCTTGACATCTGAAACAAGATCTTCTAGGGGCTTGTGGTCTCATTTGTCTCAATTGGGGCCTAGGGTTAGGATTTGTGTACATGACATTGGAGTATTCTGGCTCCCAATTTTTCTCCATAGGTGGTGCCTCATATTGATATGAGTAAATCTGACTATGCTCAAGCGACTTAGTGTAATAAGCATGTGGACTACCTTCATGGGAGTAGTCTGAACTATGAGCATGAGAGTCATTATCTGGTATCAATGGGGTTAGTGGGACCAATGCTCTATTTGGATTTTCCTCTCCCACGGCATACTTGACTAGAATCACGTTTGCAGGAGCTGGTGGTTGGTTTCCCAAGACTGGTTGTGGCCTATATTGTGCCTGATATTGCTGTTGTGGTCGATAATATGGCTATTGGTATTGGTTCTGATACCTACCTTGTTGGTAAGGTTGCTGATAAGTTTGTCTAATAGCCTGCCTATTGTAGGGACAATCTTGAGTCGTGTGGTTCGTGTATTTTCTCTCAATAGTGCAATATGGAGCATTCCTTTCTCTAATGTTTTGGTTTTGCATTGGGCATACGTTAGCCATGTGGTCCCCTCTGCAGGTATAACATCGGCTCAATGAGGTGACTCTTTGTGTTTTTCTATTTTGGACTCCCAGCTTCTTGGCAACTTGCTCAGCTATCTCATCTATTTCCATGGAGATTTTTGAAGTATGACTAGTAGAACTATCAGAATCCTTATAGAGTTTGGACAATCCTAACTCCTCACCCAAGTTGTCTTCTATGTCAATGCACGTCCGCATGCACTCTTCTATGCTTCTAGGCTCTTCAAGTACACATATGATCTTAACTTTGTGCTCAGTAAGCCATCTAAGAACAAGGCCACTTGTTTGGCAGGTGTGGGCAACTCTAGAACAGGGCATCTTTCTAAGTATTGTCTGAACCTTCTTCCTGCTAGTTGCACTGTTTCTTGGGGTGTCTGCTTGAAGCTGTGGATCAAGGATGATGTGTTATGCCTGATACCACTCTTGGAAAATTCTACAATGAATTCGTCTAGCAGTTGACCTATGTCGCGATAGTTGCGACTACTTAGCGGTTGAAACCAAGCTAAGGCAGTGCCTTTAAGAGTCAAACCAAATGCCTCGTACTGGGTGAACAAATCCTCAACCTGTTCAGCTCTTAACACTTGTTTGAACTCAGCCACATGATCATAAGGATCTCCTGTCCCATCAAAATAATTCTTCATTGCCTTGATCACTTGAGTGGGTCTAAAGGTTCTTGGGTGCTCTCGTGGTCTAGGCAATGAAAAATCATGTTCATCTCTTTGTTGCCTATGTGCTTGATGTCTCTCTCTTTCAGGTCTTTCATTTTCAAATCCTGATCTATTCCTGCCCATAGTGTGTGCAAAAATTACCTTAGGTCTCTCTCTAGTTCTTTCTCTCTGGGCTTCATGAGCTTGGGATGATCCTACTCCTTGGAGGCCATGGGAAACATTGGATCTTGGTGGAGGGAAAATCAATTCACTCTTCCAAGTATATGCATGTCGATCATGTTCTGTTACCAAGAACATTTTCTCTTATGTGTTATCCAGGTGTTGGCAGTAGCAGTAGCCAGTGGCATAGAAGACGTGGAAGCATGTAAAGATAGAGCACGGAGTCAGCCGAATCAATTTTTCAAAGATTTATGTTTTATAAATATTCTTCAAAACCTCCAATAGTGATTTTCATCACTATTGTAACATATGTAACATAGAAAAACCCTTTTTTGTAATCCATAGCTCCATTTTGTGCAACCCGAGGAGTCCTCAAGCCTGAGGAGCTTAGGTAGAATGAGCGTATCAATTTTGGTTATTTTTAGACATCGTTTACCCTTTCAAATAGCACTTAGGATCTATTTTTTAACTATGTCGATCACTAGATGTGAAACCGGTCAAAACTAATCTAGAATCTATAAAAAGAGCTAGAGAGCTCATTTTTGAGGTTAGCTTGTGTGAGTAGAGAAGAGCTTAGAGCTATTTTGAGCTTGTAAGAGTGTTCTTGAGTAATAGAGTTGATTTCTCACCTTCCATTGTGTCTTGCTTGTCTCTTTGTATTGTGTGTGTATGTGTGTGTGCATCTCTATGCTTCTCACCTTCACTCTCACTTCATCTCACATTCACGATCTTCATATCACTCCTATCTCTTCCGCGGATTGACATTAAGGAGGTGGAGCTTCTTAACGTGATTCTCACCATTGTGCTAGAGCAACACCAAATTTGGCGCCGTTGCCGGGGATCGAGTCTAGGACGAATGTGTTATGGTAAGAGTATAGAAAGAAGTGGCGTTGGAAGGTAAAAATTTCCGTTTTTGTTGTTGTTTTTAGTTAGTTTTTTGTGTTTTTCACCTCCCCCACACTCCATCTTCATCACGGCATCATCATCTTCATCTCCAAAAAAATCAAAAAATTCACCATATCCACCCATTCTCCTCATTTCCCCTCATTTGTGCATGTGTGTGTGTGTGAGAGAGAGCTTTTGTGCTTGTGTGTACTTGTGTGTTTTTGATTTTTCTTGCAGGTATAGAGCTCCAGTGCATCAGGAAAGCTTGGAAAAGGTAAAATTTCACTTTCTGTCAGAGATCTGCCGAGTGCCTCAGACCATCGGGATGGTTTGCCAAGTTCGGTAATTTTGGTAAGCGACCACACCACGAGGTAGGAGACACAAGTGTATGCATGAATCCATAGATGCATTTTAAAAATTCACACTTTGATGGACCATCATGATTGGCTCAGACCATCGCGATTGGCTCAGACCATCGCGATTGTGTCACACCATCGCGATTGGCTCAAGCCATTGCGATGGCTCGGCCGGACCATCGCGACGGTCTCGCACCATCGCGACGACTCACTTGAGCCATCGCGACGGTTCACTTGGACCATCGCGACGATCCCGTCGACCCCACGCCATCGTGATTGGCCCATGCCATCGCCTCGATAGTGCCACGTGTCAAATTAGACCATCGCGATTGCTCACTAGCCACGCCATCGCGACGAGACTCTTACACCATCACGACAGCTCAAAATTTGGACCATCGCGATTGGCTCACGCCATCGCACCTGTAACCATCACGACGGTTCACTTCGGACCATCGCGATGGTTCACGTTGACCGTTGACTGACGCCATCGCGATTGTTCACTCAATCGGACCATCACGACGCCTCACCCCGACCATCGCGATTGCTCACATTTAGACCATCGAGATTGTGCACTTCAGACCATCACGACGGTTCGTGCATCACGCCATCGCGACGGTTCGCTTGGACCATCGCGACGGTCCCAGACCATCGCGATCATCTCAGACCATCGCGATTGCTCACCCAAACACAAGTTTTAGGGTTTGATTTTTTGACCAATTTTGGGGCTATTTTTTGAAAATTTTTGGATCATTGCACTCATAGGAGACCCCTTAGCTCATATTTGAAGAAAAACTTGATTGTGAGTTTTCACCCCCCAGGGCTTGAACGGTCATAACTTTTTCATCCGAAGTGGGACTAGGAAAGAAAGGGGGCCTTGGAAAAAATTTTGGGCAAAGGACAAGGGACTTTTAAAAAAGTGTATATACTCAAGTGCTTAATCATCCATTTTTGAAATTGGTCTAAACATTGAATTTTGCCACGTCTAGCAAGGACAATCAAGGGCAATCAAATCAAAGCAAGGCAAGGCAGTGAAGGGCATAAAGCTTGGGAAGTGCGGCTTCTTGGGCATCAGAGCAACCAACAAAGCTGACTCGAGGTTGGAAGATTACTCAACCCCCTCAGTCAATTACTAGCTTAGGATAAATGGTAGCTTTGTGGAATAACGATGATAGGAACACCTCAAGTTCAAGACATTAAAGTTATCAAGTTCAAGACTAAAGTAAAGTGTGTGATACGAAAACCTAAATGGAAAGAACCTAAGTCTAACGGAACGAGAACTTAAAAGTACCACAGAAAGTCGAATTCCTCACGCATACATCTAGACAAGAATCTAAAGGGGTTTAAAAAGAATCAAGAAAGTAAGAACAAAGAATCACTGACAATATGAGCGTGTACTGAGTGTGCAAGGAAGAAAATTAATGAACCTTAGATCGGGCAAACATATAGGTAAGTCAGACAGATGAAGTCTTAGATCATCAGAAGCAAGTGTAGGCACTACTGCTTGATCGTGGGCTCAACAATTGAATACTAGTTACCCCTACAAGAGCTCAGACAGGAGTGAATCAGAAATGGCATTTAGCACTGAAAGACCAGAAGTAGGGTCGAATGTAGCTTACTTGGAAAAGCGTGAAGGACCCTGTACAACTCAATTGGAATTTCTACGAACCAACCGCTTAGGTGCTCGCATCTATGAGGATGGTTTGCAAATACAAGTGGTGTAAATGACAACCCTGATCAACCCATTGGATTGGAACGTCCAGTGGTGAAATTCGAGAGAGACGCGTACATAGACAAGGAAGGAACGATGTACATCTTAAGTACGCAGCCAAACCATACGAATGAGTTTGGCATAATTCAATTAGAGACGGAAGCTAAATCCCAAGGAAAAGAACCATTAGAAGAAACTAGAACACCTAGAGGGAAATCTGTACTGACACGAGTACTAGTTCCAGATTGGACCCCTCAGGATAACAGAAGCATAGAGTTGTTTGTAAATAAAGAAACAGACGAAGCATTTTGGAGGTACAGAACAGAACAACCTAGTGAGGTAGGATCCATTATAATCTTCGAATTTAAAGACCCGGATACACCTGGAAAGGTTGTATACATGGATGAGACTTCAGAAAGAGTCTTTGTGGTGCCTGACCATGCTAGAAACACATACACATGGAGAGGTGATTTGGTCTTCCCTCCATCTAGAACAAACATAAATGCAAACCAACAAGGGGCAGGAACATCATTAGCCCATTCTAATCAAAGAGAGAAAAACAAAGAAAGACCAGAAGTAAGCTTCAATCACCCCATAGGGAGAGATAGAACCACCATAGACACCGATAGAGTGGAAAGACAAAGAATGCGAGGTGGTAGAGATGATTTTCCTCTACCAAGACCACGTGAACACGCAAGAATACTAAGACCCACTCAGTTAGTAAAGTCCATGAAAAATTATTTTGATGGGACTGGAGATCCCTACGATCATGTCGCAGAATTTAAGCAAGTGCAGAGAGCAGAGCAAGTCGAAGACATGTTCACGCAATATAACGCATTTGGACTAACGTTAAAGAATACAGCTTTAACTTGGTTCCAACCATTGCAACAAAGGCAATTTAGAGACATCAATCACTTTTTAGAGTCATTCATCACTGAATTCTCTAAAAGTGGGATCAGACATGACACGTCTTCGTTGATTCATAGTTTCAAACAGACCCCTCAAGAAATAGTAAGACTGGCAGGACGTAGGTTTAGACAATATGTTGAAAGATTCCCAATGCAAGAGTTACCCTCACAGGCCAAGCAAGGTCATTGTTTCTAGTTGACTTGTTGAGCTCTAAACTACGCTCCTATGTGTACTTAAAAGAACCCAGAACGCTAGAGCAGTGTGTAAGAATTTGCATAGACATTGAGGACAACTTAGGAGACGAGTTGGAACTCTCAAAAGTCTACAAGGACTCGGATTGTTCTTCTCTAGCATCCACAAAATTGTCTAGCTCAATAGAGGACCTAGCAGAAAAAGTGGCCCAGAAACTAGGAGTTTCTAGTAAACAGATGCCCAAGTTAACAACTAACGTACGTTGTTACACCTATGGTGGAAATCATTTGGCAAATGTGTGCCCCAATGCGACACAACCGCAAGCCAACCCTAGTGGCCAATACTGTACGATTGAGAGAAGATACACAAATCACACGGCTCAAGACTACCCATACAACAAACAAGCAGTGAGACAGAACTACCCACAAGCATACGCACAGCCAGGTAGGCATCAAGGCCAATACAATACTCAGCCTCATTATTATAGGCCTCCACAGAACTACCCTTATCAGGCTCAACAAAGACCTCAACTTGTCTTAGCTGAGCAGACACCCCCACCAGCTAATGTCATCTCAGTGAAATACGCTGCTGCAGAAGAGAACTTGAATCGAGCTTTAGTTCCCGTTTCACCCCTAATTACTGACAGTGATCCAAACTCAAACAGTTTTGACTCTACTCATGTAGATAGTCCACCCGCATACTACACAGAGTCACCAGAACACACGGAAACATATCATTATGATAGTCCACCAGTGGAACCGAGTTGGGAGCCCGACTATGCTAATGTGATGTACACAAACTCGAATCCGCGGCCCCAATTGAGACAACAAAGACCACAGGGCCCTAGAGGACCATGGTTTAGGTGCCAAGGAGATCATTTCATAAAGGATTGCCCACATCCTCCGATATCAGGGCAATCACAGTACTATAACATACAAGGCTTTTGTGCCAATTGTGGCAAAGAGCGCTGACACTCTAGCACAATGGTGAGTACCAACGTGAGGAGATACACCTCATAAATGTCAATCCGTGGAGACGTGAGGACCGGTATGAAGACCGTGAGCAAGTGATGGCACAAGTGCGTGAGTGAAAGCACACAAGCATGCACACACATCACACACGCGCACAAAGTAAGAGCAAGGAGTGGAACAATGGAAAGCTTCGATTACCAAAGAGCTCTCTTACAAAGCTGAAATCTACAACAAGCCAACCTCAAAAATGAGCTCTCCAGCCCTTTTTATAGTTTTTGAGTGGTTTTGGCCCTGTCCAGACCTAGTGTCCAGCCTAGTTAAAAAATAGGTTCCAGGGCTTATTTGGGGGCTCAAACGGAGTCTAAAAATTATGAAAATTGGTAGGATGGTAGTTCTAATACTCCTCAAACTTGAGGACTCCTCGGCTTGAACAAAATGGAGTTACAAAAATGGAAAATGGTATTTACAATGGTTTTTAGTGATAAAAATCACTATTTTTGTAGGGATTTCTTCTGAAAATTTGACAGGTGCTTCTTGGAGCTCCCTACTTGCTCCTTCTTCTTGTGTGTCCACTTCCTTGATGCACTTCCATTCTTTGTCCTTGATCTTGAGCTTCAACACTCCCCCCCCTCTTGAGTCTGTCGTCCCTGACAGACCCTTGTTGTAGTGGTCGTTCCATGTAGTACGTTGAGAGGTAGCGTCCTTTGCGTCCAACAAGGGCGATCCCTCTTCCCAATGTATCCTGGTCGTTTGTCGGGTTTTTCACGTTGCCACTGTTATCTCTTGCAGTTTGTAGTCCCTTTGTACGTACTTCTGCCTTGTATTCCATCTGGATGGTGCATTTGTGAGTTTTCCAAAACTACTAGTTGCTCAAAGGAGGTGTTCAATGTTGATTATGAGCAACTCTCAGTGGTGGATGGCTCACTTGTTCTTGTAGTGGTCACCGTGATGTCCGCGGATTCTTCCAAAGATGGCTTTCATAGTTTTCATGCCAAGTACTTATAACCCATAATGGATGATGGCTAAGTGCTTTAGTGCGTGGGTTGAACAAATTATGTGCCTTGTGCATGGCCTTGTAATGTGGCCCTACGTATGCGTACTTGGAAAATGCATGGCAAGAAGTATGGTGCAAGAGATTGGGTCTTGAGCTAAGTGCTCAAGGGTATGCTGACGAAGAGGTTTCCTAATCGATCATGGTTATAGTGTTGTTGAAGCATACACGGCTTACCATGGTGAAGGGTCCATTGATCTTCATCTCTTCGTGTTGTAGTTCCAGCATGGTGTTTGGCCCTCGTCTTGTCCTTTTTGTTGATGGATGTCCTTGCTGAAAGTTCGCTGATGAGCATTTTCCAGCACAGTCCTCTTCTTTGCTTTTTTTTTTTTTTTTTTTTTTGGAACACGATGGCATCAAACAAGAAGAAAGAGGTTAGTATCAATAACATATTTTGCATGTGAAAATTGTGTCTCATGTGCCTGGGATTTCTCAATTGTGTCTATGCACGGCCATGCAATGTGGCCCTATGTTGATGCATACTTTGGAAGTGCATGACCTGAATGGTGCAAACGACTGGGTTATGCCAAAGGCACATGGTTGCTGCTGGTTGAGGCTTTTGATGTTACTTGCATACTTGATGAATTTTTTGATTGGAGGTGTCTATTGGATCTCGAAATGATGTAATCCTCCGGATTGGAATCCATTTTGGAATAGGGTTTGGTACTGTAGAGACCACCTCATGCCACTTCATCGTTGGATGCTTTCCCAACTTTGGTATCCCGTGTGGTTGGCCTTTTGGTTCTGTGGATGTTGTTGGTGCTTTTGGCTTCCAAACCCATATCCTGGGTGATTGCCTGCTTATTTTTGTAGAAGGGTTGAGTTTATCTTCTTTTGGTCTTTGTGCTTTGTTCTTACCCTTTGCTTTCCTTGGCTTCCTTGTTGAGGCCTTTTGCATGGTGGGGAGCATAGGCCTTTGTACGTGTAAGAGCTTCTTGGGTACCCACATCTGTAATCGCCCGTGTTGAGCTGTAGCTAATTTTTTAGGCACCCAAATTTGTACCTGATTGTGGTCGGCCTTCATTGATAGCTTCGGTACCCAAATTTGTTGGATTCTTTGTGCTTGAGCCTGTCGTAGGTGCTTGGTCCTTCTGTTGTCATGGTTGATTTGGTTGGGTGGGAGTCTTTGAGGCAACATCGATGGTTGTACTCCTTTCTTTACCCAGATTTGTGTCATGCCCAACACTTCTTTCTTCTTGAAGGCTCTTTGTTTCTTTGATAGACTGGCTATCTTGCACTGTTTTGCTTGCTTCGGAGGTTGAACTACTGTGGATGCTTTACTCTTTGAAAAAAAAGAAGAAGGTTCATCTTGCCTTTGCGACTGTCCTTCCGTGATTGCGTCCATCTGGATCATAGAGCTTTTGACATCTACAACATCTTGTTCGAGAAGATTAGCCTTAGAGGAACAAAGAGAGTGTGTGGTGTCAGTGTCAGTGGGCATGCGATTCTCCAATTCTAAAGTAATGCGCTGATTATATACCCAAACTTGAAGAAGTTGACTTCTTAGGTTCAAGTTGACAGCATGGTCGTAAATCCAATCTTGACCCAAGACAAGTGGCTCTGTGAGGTCCTCATCATGACACACTAGCATTTTGACTTTTATTGGAACATCTTGAAGGTAGATGGGAAGTTCCACCTCTCCCAAACAAGGGGTTTCCACGCCTCCTAAACCTATGAGATAGGCTTCTATGGGCTCGATGTTCAATTGCAGTTCTTGGCAGTATGAAAGTCTAACTGCACTAGTTGCTGCTCTTGAGTCAACCAATGCTCTCACAGTCCTTACACTCTTTCCTTGTCCTACCTCTATAGTCACAAAGGGCCGTCGATCAATTATTCGAGAAGTAGTTATGCCCGATTTTTGGCACATGTCCATGTGATATTTTGGAGCTTTTGTGTTGACATCTAGGCCTAGCCGCCGTAGCTTATTTCTTCTGATGCGCTCTCTCGCCTCTGCTTGTGCTTCTTCTCTAACCCTTAACTCCTCTTCTTTTCGCTTCTTAGCAGTGTTGAGTCTCATGAGCATTTCCTCTGTAAGAGGTTCTTAATATAACTTGACTCGACAACCACTTATATAGTTTGGTAAGATATCACCTTCTAAAGTGGCCAATTGAACTGCACCACTAGTGGAGAGTCTATTAATGATCATGGGTCCATATCCTCGTTTCTCCAATTTGCGGGCATGTTGCTTTAGCGTATAAACCAGCACTAGATCTCCTTCCTTCAATCCTTTATCCTTTACATGGGCATCAAAGTATGCCTTTTGCCTTTTCTTTGCAGCATAAATGCCTGCTGCTGCCCGTAGCCTCGTCTCACCTAAGCGTTCTAGATCGAAGATCCTGGAGGACAACTCATGTCCATTCCACTCATGCTCTTGTGCTACTTTCAAGGCTGGGATTAGGAAGTCCAATGGTAGCACGGCATTCTGTCCAAAGACCATCTGAAATGGGGTAGCATTGAGTACCGTTTTGTAGGCAACTCGGTATGCCCAAACAGCATGATGAAGTTGTTTGTCCCAATCAGAGCGTTTATTATTTACAAGTTTCGTCAATACGTTACATAGGATCTTATTCGTGCTCTCGGCTTGTCCGTTAGCTTGTGGGTGATAAGGGGCAGACTTCTTATGTATCACCATGAATTCTTGAAGGAGATTTTCAATGACCTCATTCAAGAAGTGCGTACCTCTATCACTAACCAACTCTATTGGTAACCCATATCTAGTGAACACATTTTCGAATAAGAACTTAGCCGTCGTTTGAGCATCATTCGTTGTCGTGGCTTTTACTTCCACTCTTTTTGTAAGGTAATCTGTGGCTACAATAATGTATTCTGCATGGGAGTTTCTAGCTGGAGGGTTGATGGGACCTACAAAGTCTATACCCCACTTTGAAAATGCACGTCCTCCCATCATTGGCCTTAAAGGCATCTTGTCTTTTCTTATCAGATATTGGGCACGTTGGCATGTGTCACATTCTTCACATAAGTATGTGCATCCATATGAAGAGTGGGCCACCAAAGTCCTGAGAATAAAATGGTCTTAATTACTCTGTCAGGCCCAAAGTGTCCACCTGCAACACCGCTGTGTGCAGCTTCTAAGACTTTCAAATAGTCTGATTCATGAACGCACAGTCTTAGGAAACCATCCTTGCCTCTTCGATATAGGTTGTCTCCTACTAAGGCATAGTCTTGAGCCTCTTGCTCCATGCTCCGTTTTCTTGCAAGACTAAACTGATTGGGTAATGTTCCTGATCTCATGAACTCGACCAATGGAGCACTCCAATCTGGGATTAATGACACGTGATAAAGAGTGGCATGCTCCACTGGGGTCTCTTCTGGCACACTGGACAATTCTGGATCCACTCTTGTATTTCTTTGTCCATGCTAGGCCAATACACTCCTAAATGTTTTAGATTCTGCAATGTTCGTTGTTTAGAGTAGTGATTTCCTAGCAATCCCTCATGGGCTTGTTGCAACCAACTAGTATGTTCATCGTCCTCGACACAGCAAGCTAATACGCCCTCTTTATCTTGCTTGTACATACTTCCGGCCAATATTTGATACTTTTGTGATTCTACAATTTCTTCTTTACTTGTTTTCACATTTTTATTTGCAGGCCCAAAGGTTAGGACTGGTACCAACTTATTTGCCCATTTAGGAACAACTTCTAAATTGAACAGATAAGCATCGGGCAATTCATCAGACACTCCTTGCGGTGGCTCTCCTGAAGTGATGCGAGAAAGATGGTCTGCTCTAAGATGGGTTCTACCTTTCCTGACAACAACTTCAAAGTCGTATTCCATTAGTAAGAGGAACCATCTTACTAAGCGGCCTGTATTACAAGGTTTATTGACCAAATATAGTAAAGCTTGATGATCAGTGAAAAACTTGAACTTATTGGCCAATAGATAGTGTCTAAACTTCTTCACAGCATATACCATGCCTAAGCCTTCTCTCTCCGTTGTGGTATAATTTCGTTCAGCTGCATTTAATTGCCTACTAGCATATGCTATCGGCAAATCTAGGTTTCCTTCACCTGTGGGTTGCGCTAGCACACATCCTATTGCATGATTGGAGGCATCTACATGGACATGAAAGGGTTTGCTCCAATCCGGAGTAGTCAATATTGGTGCTGTGCACAAACGTCTTTTCAGCTCGTTGAAGGAATTCTCGCACTCCTCGTTCCACTCAAAATTTGTTAACAACCCATAAAGAGGTTTAGCTATGATGGCATACATGTGGATAAACCTACGGTAATATCCACAATGGCCCATAAAGGCTTGTACCTCTTTAACATTCCTTGGCCTGGGCCGCTCTGCTATTGCTCTTACCTTGTCTTCATCTGTTGAAATTCCATTCTTAGAAACAATGTGACCTAAGATTTTACCTTGTCGTACCATGAACACACACTTCTCTGGGTTCAAACAAACTCGATAATCTCTACACTTGTTGAAGATCTGTCTGAGCTCAGGGATGTGGTAACTTCTTTCTTGGGAATGAGCGCATAAATCATCCACATATACTTCTAAGCTCTTTCGCAAGAACTCTTTGAAGACATGACACATGAGCCTTTGGAATGTTGCAGGTGCATTGGTGAGCCCAAATGGCATCACACGAAATGCAAAGATTCCCCATTCTGTGGCAAAGGCCGTTTTGTGTTGATCTTCGGGGGCAATGGCTACTTGGTTGTAACCTAAAAATCCATCAAGGAAGCTATAAACTTCCTTGCCTGCAACACGCTCCAATAGATGTTCCGTGATTGGAAGTGGATAACTATCTCGGATCGTAGCGGCATTAACTTTTTTAAGGTTAATGCACACTCGCAATTTCCCATTCTTCTTGGGCACCACCACAATGGGGGACACCCATTCAGTGTGCTCAATCTCATAGATGAATCCAGCTTCAATCAGCCTGTCAATTTCCTCCTTTATTTTGGCTGCATAATTGTCATTATATGTGTAGGGCTTTTGTTTGGTGGGCTTGGCATCAGCGGTCATCGGAATCGTATGAGAGCAAATCTTTGGATCTACTCCTTTCAAGTCTCTATAGTGCCAAGCGAACACATCCCTATATTCCCTTAATAGAGCTACAAGCTCTGCTTCTTCTTTTGCACTTAGGTCATCTCCTATGTACGTACATCGTTCTTCGTTCCCTTCAATGGTCACTACAATTTTTTGGTCTTTTCTTTATTGTCATATGCTTCTCCTATAATGGCCTCTCTCTTAGGCATCCGTACCAAAATTTTTCGGTCTTCCACTTCATATTTCTTGAAATTTTCTGGTACTTCAAACAATGATTCTTCCTCTTCTTGTTTCACTGCTTTTCTTTTCTTTTTCTTTTGACCTCCTTCACTTCCTTCCTTTGAATTTATCGTTTTAATACTCGTGAGGGGTTCTTCTTCTTTTTGGGTTAACACTCCTATGTCTTCTAAGTAGTGTTCCTCTGAGTCAAAGTAAGTATCCATCACAATGGATTCTAGATCATCGTCATTCTCTTCTTCTTCTATGAACTTACTAGGATCACACTCTTCCAACAGGGGCTGACACATGAACACTGAAATATCATAACCCTCCTCATCACAGTGAGGTGTCCATTGTTCTTCATTGACTGCTATGTCCATGGTAGCTAAGATTTCTGCCCAACCATGAGGCTCAAATTCCTCATCTGGAAATATCATCGGTGTATAGGCTGGGTCTTTTATTGGTCTATCTCCTGGGGGAGTTCCTTCTTCTCTCACTTTTAGGCGCTTTTCCTCTTGCTCTGCGACCTTGCACATCCACAAGTGAGTATCTTCATGCAGCCAGGATGGATCAGGTGAACTTCTAGAATGCACAGAGATTGAATCTTCTTTTGCTTTGTGGATAGGATTCCACTGTAGGGGTGGTACATCTCTGAAGGTGTAATCCTTCAGATTGACCTTGGTTGTGACCCCTAAGTGCTGTAAGTACAAGGAGTTGGTTCCCCAATCCTGTACTATTTGCAATTGTCGTAGGAAGGGTCTTCCTAGGATCATCTCGTAGACATTATTTTTTTCAAAGTCACATATAGCAAATGTATGTTCAAACTCTACACCACAAGTGGTTAGAGTTATCCCCTCAAGCAATCCTAGAGGTCTTTCAAAATGACCATCTGCCATTTGAAGTTTCATTCTCGTTGGTCTTAATGTGGGTTTGCCCCATCGCTTCCACAAGGAGGTGGTCGCAATAGCAACACCAGCACCCGAATCTACAATTGCTTTGGTTGTGTAACCTTGAGAGGTGATCGGAAGATAAGTGTTACCTTCTTCACCTTCGCTCATGTCTCCTATCTTGTCAAGAGGTATTTCTGGAACTTTTTGCTTAGAGCCTACTTTTGGCATATTGGATTCAAGTTCTGGAACCTGATCCTTCACATGATTTCAGAGCTCAGGTTTTGCTTTGAGCAGCTCTTCCACAGTGAGATGACATTGAACCTTAGTGTTCTTCACAACATCAGTGTTTCTTGGAATCACTGAGTCTTCATTTCTTACCAATATTGTGGGAGCTCTGATCTGGAGAGATTCAGATTCCCATGGGCCTGTGAAATGAGGCAACTCTGGTAAAGAATTAGATTCAAAATCTAATCTCTCATCTTCTTGTTGCTCTGCTTGGTCTCCATAGATAGACGGAATGTCTTGGGGAAATTGATCATGAAGATCATCAATCTCAGGAATAGGAGGGGAATTACCCTTCTCCTTGGCCCATTTCTCTTCTTGTATTTCCCACAAGAACTCTTGAGAATACTGTTGAATTGAAGGAGGTATTCCAGCATCCGTGGAATTAGGAACATAAGCTCCCATTGGTGGTGAGCTTCCTCTCTCAATAACTAGTTGAGCCTGTGGAGGTAAAGGAACTTGTGGTTTGTTTACCAACTGCTCTAATTTTTCTAGTAAGCCCTGGAAATGCAAATCCGGTTTGACAGAGTTTGTCTGATTGAACTTTTGACTAGTCTCAAGTATAGCTTGAGCTTGTTCCACCATTTTCATGCACATTTTCATCCGTTCAATCTCTAAATCTGCTCTCGGGTAACTCTTGTCCAAGTTTGCAGTTGTTGGCCCTTCTTGAAGACGAGCCTGGCAGGCCTTGAACATCATGTCCAAGCCTTCTGGGGTTGGATCTGCAAGAACAGACCGTGGTTGCGGTCTATTTACAATGGGCGGTGGGGTAGAATGAGGTGGAGTGGATGGAGCTTCGGTATGTGAGGGGCTTTGAGATGCAATGTCTTTTATTTTTGTTTTGGTATCCCTTAGGCTTTCTTCTAGCTCGGATAGCTTTTTGTTCCACTTGCGATTAGCCTTCTCTCTGGTATCCTTCCATGTTCTTGGTTTCCTCTTACTAGGTTCTCCTGCCTCACTTGACTCCGACTGCTCAGATGGTTTTGCTTGTTGTGTAGCATGTGCCCTAGTAACTGCCTGTACAGGAGCCACATTACTACTACTTGGACTTGAATCTGCCACTAAGCCTACCACATTGATGGGTGTAACCTTGGGTGCACTAGAGGGGTTTCTCGGACACTCTCTAGGAAGATGTTCCTGGCCACACTCAGGACAAAAGCCTTGTATTGTAATGTTTTGTCCTAGTCCCAGAGCTGGTTGGTGGGGACATTCACGAATGAAATGGTCGCCCTGACATCTAAAGCATGGTCCTCTAGGGGCTTGTGGTCTTACTTGTCTCAATTGGGGCCTAGGATTTGGATTCGTATACATGACACTGGGGTATGCTGGCTCCTAATTTTGTTCCATAGGTGGTGTCTCATATTGACAATGAGAAGTCTCACTTTGCTCAGGTGACTCTATATAATAAGCATGTGGACTATCTTGATGGAAGTAGTCTGAACCATGAGCGTGAGAGTCATTTTCTGGTATCAATGGGGTTAGCGGTACCAATGCTCTATTAGGGTTCTCCTCCGCCATTGTATACTTAACTGGGATCACATTGGCAGGAGCTGGTGGTTGGTTTCCTAGGACTGGCTGTGGCCTATATGGTGCCTGATCTTGCTGCTGGTATTGAGGTTGATATTGTTGTTCTGGCCTATAATATGGCTGTTGGTACTGATTCTGATACCTACCCTGCTGGTAAGGTTGCTGATAATGTTGTCTAACAGCCTGCCTGTTATAGGGACAATCTTGGGCCGCATGATTTGTGTACTTTCTTTCAATGGTGCAATATAGAGAGTTAGGGTTTCCTTGAGGTTGAGTCATCATTGGACAGACATTAGCCATGTGATCTCCCCCACATGTATAACATCGCTTCAATGAGGTGACCCTTGGCATTTGTCTATTTTGAACTCCTAGCTTTTTGGCCACCTGCTCAGCTATCTCATCTATCTCACTGGAGGTTCTAGTGGTATGACTAGTAGAACTGTCTGAATCCTTATAGAGTTTGGACAGTCCTAACTCCTCATCGAAGTTGTCTTCTATGTCAATGCATATTCGTACACACTCTTCTATGGATCTAGGCTCTTTCAAGTATATGTATGACCTTAATTTTGTGCTCAATAGGCCATCTAAAAACAAGGCCACTTGTTTGGCTGCTGTGGGTAATTCTGGCATAAGACATCTTTCCAAGTACTGTCTAAATCTTCTTCCTGCAAGTCGCACTGTTTCTTGGGGTGTCTGCTTGAAGCTGTGGATCAAGGATGATGTGTTATGTCTGATACCACTCTTGGAAAATTCTACAACGAATTCTTCTAGCAGCTGACCTATCTCTCTATAGTTGCGACTGTTTAGAGGTTGAAACCAAGCTAAGGCAGTACCCTTAAGAGTCAAACCAAATGCCTCGAACTAGGTGAATAAGTCTTCAACCTGTTCAGCTCTTAGCACTTGTTTGAACTCCGCCACATGATCATAAGGATCTCCAAATCCATCAAAGTAGTTCTTCATTGTCTTAACCACTTGAGAGGGTCTAAGGGTTCTTGAGTGCTCTCGTGGTCTAGGCAATGGGAAATCATGATCATCTCTTTGATGCCTATAAACTCTATGTCTCTCCCTTTCAGGTCTTTCCGTTCCATTTCCTGATCTGTCTCTGCCTATAGTGTCTGCAAAGCTTACCTCCGGTCTCTCTCTAGTTCTTTCCCTCTGGGTTTCATGAGCCTTGGATGATCCGGCTCCTTGGAGGCCCTGGGAAACATTAGATCTTGGTGGAGGGAAAATTGATTCACCTTGCCAAGTGTAAGCATGTCTGTCATGATCTGATACCAAGAATAATTTCTGAGATGTGTGATCTAGATAGACAGCTTTCCCTGGTGTCTCTGGGTCCTTGAATTCATAGATGGTGACTACTGGGCTGGGTTGATCTGACCTAAATCTCCAAAAGGCTTCCTCCGTTTCTCGATTCACGAATAGTTCTATGCTTTTGTTATCTTGAGGAATCCATTCTGGAGTGATCACTCTAGTCCAGACTGACTTACCTCTAGGGGTTTTGGGTTCTCCTCCTAGGTCCCCTTTCTCTAGGTCTCCTATCTCATTCTCAGGAATGATATTTCCAAACTCATCTGTCCTATCTGGTAAGTTGGTAACCACATACATTGTTCCTTCCTGATGGAGAGTGTTAATCTCCAAAAGAACAAGCTATCCTTGGTATTAGACCACCTCTAGACCAAGAATAACTTTGGACTCCTCCTAATTTTGAAAATATACTTTCACATTACCAAGATTTTGACTAACTGTAAAGAAATCACTTTTCTCTGAAAAGTTTGCTGCAGATTAATCACTCATTGACTAATCAATCCTGTAAAGTTTTTGATAAAACTTTGCACAACACTTTGCCTTGAGATTGCGCAACTTTACCAAGTTAAATTTCTCAAAATGATTGAGTACACACTGAGAAATGTGTGAAACACTTTACCTATGTCTGAACCAGCTTCTCTGCAATGGCGACTTTGACACCTGCAACTTCTTAACACTAGTTCTCCCAAAGTAAATCCCGTTTGATCAAGATCTTTTAGCCATAGATGGCTTACCTTCCAACTTAGATTTTGAGCCCTCACTTGTGTAAAACTTTACACTGTGGACTGAGCAATGACCATTTCTCTGAAGATGAAATCTGCGCGAGTTTTGACGACTCTTAGAACATTTTCACATATGAATGTTCCTAAACAAAATTCTCTCAGCCTGATTGCAATTAACCTCTGAAATTCTAGCCATAGATAGATTAGCTATGGACTTAGATACGTGCAGAAGGATTTCTCAAAAGATTAAACACAGAAGGAGCAGATAGCAAAATATCGGGCGCAAAATTTTTTGATTTCTCAGAAAAATTACATCTAAGTGAGGATAGACAATTCACTCACTTTTCATGTGTCTAATGACACACCTTACAACTGATTTCTCTCTACCTATTCTCTATTCTTCTTCTGCTCTATTTGCCCCGACTTTTTCCAACATATTTATAGATGAATATATACAAGTGTATGACTAAACAAAAGTATATGTCAACTAATGTACATATGTGTACATATCTTTGGATTTCTGAATATGTCCTTCCTTCAACCTTCTGAATTTGTTCTCTTCTTAACTCCTTGACTTCATTTCTTCATAATCCTTCAATTGATGATTGTCATGCACCAACAGCTCCCCCTCAATCATTAATTGAGGTTCTTCTCTATCTTCTTGATTCCTGCCATATCCTTGAATCTTTGTAGCTTTGGTCCATCTAGACTTTTTGTCATCATATCTGCAAGTTGATCTTTTGTAGGAGTGTGTATGACTTCAATCTCCTTCTCAATGACCTTCTCTCTCAGAAAATGATACTGTATTTCAATATGCTTAGTTCTAGCATGAAACACAGGATTAGCTGCCAAGTATAGAGAACTCATGTTGTCTCCACAAACAATAGGAGTACTTTGAACCACATCAAAAACCTTCATAAGTGTCTTTAGCCATATTACCTCCTTTGCAGCTTCCACCATACCTTTGTATTCTGCTTCTGTAGATGACAAAGCAACTGTATGTTGCTTCTTAGAACACCATGAAATCAATTTGTCTCCTACATAGCACAAGTATCCATGTGTTGATCTCTATCATCCACATTACCTGCCCAATCTGCATCACTATATATCTTCACTCTTGTATCAGAAGTAAAACCATAGTACAACCCTTCTCTGAGTGTACCCTTGATGTACCTAAGTACTCTTTGTCCTGCAATCCAATGTTCCTTTCTAGGACAATGCATAAATTGTGAAAGCACACCAACTGCATATGACAAATCAGGCCTTGTCAATGTAGCATAAATCAAGCTACCAACCAAACTTTGATAAAGTTTCATATCTCTGAACTCTTCTCCTCCAAACCTAGACAATTTATGGTTCACTTCCAAAGGTGTAGGTGCAACCCTGCAATCTTCCATTTTAAATTTGGTTACCAAATTTTTAAGATACCTTTCTTGAGTCACATATACTCCATGTTGAGTATAAGAAATCTCCATTCCCAAGAAGAATGATAGGTTCCCCAAAACACTGATTTTGAACTCTTTCTCCATCTGCTTCTTGATCATTTGTATCCCTTTATCATCTGTTCCTGTAAGTCTTATGTCATCAACATAAATACAAACATAAATGAATCCATCTTCACTTGCTTTGACTAGCAAGCTACTATCTCCCTTTGATGCTTGAAATCCAAGATCATTCAAGAATTTTACAAGCCTATAATTCCATGCCCTTGGGGCCTGCTTTAATCCATACAAAGCTCTCTTGAGCTTACACACATAATTTGGGTTCTCTTGATCTTTAAATCCATCTGGTTGCTCCATGTAAACTTCATCTGAAATATAACCATTCAAAAAAGCATTTTTAACATCTAATTGAGACAACTTCCAACCTTTGCAAGCAGCAATTGCTATGAGGGTTCTGATGGTTGTCATTTTTGCCACAGGACTATAGGTCTCATCATAGTCCACTCCATATGTTTGTGCATACCCTTTCACAACAAGTCTAGCTTTGTATCTAGACACACTTCCATCTGCAAATCTTTTTGTTTTGTAAACCCACTTACATCCAATAATTTTCTGGCTATTAGGTTTAGGAACCAGATCCCAAGTCTGATTCTCTATCAATGCATCATACTCCTCTTGCATAGCTTCTTCCCAATTTCTCTTGCCTTTGGCTTCATCATATGTAGATGGATCTTCATCTGCTTTTACTAAATAAGCATAATCTTTAGTAGTCAAGAATGAAGTGTCATAGCTATACCTTGTAGGTTGCCATTTGTGCCTAGATGACCTCCTAACTTCTGCACTTCTTGAAGTCTCTGGTTCATCACATTCTGGATCAAACCTTGGCCTCTCTTCAACTTCAATCTGTACTTCATTATTTTCATTTTCATCAAGTAATTGAATGTTTGCTTTACCTTTCCTTTGATCCACTACTTCTTCATCATCTGCATGTACATTATATTTACCTGCATACCAAGTACCTTGCTCATCAAATGTAACATCCTTGGATAAAAGGAATTGCTTTGTGGATGGACTCCACAACCTGTATCCCATTTGTTTATCATCATAACCAATGAATACATACTTTTCTGCCTTAGGCTCCAACTTATGCCTCAATTGAGATGGCACATATGCATATGCCAAGCATCCAAATATTCTGCAATGATCCAAGGTAGGTTTCTTACCCCACCAAGCTTCATATGGTGTCATACCTTGCAAAGCTTTACAAGGCAATCTATTTACCAAATATGTAGCTGTATTTACAGCCTCTGCCCACAAATAATTTGGGCAATTCTTCTCTTTCATCATGGACCTTGCAAACTCAACAAGAGTCCTATTTCTTCTTTCTGCTACCCCATTTTGTTGAGGGGAGTACCTGCAAGTAACCTCTCTCTTTATACCTACATTCCACAAGTAATCATTGAATTCATTTGAAAAATACTCTCCCCCTCCATCTGACCTTAGTCTCTTCAATTTTTGACCTGTAATCCTTTCTGCATATGCATGATAGTGTTTAAATGTATTAAACACTTCTGACTTTTCTTTAATCACATAAATTGTGATCCACCTGGTAGCATCATCAACATAAATGACATAATATCTTGAACCATTTATACTAAAGTCCTTTGAAGGACCCCACACATCTGTATGCACTAACTCAAGTCTTTCTGAATACATAAACCCATGCTTGGAATAGGATTGCTTGTGAGCCTTACCTAATTGACATGCCTCACATCTGTATGTCATGTGTTGACCTGCAATATTAGGCAATCCAAGCACTGAATCATTGTTAATCATTTCTTTAATACCTCTTTCATTAAAGTGTCCAAGTCTTTTGTGCCAAAGATCCAATTCTGACACCTTCTGCTCTCCATATGTGAACATAGCATGTCCAACATTTCCTTGTACCTTCAATGTGAAGAGCCTTCCTTCTTTCTTTCCTGTAACAACCTGTTTATACCCTTGACTAGGGTCTTCAACATAAACTCCATCATTGGTGAACCTTACCTCATATCCTTTTTCCACAATTTGACCTACACTGATCAAATTCTTTGGGATTGTGGGAACATAAAGAACCTTACTCAGAAGAGTGCTCCCATCCTTAGCTTTGACTGAACCAATTGACTTTACCTTATGCTTTGTATTATCACCTATCTGAACTGTATGATTAATTGCATTATGATCTAGGTCAGTCATCAAAGCAATATTTCCACTTAAATGATTACTACATCCTGAATCAATATAGAACACTCTCATGTCCTCATGTGAGGTTTCACATGTATTCATAATGAGAGTCGAGTCCTCCTTCTGATCTGATGCATAGTTGTAGTAGGTGTTATTATAGGATTGATTTTGGAAGCTTCTTCCTCCACCTCTTCCAAAAGAATTCCTACCACCTCTACCTCTGAAGTTTCCTCTCTGAAATCTACCACCTCTTGCTCTTTGATTAAAGTTCTGATAATTACTATTATTCTGATTATTGTGCCAACAATCATGAGATAGATGATTGGTCTTACCACATATCCAACAAGCTCTTGCATTATCTTTGTTGTTTCTGCCTCTTCCTCTACTTCTGCCATTTCCTTTTCCTCTTATGAAATTTGCTTGGTTTGAAGTACCTTCTTCTTCACCTGATTGTTGCTTCCCTTTGTTAGTGCATGACCTGCACTCTTATCAACATCTCCTTTGATATCATTCTCAAAAGTTAGCATATGACCTAACAATTGATTCAAATCAGGAGTAAAGTGATCTAATGAAAGTTCTGTAGATAAAATGAAAGGCTTCCACTTCTCATCTCCTCTTAGCCCTGTGAGTATTTGTCTTACCAATTTATCTTCTTCAATATCTTCATCCACTGCACCTAAAGAATCTGCAATGTCCTTCATCTTTGTCACATAATCAGAAATTGACTGTGAGGCCTTCTTCTTGAAGGTAGTAAATTCTACCCATAGTGAAGCCTTCCTTGATTTGGTTGTGTTTTGGAAATGCTCCTCCAAAGCATTCCAAATGTCACATGCACTTTCAAGTCCTCTAATGTGAGGAAGCAAATAGTCATTGACTCCCATGTAGATTATGCTTCTTGCTTGAGCATCCTTCTTCATCCAATTCTTCAAGTCTGCAAGCTCCTCCCTAGTTGGAACACTAGGATCTCTGAATTCTGGCTTTTCTTCATCTCCTGTGATGTATCCTATCAGATCTTTGCTCATAAGATGAGCTTCCATCCTCATAGACCAAGCTGGATAGTTCTCTCTATCCAACTTTTCAAATTGGAGACTATCTCCCATTGTTTCTTTACCTGTATTGTCAACTCTTTAATCTTTATGAGAAATAAATATACCTCGACTTTGAATCTCGCTCGTTCTGATCCTTTTGATAGCTTCAATGTGTCTACCTTCAAGTTTTCTTCAACCTTTATCCTTTTGCACCTTCAAGATGTAAAGATTTGTATTTCTGCAGTAGTCGGAGTCTTCTTCACTTCAATTTTGACACAACCTGCTCTGATACCACTGATGGAGAGTGTTAATCTCCAAAAGAACAAGCTATCCTTGGTATTAGACCACCTCTAGACCAAGAATAACTTTGGACTCCTCCTAATTTTGAAAATATACTTTCACATTACCAAGATTTTGACTAACTGTAAAGAAATCACTTTTCTCTGAAAAGTCTGCTGCAGATTAATCACTCATTGACTAATCAATCCTATAAAGTTTTTGATAAAACTTTGCACAACACTTTGCCTTGAGATTGCGCAACTTTACCAAGTTAAATTTTTCAAAATGATTGAGTACACACTGAGAAATATGTGAAACACTTTACCTATGTCTGAACCAGCTTCTCTGCAATGGCGACTTTGACACCTGCAACTTCTTAACACTAGTTCTCCCAAAGTAAATCCCGTTTGATCAAGATCTTTTAGCCATAGATGGCTTACCTTCCAACTTAGATTTTGAGCCCTCACTTGTGTAAAACTTTACACTGTGGACTGAGCAATGACCATTTCTCTGAAGATGAAATCTGCGCCAGTTTTGACGACTTTTAGAACATTTTCACATATGAATGTTCCTAAACAAAATTCTCTCAGCCTGATTGCAATTAACCTCTCAAATTCTAGCCATAGATAGATTAGCTATGGACTTAGATACGTGCAGAAGGATTTCTCAAAAGATTAAACACAAAAGGAGCAGCCAGCAAAATTTCGGGCGCAAAATTTTTCGATTTCTCAGAAAAATTACATCTAAGTGAGGATAGACAATTCACTCACTTTTCATGTGTCTAATGACACTCCTTACAACTGATTTCTCTCTACCTATTCTCTATTCTTCTTCTGCTCTATTTGCCCCGACTTTTTCCAACATATTTATAGATGAATATATACAAGTGTATGACTAAACAAAAGTATATGTCAGCTAATGTACATATGTGTACATATCTTTGGATTTCTGAATATGTCCTTCCTTCAACCTTCTGAATTTGTTCTCTTCTTAACTCCTTGACTTCATTTCTTCATAATCCTTCAATTGATGATTGTCATGCACCAACACTTCCTTATCAATGTAAGCACCCTCTTCAAACTTGACCACTTGGTGTTCAAGTCCAAGGGGTTGCTCAGGATTCTTGAGTTGAACCACTGATCGTCTTAGGCCATCCTCATAGATGCGAGCACCTAATTGGTTGGTCCTGATATACTCCAATTGGGTCTTATAGGGACCTTCTGGTGTCTGTAAATAGGCAGTGTCTGAGCCACGTGTGGGTCTCTCCATGCTAAAAGACATTTCTGAGTCACTGGTTTCTGAACTTAGTGTGTAAGGATAACCACTAAGCTTTTGAGCCCAAGACTTGGTTGTATGGTTGACACTAGCCTCAGATGACCTAATGCTTTGTCTATCCTTGCCTAAGTGTCTGCCAGATCTCAGGTTCATAAGCCTTGGCTTCTAGTCCTAAAGTTCTCTTATATTGCTCAAAATCCTCTAGAACTCCTTGGTTTTCTAGTTTCCTTGAGGGTCAACTTCAAAATACCCTATCAAAACGGATTTCGTATGAGAAAGTTATGCCAGTTCAGGGTTCTGGGGGTTAAAACAGGGAAACAGGGTCTCTCAGGAAATGCTCCAAATCAGGCGATACACGACATTTGTAGGACACGATACTTGATACTTGAGGAACTCGATACACGATACTTGGTATGTATCGCGATACTTGAAGTAGGCGATACTCGATCTTCAACAAGTATCGCGAGCAAACTCCACGATACACGATCTTTGATAGGTATCGCGATCGCTGTATAACGATACGCGATACTTGACTATCACGATACTTGGCCAAAACGATACTTAACTCAAGACGATACTCGATATTTGGAAGAAAACGATACACGATCTCTGACTTAGGCGATACCTGATCTCTGATAAATATCGCGATCTCTGATAAAGGATACCGATCTTCGACCGAAACGATACCGATCTCTCATGCAAACGATACACGACCTATGAACCAAACGATACACGATGGCTGGTGAGTATCGCGATCTTTGATTGAAATGATCTTTGGCACCAACGATACTCGATACTTGGCTCAAAAACGATTGACGATACCTGAACAAAACGATATGCGATCTTGGGTAAGTATCGCGATCTCTGAGAAGCGATACACGATACTTAAGCCAAAACGATACACGATCTATGACCCAAACGATACACGATCGCTGGTGAATATCGTGATCTTTCATCAAAACGATCTCTGGCCAAAACGATACACGATCGCTGGTGAGTATCGCGATACTCAACCACAGGAGATTCACGATACTTGTCAGGTATTGCGAAACCTCAACCGCGGGAGAAACACGATACTTGGATTTTTGGAGTCCAAATTCAAAACTTTTTACAAATATGAGTACCTTGTGTCCTCCTTGTCACTCTTATGTGTCTGTAGATGCAAAATCTTCCTTCAAACCCACGATATTGCCCTCACGATACTTGGCGCAGGTTTCGTCATGTTTGGGGCTGTTCACTCAGATTTTCAGCTATTTTGGTGCTACTTCTTCAGCGCCTCTGTTCTGCACCCTCTCTAAGCTTCTTGCTCACAACCACAAGTAAAAATAAGGTGAATGTACACTAAAAAATGGGAAAAAACTGAGAAGATGAAGGCGGGTGGAGATGGTGATGATGATGAAGATGAAGAAGAAGGAAAATTCAAAAACTGAACTGAAAATGATGATTTTTTTACCTTCCAACGTCGCTACTCTACGTCTTACCGTCACACGCTCGTCCTCCAAGCTCTCTCCCCGGCAACGGCGCCAAAATTTGGTGTCATTCTAGCACAATGGTGAGTACCAACGTGAGGAGATACACCTCATAAATGTCAATCCGTGGAGACGTGAGGACCGGTATGAAGACCGTGAGCAAGTGATGGCACAAGTGCGTGAGTGAAAGCACACAAGCATGCACGCACATACACACACACACACGCACAAAGTAAGAGCAAGGAGTGGAACAATGGAAAGCTTCGATTACCAAAGAGCTCTCTTACAAAGCTGAAATCTACAACAAGCCAACCTCAAAAATGAGCTCTCCAGCCCTTTTAATAGTTTTTGAGTGGTTTTGGCCCTGTCCAGACCTAGTGTCCGGCCTAGTTAAAAAATAGGTTCCAGGGCTTATTTGGGGGCTCAAACGGAGTCTAAAAATTATGAAAATTGGTAGGATGGTAGTTCTAATACTCCTCAAACTCGAGGACTCCTCGGCTTGAATAAAATGGAGTTACAAAAATGGAAAATGGTATTTACAATGGTTTTTAGTGATAAAAATCACTATTTTTGTAGGGATTTCTTCTGAAAATTTGACAGGTGCTTCTTGGAGCTCCCTACTTGCTCCTTCTTCTTGTGTGTCCACTTCCTTGATGCACTTCCATTCTTTGTCCTTGATCTTGAGCTTCAACAAGCACATAATCAAAGATTGTCCTAAGAACCCAGTTAACGCTTCAAATGTGACACCAATCAACGTGATAGGTATTGTGAACAATGTAGATGGATCCAACGCTACATACGTGCCTATCCAAGCTATAACAAGAGCCTAGGTGCTCTTACAGAACCAACAGCTTAATCAGGAGGAAGTAGCCGGAAGTAATGAAGTTGTAGAATCTAGTAGTAAAAAGACGAAATCTTGGAAAGATTCTAGAGAAAGGATCAAGAGAAAATGGAGTAAAAAGATAGCTGAGTTGGAAGGAAGTTTAAAGGAATCTAGAGCCAAAATTCTAGAATTGACTTCACAAGAATTAAATCAAGAGAACCCAGCTCAGAAATCAGGATCAGTTGTAGCGGAACCCATACCAAAAAATCTAGACATGATGTTTTGTGCATATCAGGCTAGATTAAAAGAGGGACCTCAAGTAGCTAAAATGAGTAAGAACTACCCTCGAGCAGACTTAGAAATAGAGAGGACTAAACTTTGCATGAAGATGGTAGAATTAGCACAAGCTTTGTTCGAAGCCTCTAGATATCTTAATTGGAATAACATGGCAAAACCGGAATTACACTTTCAAGGACTGATGGAGAGGCTAGAATACTTGATAGAAAGCAAAGAGAAAAAGGATCAGCATAGGAATCTTAGTGTCCTAGAGACACAAGAAAGGAATGCACCATCCCTATCTCAAGTGCCAAACACAGAAGGGGAAGACAACCTGTCTTCTATACATAGATATTCACATGAATTTTTGAGAGAAATCCAAGAAGAGAAATGGAGGCAGGAACAATTTCCCCAAGATATCCCCTCTATTTACGATGATGTAGAGGAAGAACAACTAAGTGAACATACAGGTTTTGAATCTAATTCTTTGCATGAATTACCTCAGTTCACAGGACCTTGGGAAGAAAAGTCTATTAGCATGAGAGCCCCCATGATAATAGTGAGGAATGAAGAATCAGTGATCCCTAGAAACACGGAAGTGATCAAGAACACTAAGGTTCAATGCAATCTCACTCTAGAGGAGTTGTTGAAGGTAAAACCAGAACTGTGGAAACATGTAGCAAATCAATTCCCTGAGCTTGCTACCACTCCCTCATAGATAGGATCACATAAGAAGGTACCAGAGATACCAGTAGAAAAGATAGGAGATGTAAGTGAAGGAGAGGAAGGTAACACTTATCTTCCAATAACCCATCAGGGCTACACCACGAAAGCCATCTTAGATTCAGGAGCCGGAGTAGCCATCGCTACCACCACTTTATGGAAACGTTGGGGTAAGCCAGCACTCAGACCTACCAGGATGAAACTACAAATGGCTGATGGACACATAGAGAAACCATTAGGCTTACTAGAAGGCATATCTCTCACCACTTGTGGTGTGGAGTTTGAGCATACCTTTGCCATTTGTGATTTTGCGAAGAATCATGCTTATGAGATGATATTGGGACGACCATTCATGCGTCAGTTGCAAATTGTACAAGATTGGGGAACTAATTCTTTGTACTTGCAACATTTAGGAGTGACTACCAAAGTCAATCTTAAAGACTATTCCCATAGGGACGTACCCCCAATACAATGGAATACCATCCATAAGACTCAAGTAGAAACAGAATCCGTACATTCATTAGAGTCAGACCCCTCATGGTTGCACGAGGACACTCATTTATGGATGTGTAAAGTAGCGAAACAAGAGGAAGAACGGTTAGAAGCCAGGACCTTAGGTGCAGAACAACATCCACGAACCCTTCAAGACCCAGCTTACGCACCAGTAGTATTCCTAGATGAAGAGTTTGAACCCCATGGTTGGATAGAAATCCTAGCAACCATGGACGTAGCCATCAATGAAGAACAATGGACACCCCACTATGACAAGGATGGCTATGACATTTTAGTTTTCACGATAGAGCCAATCATGTGTGATTCAATTTTAGAAGAATGTGAACCTAGCACTGATGCATTTGAGGATGCGAGTGATTTCGATTTAGAATCAATTATTATGGACCCTCCATTTACATCAGAAGAAGAATATTTTTACGAAGTAGAAACTCATCCTCAGAAACATGAAGAAATTACAAATGAGGTGAGGTTAGCTACACAAGTAACCACCAAAAGTGAAGGAAAGAAGAGAAAGAAGAAAGAAACCATGTCAAAAACAAAAGAATCCTTATTTGAAGTACCAGAAAACTTCAAGAAGTATGAGATAGAAGATAGAAGAATAATGATACGAATGCCTAACAGAAAAACTGACGTCGGAGAAGTATATGATAATCGAGAGAAAACCAAAAAAATAATAGTTGCCATAGAAGGAGAAGAAGAAAAGTGTACATACATTGGGCATGATTTGACGAATGAAGAAGAAGAAGAATTAGTTGCCTTATTGCGCGAATATAGAGATGTGTTTGCCTGGAGTTACAAAGATTTGAAAGGAGTAGATCCAGATATATGTTCTCATAGAATCCCTATGACTCCAGATGCAAAACCGACAAAACAAAAACCATACACGTACAATGATAATTACGCTGCGAAGATTAAAGAGGAGATAGATCGCTTGATAGAAGCAGGATTTATTTACGAAATTGAGCATACCAAATGGGTATCCCTCATTGTGGTTGTGCCCAAGAAGAATGGAAAATTGCATGTGTGTATTAACCTTAAAAAAGTTAATGCTACCATAATTAGAGACAGTTATCCTCTTCCTATCACAGAACATTTATTGGAAAGAGTTGCGGGCAAGGAAGTTTACAGCTTTCTTGATGGATTCTCAGGCTATAATCAAGTAGCCATTGCTCCAGAAGACCAACACAAGACGGATTTTGCCACAGAACGGGGCATATTTGCATTTCGTGTGATGCCTTTTGGGCTCACAAATGCACCCGCCACTTTCCAGCAACTCATGTGTCATGTTTTCAAGGAATTCTTATGCAGGAGTTTGGAAGTTTATGTCGATGACTTATGTGCACATTCGAATATAAGATAGACGCATATCCCAGAACTAAGACAAGTATTTGACAAATGTCGAGAATATCAGGTTTGTTTGAATCCAAAAAAATGCGTTTTCGTGGTCAGACAAGGCAAAATTTTAGGACACATTGTGTCAAAGAATGGAATCTCTACAGATGAAGAAAAGGTGAAAGTAATTGCAGATCTACCTAGGCCAAGTAACATGAAAGAGGTACACACATTTATGGGCCATTGTGGTTATTATAGACGATTCATACACATGTATGCAATCATAGCCAAGCCTTTGTACTCTCTTTTGACCCATTTTGAATGGACAGACGAGTGCGAGAATTCATTCAATGAACTTAAACGACGTTTGTGCTCAACACCTATATTGACAACCCCGGATTGGAGTAAGCCATTCTATGTACATGTGGATGCATCCAATTATGCCATAGGATGTGTGTTAGCACAACCCACGAGTGAAGGTAATATAGATCTTCCCATAGCTTACGCGAGCAGACAATTGAACGCAGCAGAAAGAAATTACACCACGACAGAACGAGAAGGATTAGGGATGATCTACGCAGTAAAGAAATTCAAACATTATTTGTTGGCAAACAAATTCAAGTTCTTTACAGATCATCAAGCACTATTGTACTTAGTCAACAAGCCATGTAACACAGGACGATTGATACGTTGGTTTCTATTACTCATGGAGTACGATTTTGAAGTAGTAGTCAGGAAAGGAAAGACACATCTTAGAGCTGAACACCTTTCAAGATTAACCACAGGAGAAGCTCCTCAAGGAATAGCGGACGAATTACCCGATGCATACTTGTTTAACCTTGAGATAGCACCAGAATGGGCTAAGCCGATAGTCCCTATTCTCACATATGGACCCAAGAATCCTAGGATAAGGATCAAAGAAGGAGAGATTACCAAGTCTCAAAGATATCAAATCATAGCAAGAAGTATATATAAACAGGATAATCGAAAAATTCTTGCTTGTTGTGTAGATGAATCAGAACATGCGAATTGGTTGCAATTAGCACACATAGGTGCACTAAAGCAACATCATTCAAAACATCGAACATTACAAACTCTGCATAGACTAGGAGTATATTGGCCTTCAATGGAAGCAGATGTCTACAAATTGTGTAAAGAATGCCATGTTTGCTGTGAAAGACCACCAATAGAACATGCTACATTATATCACGTGTCTCTCACACCAGACTGGAGTGAACCTTTAGTGACGTACTTAAGGACGAACACATTCCCTCAAGGAATGACTTTAGCATGGCAACACAGTGCAGGAAGCTCAAGACTATTCACTTATTGGCGATAATCTATACAAAAGAGGAAGAGATAGATACCTAAGACAATGTGTTCATGAAAGCAATTATCTGAGCATACTAGAGACTGCACACCAAGGTGTTGCAGGAGGTCACTTTGGATCGGATAGGATAATCAAAGCCATCCTCTTTGCAGGACTATGGTGGCCCACTCTTCACATGGATGCACATACCTATGTTAAGAGATGTGATGTGTGCCAAAGAACTCAATTTCCTACTCGCAGGGATGAAATGCCATTGAAACCCATGATGGGCGGATGTGCATTTTCTAAATGGGGTATAGACTTTGTTGGACCCATTAACCCCCCTGCAAAAGGTACACATGCGGAATACATTATTGTTGCGACAGATTATCTTACCAAATGGGTAGAGGCAAAAGCCACAAAAAAGAATGATGCACACACGACTGCAAAATTCTTATTTGAAAATGTCTTTACAAGATATGGATTGCCTATAGAGTTAGTGAGCGATCGAGGAACTCACTTTCTAAACCAAGTCATTGAATATTTGTTACAGGATTTTATGGTGATTCACAAGAAATCTGCACCATATCATCCTCAGGCCAATGGTCAGGCTGAAAGCACTAACAAGATCCTATGTAATGTACTGACGAAACTCGTGAACAACAAACGTTCATATTGGGACAAACAGTTACACCACGCTGTTTGGGCATATCGAGTGGCCTACAAGACCGTACTCAATGCAACTCCCTTTCATATGGTTCTTGGTCAGAATGTTGTGCTTCCTTTGGACTTCTTGATACCGACCCTTAAGGTTGCACAAGAACATCAGTGGACCGGCCATGAATTATCAGCAAGAATAATGGACTTGGAACGATTAAGAGAAACCAGGCTGAAAGCAGCAGCAGGAATATACGCAGCAAAGAAGCGACAGAAAGCATATTTTGATGCACATGTGAAAGATAAAGGCTTGAAAGAAGGAGATTTAGTTCTAGTATATACGCTGAAACAACACGCACGGAAGTTAGAAAAGCGAGGTTATGGACCTATGATCATTAACAGACTCTCGACAAGTGGAGCAGTACAGTTAGCCACCTTAGAAGGAGATATAATGCCTAATTACATTAGTGGCTGTAGAGTCAGGTTATACTAGGAACCTCTTACTGAGGATATGCTTAGACGACTCACGTTGGCAAAGAAGTGTAAGGAGGAAGAAAATAGAATACGAGCTGAAGCTCAGGCAAAAGCTATAGAACGCATTAAGCGCATGAAGTTAAGAAGACAAGGACTAGGGAGAGAACATTATAACCATCTGGAAACATCACCCAGATACCCCATGGCCATGTGTCAAGTAAAGTCAACCACTCATCCTAACATAGTGGACAGGAGACCATTCATTACAGTCAGGCTAGAGCACGGCTGCCCTTGCCAAGAGCTCAGGGCTTTAATTGACTCAGGTGCTGCGACTAGTGCCATTAGATGGTCCCACTATAAGGATTCAGGAATAGAAATGCGGCAACTTGAGGCATACCTCATTGGGCTAGGAGGCATGGAAACCCCTTGCATGGGTGAGGTGGACCTTCCTATCCTCATAAACGAAGTGACCTTGACAGTAAAGCTACTAGTGTGCCATGATGATGACCTGATAGAACCCCTAATCCTTGGCCAAGATTGGCTATACGATCACTCAGTGGACCTAAATCTTAGACAAGGCTCCTTGCAGATTGGAACCTTAAATCAGAAGCGAGTGATACCGCTTGACTTCCCTAATGGCATTCTGACTGAGGTTTGTAACCCTAGACCCTATGAAATGCATGCAACGGAAGACCGGAAGATCTTTGGTCAGATCAATCACGTTGCATCTACACCAACCCACGCGGGCTTGGCTATAGATAGTTGTCAATCAAAAGGACGTCAAGAGATTTTCCCTTGGGCTTCCTGCAAATTAGAAGGGGCAATTACCCAACCGCTTGGTCAAATGGACACAATCAGCGATCAAGTGGGTTACATCAGCGGACACATGGGCAAAACACCCTGCGGTGCCCATCCTTCCACACTTACTGCGGACTGGCCTAGATTAAAGGTACAAAACGGATCACTTCCTAATGGGCAGGTTTCGCAAGTGTTGGACCTCCCTTCTTTTCCAAAGTAGAGTGTCCATCCAACCTCTCAACCTCAACCACAAAAGAGTCAACCACGACAAAGGAACCCAGACCGACGACAACATCATACGACACAAGGAAGAAAGCTGCAGTCTCAGTATCATAAAGCAAGAGGCACAAGAAAAATATGGGTGCCAAAAGGACAGAAATCACCAACAGATTTCAACAACGCAGACAATGACAAGAAGAAGTCAAGGCAAAAGCAGAAACAGTATCCAAGATCTACTCGACCTTCTTCTACGACTACAAACATTCAACAAATTTGGATCGCCAAGAAGTACCTTATGAACCGACCCACAACCACATAGATTTGGGTACCCAATCAGTGTATTATAGCTCAACCCTCAAGCCTTGTAATCTACACCCCTCAGAAATCTCTTCAACCTTCAATACCACCACGTCCGATCTCCACTTTTGTCCCTCCGGAGAGACCTATCACCCGATCACAAACTCTTAGGAAGTGGATACCGAAACGTATCCAGAAGTCTTCTCCTAACCCATTGTCTAACATAACTACCACCCCGACTAATCTACAACCTTGTAATAACTCATTCATGACTGAACCTTGTATAAATCCACACACTATAACCCAACATCACCTATAATAACATCTCATCACAGAACTGCATGCAATATCTGAAAACATATAGGTGTCTAGAGACCTGCACTAGTTCTGCAAGAAGCATTGCATCAATCACATCACAACACTTGGCTACATGGGTTACACATCGGCTATGGAAAGGGATTGCGGTCTCACCTTAATGGGATCATAATTAATTTCCATACTAATGTGCTAATCTTTTGTAGTAGATCTTTTCCATTAGCACGTCAATCATCATGCAAACCGAAGAAGGACCATCTGAAGCTGGAACCAGTATACCCAGGGCTACTATTAGTGAATTACTTGCTGAGCCCCATCCGACGGCTCCACCGCCAGAATTTCAAGGCTTCCCAGGACCGATGCCTATTGACGATCCTCCTAGAGGGTATACTGAGAAGATTCATCGTAATTCTCACTGGTTTCAAGGGCTAGCAGGACCATTGGCGGATGATGAGTTTATATTTGAGGCTAATTTGACTTTTGATGACCGTACCTGGGGCAAATATCAGTTTCTCTCAAGAGAGTTCGAAGGGCTACAGAACACACAAGACTTAACACATGTTTGGGCAAGAGCCGGCTTCACAGAGTATTTCAGTGACCCGTTGCCTAAACCTGACTTCTACAGATGCTATTACTTAATCACCACCTTGATAGCTTCAGAGAATAAGGACCTGCCCGGAACTTTTATTTTGCCATCTTTAGTGAACGATCCGCTATATAAAAGATTTTATCTTTTTAAAGATTTGATTCGAGCTGCCATCAAGATTCATGGAACCCACATGCCCACAGAGCGAGAAAGGTTAGTTCTAGACGGTATGAAACGTGGGGATGTTACAAAGTGGGAAGAGATTTCGGCGATCACACCTGAGCTTTCAAAACCACTGCGGATATGTATGTAGCATTTTGCTTTCCCCGCTCAGGGCAGATTCACAATGCCTCACAAACGAGTATGGTTTGGTTTGTATTTATCTTGTATTGGACCCCAGATAGTTGATCTAGCTAGCTGGATCATTGATCAGATGTATTTAGCACAACATAGATGGGAAACAAAGAAAGTCATCAATGGATGCTGCGCACTCACTAGAATTGTATATATGTGCTTAGCATATGACTTGCCGATCGAACGTGCATTCACAAGTGAGGAGATGAAAGCATTTAAAGGAACAACGAAGAAATCTAGGAAGCCTAGCAAAGGAAGAGCAGGAAAGCGAATGAGAGGAACTATCCCCTGCCTTCAGGTGCCAGAATCACCCTCACCACAACCCTCTCCAGAGCAGTCTCCGACAGAAGCCATTCCAACAGTTAACCTATTCGTATATGGTTATCAAGACCAGTTGTAACGGAAGGCACTACCAGCACAGTCACTACTCAAGCAGCCACAGTCCCAAGACCTACCACCACTACAGCAGAAGTTCCCACCACTATTGATGCGGAAGCTTTCTCTTTTCCGACTTTGAAGCCCTTTCAATAGGTAGCAAAGCATGCAAACGGCATATATATCTTTAGTTGTTAAGAAGTATGGTGAGTCTCAAGAGATTTTACAACAAGTTTCAATGACTAAGAAGAAGGCAAGATGTTTCTTTAAAAGAGATGTGAATAGTCAAGATGATGTGAAATGGGAGATTTGGAAAGACCTCTGTTTGATTATGACAGACAATGACAGTTAGGTTGATCTCATTAATAAGTGAAAGAAGGTTTAGTCATCCTGAGATCAATTTTTACATTTGATGGTTTTGGTTTCCACTAATGCTTCACAATGAGAATTATTCCAAGTGACTTTGAAGGAGTTTACATAGTCATTCATCCTATCGTGGGGAGAAAGCAACATTGCACATTACATAGTAAGTTTTTCTTACATTTTGTTATTTGGTCTTTAAATACCATGTATATATCTTATTGACCAGAACATAGCATATTCTTTTTGCACATGGAGCATATTTTATGAATTGATATGGATCATCAGACATTTTTAGTACACAAGGAATGAAGAAATCACATTAGAGGGCTAGAGGTGTTTACTTAAAAAACACTCATCATGGGGGTGGTCTACTACAATTAAACTATTTAGAAGAAATGTTCAACTGATTTTTCCATACAAGATTCTCTAGAAAATATGCAATGGAATCAGCATATGAGTCACAAATAGCAAACATTTCAAGAAAGATACAACATTGCAAGAGAGAAGTGGATGTTATTATCAGGACTTCTACATCAACCCAATGGCATGCACAAAGAGTTAGTGCGGGTTATGCTTAGAAATAGTTTCCTAACTCCCACATTACATTATTTCTTATCAAAACATTTTCAAGGTTTTTATAATTCCTTTCTCTTCAAATAAAGTTTCAATTCTTTCATATCATGGTGAATTTTTTATTATTACTATTAGTTTTTAAAAGTTTTTTTGAATATTATTTTAATGATTTGAAATTAATTTTTCTCCACTTAAATGTGAACAAGACAAATCTTAAGTGAAAGGCTATAAATAAAGGTGCCCTTATTCATTTTACCACTTTGGATCCTAAGAGAATGGTTTGCACAAAGGAGACTGCTAAAAGGATCATGTCATCTACCATAGCCATATGTAAGGTACTTAGTGCCCACCATAGATGACACCCCACAAGAAGCGTCAAAGCACAAACGACTCTTCTAGAAGAAATTCCGGTATAGGCACACACTCTGGCAGCATTGCATCACAAGGGAATGAAGCTTCATAACAAGTGAGAGTTGTAACACAAGAAATGGAACCTTCCCCTTCTATATCTGATGATAAGCCCCCATGTAGGACATCATTCAAGGCAAGGCCCAAACAACAAGTATGGAGAAAAATCGGAATGGAGTCAATGTCAAATTTAGAGAGTTCCTCAGATGAAGAAAGTGTTAATGAGCCACCATGGAACCATGATCATATCTTGGTGAACCATTGTGTAACACAAGCAGACAACACACTCCCTACAAGACAAGGAAAAATACCAACATATGAACAAAGAGAGCAAAGTTGGCGAGAGCAAGTAAATGATGAGGCAAGACCATCTAGGCATGCTCCAAGAAGAAAGAATAACTATCAACTACATGGTAGACCACAATAACCAAAACCCAACATCCCTCCCAATGCAAGAGCACCGCAAAGCTACAGAAAGAAAACTAGAGCCTTTGCAGAGATTTGACATTATCAAAAGTCTATGGAGATTCTTATTCCATGAAGGCCATTTGCAAGAGTTGTGAAGGAAGAGTTCCAAAGCTATTGCACTAGATTTTGTATTCAAGGGATAGCCATTGAGGCACTCCAAGAAGTTGTAGAGGGGTACCTAATCTCATTGTTGGAGGAATCTAACATGTGTGCTATCCATGGAATGAGTGAAAATACAACCTAAAGATATGCAACTAGCTAGAAGGATTAGGGGGAATAAGCCTTAACGTTTGTAAACTCTCTTGTTGAGAGAACTTTTTGCATATCCCAAATAATTAATATAAAATTCTCCTTATTATATTCATTCTCTAAAGTGTTTGTCTCTTGGTGTACATGTTTTAAACTCTATGTCTCCTAAGTATGTAAAAGTGTCTCTTTGTCATTGCACATGAGTATATTAAGAGTATATTAAGCCACTTTTTCATGTACATGGGATGTGAAATTTGTGCTTAGGGTGCTTGCAATGGCCAAGAATAGCCAAGAAAGGCTTGCCACAAAAATGCAGGATTGGGTCCTGCAAACGTTTTGCAGGGCCCAATCCGACGTTTCTGTGGCATGTCTTTTTTTGGCTATTCTAGGCCATCAAACCACAAGGCATGGACATCGGAGGATATGGTCTACCTTATCTAAGGTGAAGTTCATGCAAACCCTTTGTACAAGAGAGCAATGAGCTTGATGCAAACTTACATGTACTTATACCTTGATGCATGTTTATATGCACCCATAGGAGTCCAAATGTTCTCTACTCATTGCACATAGGAAGCATCTTCCACATTTTTCATCAAGTTTCACTTATAATTGATGTACATGGACTTTCTATTTTGTCCTCATAGTGCTTGCAATGGCCTAGGAATTCCAAAAGAAGACATGCCATAGAAACACGTGATTGGGCCCTGCACATGTTTTGCAGGGCCCAATTCTGCATTTAACTTTTGTAGGGCCCAATCTTGCGTTTCTGTGGCAGACCTGTTTTTGGAATTCTTAGGCCATTACAAGCACTTTAGGCAACATAAATTTAAAGGAAACACTAATTTAACTATGCAAAACATATGAAGTTTTCAAAAAAGCATAATTAATATTTTGAATTTTTACAATTGGCTCTCGTCCTTGAGCCTCCCCACTACATTCTTTCTTCTTTGAAAAGATAGTGGCAATTGAAAAGTCAGAACTGATTGGGATATTAAATGGGGGTCTGTTAGTCCAAGACGCAAAGCTATTCCTATTTGACCTAATATTTTTCCTCTAAAGTTAACTCCTAGGATAGTAAGAACAAATGACTTCCTAACCAAAATTACATAGTTGGTCCCTTGCATTATTGTAGATAGGTGTTGGCAGCAGTCAGGGAACTGAAGGAGCCACAAGACGAAGAGAGTCAGAGCGAAGGGACAGCACAAGCAGACATGGCAGTCAAAGAAGATCTGGCAAGTAGGCCACCTAAATTTTTCAGACATCAAGGAGTTGACACACAAGAAGAAAGAGCAAGTAGGGAGCTCAAAGGTATGTATGACAAATCAATAGAGAAAACCCCTACACAAATAGTGATTTTCATCACTAAAAACCATTGTAAATATCATTTCGTATTTTTGTAGCTCCATTTTGTGCAAGCCAAGGAGTCCTAGAGCTTGACGAGCTTTAGAAGTATCTACCTGCCAATTTTCATATTTTTTAGATCTCGTTTGAGCCCTCTAATAAGCCCTGGATTAGGCCGGACACTAGGTCTGAACAGGGCCAAAGCTAGTCAAAAACTATAAAAGGAGCTAGAGAGCGCATTTTTGAGGTTAGATTGTAATTGAAATGAACTTGTAAGAGCTTTTTGAAAGTAATCTAAGAACTCCATTGCTTCTCACTCTCTGTCTTGCCGTGTGTGCACGTGTGTGTGTATGTGTGTGCATGCTTGTGTGCTTCTCACTCACGCACTTGTGCCTCCACTTGCTCGAGGTCTTCATACCATCCTCACGTCTTCCCGGATTGACATTAAAGGAGGTGCTACTCATCACTGAGCTACACCAAATTTTGGCACCGTTGCCGGGGATTGAGCTTTGAGGACGATCGTGTGATGGTAAGACGTAGATTGGAGACGTTGGCGTTGTAGGTAATTTCTTTACTTTTCCTAGTTTTCTCTTTCTTACCTTACCACCATCATCACCATCATCATCATCACCATCTTCCACCTCCATTTCCATCATCGCGAAAATTTCAGTTTTTTGATCATATCACCATCTCCACCTCATTTCCCTCATTCTACTTGTGAGAGAGAGCGAGAGAGCGATATTGCGTGCGTTGTTTTTTGCATGTTTTTTGAGCATTCTGCAGGTTCTTGCTGTATCACCATCCCCAGCACTCTGCGCAGGTACGGAATTGTATGGTCTTGTCTCTGTGTCGCCGGGACCTGTCAATCGCGACCGACAGAAAAATTGCTCTATTTGCTAAACAAAGTGCATATCCATGACCTACAAGCCTAGAGCTTCCCAAAAATGTGTTTAGTTTTTTGAAATTCCTCAGATTTCTATCAATCGCGATCGCTCTGTCAATCGCGATCGACAAACCACGACGGACAGACCTGTCAATCGCGATCGACCAGTCAATCGCGACTGACAGCCCACGACGGCTCTGTCAATCGCGACCGACAGAGTCAACGACCGATTGACCACGATTGACGGATCATACGCGTGACACGTGTCAATCGCGATTGAGCCATCAATCGCGATCGACCTATCAATCGCGACGACGGACCTATCAATCGCGACTGACACAATCAACGACTGTTTGACCACGACGGACCGAGCCTTTGCGACAGACCTGTCAATCGCGATCGACAGAGTCAACGACCCTTTGACCACGATTGACTGAATTTTCGGCCACGTGTCAATCGTGACTGACCAGTCAATCGCGACTGACAGCCACGACGGACCTGTCAATCGCGATCGACACGTCGATCACGACTGACCTGTCAATCGCGACCGACAGACTTTGCGAACACGTTAGAAGGGCAAATGAGGTCAAATTTTTAAGGCAAAAATAATGGTCTAAATTTTGGCCAAGTGTGGGACAAACACTAGGGTGTAGTATTGCATTACGAGGGCATGACCCAAGTAACCTGAGAATTCATGTTTGCCTGTTAACCTAGTTTAATCCTGTTTTAGCCCCAAAACCCTGAACTGGCATAACTCTCTCCTACGAAATCCGTTTGCCGTGATTTTTGTTTTGTTGGAAAGCTCGCAAGGAGTACAACAAAAACATCGACTCGTTACGGTTAAATTAAGATGAGGAATATTAGATAGGGTATTTGGAAGTTGACCATACCCAGGGAGAACAAAACTCAGGAATCTCTAGAGTTGTGTCCAAAAAGTCATAGTGCAAATTGGTGAAGTGTTACATGAATGAAAGTGATTGGTTCTGTCTTTTGAATTTAAGTCTTGAGCTAACAGTGGGCCTTTTACAGGTCCTTTGAGAGCATCGAAGGGTACGCAAAGCAAGAGTAAGTGCAGGCTTGGGAACGCGCGTCCTGGGCACACCAAGGCAACAACACAAGGAAAGGAACTCAAGGTTGGAAAACCCGCAACACCCTCTGTCAATTCTTAGTTTAGGCTAAGTGTGGGTAGTGTTAGAAGTAATTCCAGGCAACGATAGGCACGAGATAAATCAAAGACTATCTAAGAAATCAAGTTCAAGACAAGAGATAACCTGTGTGTGTGAACGACAACCTTAAAGGAAAAGAACCTAACGTGAAACGACCAAACTAAAGTGCGAAATTAAAGTCAAGTATTCCTAACGACGTGATATCAGACAAGAGTATAAACACGATAATCAACATAAAAAGGGGATTAAGTAATTGATACAAAGGACTCAGAAACGTGGTTGTACCTGGGAAAAATTGGGTTAATGAGTTAGGCATATGAACCTTAGATCAGGACGACATCTAGTAAGAGATAGACAAAGCCTTAGGTCTTTAGAGGCTAGTGTCAATCATACTGCGAGGTCTTGGGCCCAGCAGTTGAGTCACCACTCGCATTACCCTAGCTCTGATACCAGTGAATCAGAGATGTCTCAAGGCATGGACAGACCTACGGGAAGTTCAGGAGTGCCATACTTGCATAGAGTAGAAGGCCCTTACAAAACACAGTTGGAATACCTTAGGACCAACCGATTAGGTGCCAGCATCTATGAGGACGGCCTAGGAAGATCTGTGGTACAGATTATGAATCCTGATCAATCCATTGGACTAGAGCGCCCAGCTGTCAAGTTTGAAAACGGAGCATACTTGGACAAAGAAGGAACCATATACGTAGTCACCAGTCACCCAGATAGGACGGACGAATTTGGAAATGTGATCCCAGAAGGGGACTTGGGTGACCTAGAGCAAGGAAACATGGGTACAGAACCTAGAACCCCTCGAGGCAAATCGGTTCTCACTAAGATTATAACACCAGAGTGGATTCCCCAGGATAATAAGAGCATAGATTTGCTCCTCAATCGAGAAACTGACGAAGCCTTTTGGAGGTATAAATCTGATCAGCCAACTAATATAGGAACAATCATGATCTATGAGTTTAAGGATCCTGATAGCCCAGGCAGAGTGACCTACCTAGATCACGCCTCAGAGAGGATCTTTGTGGTTACGGAAAATGATAGGCATGCTTACACTTGGAAGGGTGAATTCGTTTTCCCCCAACCAAGATCGAAGGTGTCCTTTGGTCACCCAGGAGCTGGAACCTCCCACGCTCACGGAACTCAAAGAGACAGACATAGAGAAAGGCCGGAGGTGAGCTTTGCCAACTCAGGGGGCAGAGAAAGAACGAGGACGAAAACAAATAGAGTAGAGCCTGAGGTACTTAGAGCTCACATGAATCAAAGAAATGCGGATGAGTTCCCTCTATCACGACCTAGAGAGCACACAAGGACTTTGAGACCGACTCAGCTAGTCAAGTCCATGAAGAACTACTTCGATGGCACTGGAGATCCATTCGATCATGTGGCTGAGTTTAGACAAGTCCTGAGAGCTGAACAAGTGGAGGATTTATTCACGCAATATAATGCCTTTGGTCTAACCCTTAGGAACACAGCACTTACGTGGTTTCAACCATTGAATGAGAGACAGTTCAGGAGCATAGACCAACTCCTAGAGGCTTTCATTATCGAATTCTCTAAAAGTGGCATAAGACATAACACCTCCTCACTGATTCACAGTTTCAAGCAGACCCCTCAAGAGACCGTGAGACTTGCAGGAAGGAGATTTAGTCAATATCGTGAAAGATGCCCTACCCCTGAGTTACCCACGCCAGCTAAGCAAGTGGCTTTATTCCTGGATGGATTGCTAAGTACCAAATTGAGATCTTATGTGTACTTGAAGGACCCTAGGACCATAGAAGAGTGTGTACGCATGTGCATTGACATCGAGGATAACCTAGGGGAGGAGTTAGAGCTTTCCAAGATATACAAACATTCAGATAGTGCCTCTAGCCTCTCTTCCACGCAGTCCACATCAATTGAGGAACTTGCGGAAAAAGTAGCTCAAAAATTAGGCGTCTCTAGTAAACAAATTCCTAGATTTGCCCCAGTGAAAAGATGTTGTACTTGTGCAGGCGACCATATGGACAATGTCTGTCCCATTATGGCTCAACCCCAAGTAAATTCTAGTAGCCAGTACTGCACCATAGAACGGAGATACATAAATCACACAGCGCAAGATTGCCCATACAACAAGCAGGCGGTTAGGCAACCCTACCCTCAGCCATACCCTCAGCAGGGAAGATACCAGAACCCGTACCCTCCACAACCATATGGCAAGCCACAACAACCTTATCAGCAACCATACCAAAACCAACAAAGGCCTCAGCCTGTGTTAGCACAACAAACCCCTGCCCCAGCTAATGTGATCCCAGTAAAATAGGCAGCAGCAGAAGAAAACCTGAATAGAGTGATAGTCCCTGTAACACCATTGCTTTCTGAAAGTGACCCCAATGACCATAGCTTTGATTCTACACATGTTGATAGCCCCCAGGCCTACTACATGCAGTCTCCTGAGCATGGTGAGTCTTACTATAGTGAAGAGCCAAATGAACCTAGTTGGGAGTCAGATTACACAAACGTCATGTATGCAAACCCCAACCCTAAGCCTCAACCTAGGCAGGTAAGACCCCCATTCCCTAGAGGACCATGCTACAGATGTCAGGGAGATCACCTCATTCGTGATTGTCCCTTACCTCCACTCACACAACCCCAGTCAGTAACAATTAAGGGCTTTTGCCAAGAATGTGGAAAGGAGCATCTTTTACGAGATTGCCCTAAGAATCCTAATAATATGCCAAAAAGCACTCCTATTAACGTTATTGGGTTGGTGGTAGACTCCACAGGAAGTGTGACATCCACCGCACCAGTACAGGTAGTGACTAGAGCTCAGGCATTGCAACAGAACCAAGGAGTAAACCAGGATAAGAACCCAGAGGCTAGTGAAACCGAGAGCATGACAAAGAAAAGGACTAGAGCATGGAAAGATAGTCGGGAAAGAATGAAAAGACAATGGGCTAAAAAGATGAGTGAACTTGAGGAAAGCATAAGAGAAACCAAAGCCAGGATAACTGAACTCACATCTCAAACTCCCTCTCACACTACCCCACCACCACCATTCCCATTGCCATCCGACCCGCCACCTTCCAACCCACCTCATACGATTCCACCACCCCCTAGAGTAGGATCAGTATTAGCTGATCCCCCTCCTGAAGACATAGACATGATGCTTAAAGCATATCAGGCCAGAATCCAAGAAGGGCCAAATGTCATGGATCATGACAAGTGCTACCCTAGAGCTGACCTAGAGATAGAAAGAACCAAGCTTTGCGCGAAAATGGTCGCATTGGCTCAGACTATGTTTGAAGCCAGTCGCCTTTTCAATTACTCGGGCTCAGCCAAGACGCAATTACACTTGGATGGACTTCTAGAGAAGTTAGAGGGCATAATTGCAAGATCCGCCAAGGAAGAAAAAAATCAAGAAAGGGATAAAGCAAGCAAAAACATGACCCATCCCCCATCAAAAGCTTATGTGCCCAATTCCACTGAACCAGACAACCCCCCCTCCCTAGAAAGAATAGAGAATCCAATGGCACAATCACAAAAGGAACTCGCCCCTCAACACCATGACAAGGCTAGTGAAAGAGGAGGTCTTCCTACCCAGAAAGCCTATGTGCCTAAGGCCTACGTGCCTAACTCTACGGAGCCAAACACCTCTTCTTCTATGAATCAATACACACCAGAATTCTTGCGAGAGATTCAAGAAGAGAAATGGGCTAAAGAGAGTGAAGTTTCCCCTCCCATTGAACTTGTGGATGATGCACATGACCAATTCCCACAAGACATCCCATCCATTTATGGAGAACAGGAGAGTGCCCAATCTCAAGAAAGATTAGACTTCGAGTCTAATTCTTTACAAGAACTACCCCATTTCACAGGCCCATGGGAAGCAAAGTCCACCTGTACGAGAGCACCTACAGTCATGGTAAGAAACGAAGACTCAGTCATACCTAGGAACACAGAGGTAGTGAAGAACACCAAAGTGCAGTGCAATCTCACTTTGGAAGAGCTGCTTAAGGTTAGACCAGAAGTGTGGAAACATGTAGCCAATCAAGTGCCCAAGATAGCAAAACCTCGTTCCCAGGTAGGATCACATAGGACAGTGCCAGAGATACCCTTGGATAAGATAGGAGATATGTGTGAAGGTGAAGAAGGGAACACCTATCTTCCCATTTCCTACCAGGAGTACACCACCAAGGCAATTTTGGACTCAGGTGCAGGAGTTGCAATTGCCACCACTTCCCTATGGAAGCGTTGGGGCAAGCCAGCACTCAGGCAAACGAGAATGAAATTGCAGATGGCCGATGGTCATATTGAGAGACCCTTAGGATTGCTAGAAGGAATAACTCTCACCACCTGTGGTGTCGAGTTTGAGCACACATTTGCCATATGTGACTTCAGCAAAAATCATGCCTATGAGATGATCTTGGGACGACCTTTTATGCGACAGTTGCAAGTGGTACAGGATTGGGGAACCAACTCCTTGTACCTGCAACACTTAGGTGTTACGACCAAAGTGAATCTTAAAGATTACTCTCATAGAGATGTCCCTCCCATCCAATGGAATCCCATCCATAGAGCCAAAGATGATACAGAATCAGTGCATTCCATAGGATTAGGATCCTCATGGATGCATGAAGATACCCAGTTATGGATGTGCAAAGTAGCAGTAGAAGAAGAAAAGAGAGAGAAAGCCAGAGAGGTAGGTGCAAAAGAAACACATAGATCAATTCAAGACCCAGCCTATGCACATGTAGTCTTTCCTGATGAAGAATTTGAACCCCACGACTGGGCAGAAATCCTAGCAACAATGGATGTAGCCATCAATGAAGAACAATGGACACCTCACTATGACGAGGATGGCTATGACATTTCAGTTTTCTCCATAGAGCCAATCATGGGAGAGGCAGTGTTAGAAGAATGCGAACCTAACCCTCATGCATTTGAGGATGCAAGTGACTCCGATCTGGAGTCAAATCATTATGGATCCACCTTTTGCATCAGATGAAGAATATTTCTATGAAGTAGAATTTCAACCCCAAAGGCACGGAGAGCTTACAAATGATGTAAGGTTAGTCACACATGTGACCCCGAAGGAAGAGGGGAAGAAAAGAAAGAAGAGAGCAGTCACACCAGAAGAGGAAGAATCTTTGTTTGAGGTCCCAGAAAATTTTAAGAAGTATGAGATAGATGACAGGAGAGTCATGATAAGAATGCCTAAACGAGAGGCACAGTCAGGAGAGGCCTATGCTAACAAAGAAACCACCAAGAAAATAGTAGTGGCCCTAGAAGAAGGAGAGGAGAGATGCACGTACATAGGCCATGACCTAACATAGGAAGAAGAGCATGCATTAATAGCCTTGCTAAGAGAATACAGAGATGTATTCGCTTGGAGCTACAAGGACCTGAAAGGTGTAGACCCTGACATATGCTCACACACTATCCCCATGACCTCAGATGCCGAACCCTCTAAGCAAAAGCCCTATACATATAACGATAATTACGCTGCCAAGATCAAAGAGGAGATAGATAGATTGGTCGAAGCTGGATTTATCTATGAAATTGAGCACACTGAGTGGGTATCCCCCATTGTAGTGGTGCCCAAGAAAAACGGAAAGCTGCGTGTGTGCATTAACTTGAAGAAGGTTAATGCAGCCACAATTGGAGATAACTATCCGCTTCCTATCACAGAGCATCTCTTAGAAAGAGTAGCAGGCAAGGAAGTGTACAACTTCCTCGATGGATTTTCGGGCTACAATCAAGTAGCCATAGCTCCAGAAGATCAGCATAAGACAGCTTTTGCCACAGAGTGGGGTATATTTGCCTTTCGTGTAATCCCATTTGGGCTTACCAATGCACCAGCTACCTTCCAGAGACTAATGTGCCATGTATTTAAGGAGTTCCTGAGGAAAAACTTAGAAGTCTATGTTGATGATCTTTGTGCTCATTCCAACATTAGACAAACCCATATTCCTGAACTCAGACAAATCTTTGACAAATGTAGAGAATATCAAGTTTGCCTAAACCCAGAAAAATGTGTTTTCATGGTCAGGCAAGGCAAGATTCTAGGGCACATAGTGTCAAAGAATGGCATATCTACTGACGAAGAGAAAGTGAGAGCCATAGCAGAGCTACCTAGGCCAAGGAATGTCAAGGAAGTACAAGCTTTCATGGGGCATTGTGGATATTACCGACGATTTATACACATGTATGCCATCATAGCAAAGCCTCTCTATGGACTTTTGACTAACTTTGAGTGGACTGACGAATGTGAGAATTCCTTCCAGGAGCTTAAACGAAGATTATGTTCAGCACCAATCTTGACCACACCAGATTGGAATAAGCCATTCCATGTTCACGTGGATGCATCCAATTATGCTATTGGGTGTGTGCTTGCTCAACCTACTGGTGAAGGTAATATGGATCTTCCAATTGCCTATGCCAGTAGACAATTGAATGCAGATGAACGAAATTACACCACTACTGAGAGAGGAGGCTTAGGCATGATATATGCAGTTAAGAAATTTAGACACTATTTACTTGCAAATAAGTTTAAATTTTTTACTGATCATCAGGCATTGCTATACCTCGTAAACAAGCCATGCAATACAGGAAGATTAGTAAGATGGTTTCTCTTGCTAATGGAATATGATTTTGAGGTTGTGGTAAGGAAAGGGAGGACTCATTTGAGAGCTGATCATCTTTCTAGGCTCACATCTGGAGAAGCCCCACAAGGAGTATCAGATGACCTTCCTGACGCTTACTTGTTTAATTTGGAAGTGGTGCCGCAGTGGGCTAAGCCATTAGTGCCAGTATTGACATACGGACCTAACCATCCAGTAATAAACACGCAGGATAGAGAGGTAGTAAAAGCCCAAAAGTATCACATCATGGCAGGAAGTATGTACAAGCACACAGATCAAGGGATTTTGGCTTGTTGTGTGGAAGAGGATGAGTACACTAAATGGTTGCAATTAGCACATGTAGGTGCATTAGAGCAACACTACTCAAAACAACGAACCCTACAGACACTAAGGAGACTCCGAGTGCATTGGCCAACTATGGAAGCTGATGTCCAAAAGTTGTGCAAGGATTGCCCAATCTGTTGCACTAAACCACCTGTGGAACATGCCACTCTTTATCAAGTGTCCATAGTGCCGGATTGGAGTGAACCACTAGTATCCTTTCTGAGGACGAAAACATTCCCTCCAGACATGACTCTGGCTAGGAAAAGGAGTTTAGAACAAGAAGCCCAGGATTACTCACTTATTGGTGATAATCTCTACAAGCGTGGTAAGGATGGTTACCTGAGACTATGTGTCCATGAGAGTGAATATCTCAAGATCTTGGACACTGCTCACCAAGGTGTAGCAGGAGGACACTTTGGACCAGATCGGGTGATCAAGGCAATACTATTTGCGGGCTTCTGGTGGCCAACCCTTCACATGGATGCACATACCTATGTGAAACGATGTGATGTCTGTCAGAGAACTCAGTATCCTATACGTAAAGATGAGATGCCACTGAAACCTATGATGGGTGGACGTGCATTCTCTAAGTGGGGAATAGACTTCGTAGGTCCTATTAATCCCCCAGCTAAGGGTTCCCATGCAGAATATATCATTGTTGCAACAGACTATCTAACAAAGTGGGTAGAGGTAAAAGCCACAACGAAGAACGATGCTCAAACAACAGCTAAGTTTTTATTTGAAAATGTGTTCACTAGATACGGGCTACCTATAGAGCTAGTTAGTGATAGAGGCACTCACTTCTTGAATGAAGTTATTGAAAATCTGCTCCAAGATTTCTTGGTAGTACATAAGAAGTCTGCCCCCTATCACCCTCAAGCAAATGGCCAGGCTGAGAGCACCAACAAGATCTTATGCAATGTACTGACGAAATTAGTAAACAATAAACGCTCTGATTGGGACAAACAGCTACACCATGCTGTTTGGGCATACCGAGTCACCTACAAAACGGTACTCCAAGCCACCCCCTTTCAGATGGTATTTGGCCAAAACGCCGTGCTACCTTTGGACTTCTTAATACCTACATTAAAAGTAGCACAAGAGCACGAATGGATGGGTCATGAACTCTCCTCAAGACTTTTTGACCTTGAACGATTAGGAGAAACAAGACTGAGAGCGGCTGCAGGGATATATGCAGCAAAGAAACGACAGAAGGCATACTTTGATGCCCACGTTAAGGATAAAGGTTTAAAGGCAGGCGACTTAGTGTTAGTCTACACATTGAAGCAACATGCGAGGAAACTAGAGAAAAGAGGCTACGGACCCATGATCATTAATAGAATCTCAACAAGTGGAGCAGTGCAACTAGCCACATTAGAAGGCAATGTTCTCCCAAGTTATATCAGCGGATGCAGAGTCAAGTTATATCAGGAACCTCTGACAAAAGAGATGCTAAGTCGACTCAACACTGCTAAGAAACGCAAAGAGGAAGAAAAGCGAATTCAAGAAGAAGCTCAAGCAGAAGCCCTAGAGCGCATACGGAGAATGAAATTAAGAAGACAAGGTAGAGAGCACCCTAGGCAAGATGCATATGCAGATCAAGGATATGACGTGGCTATGTGTGAAGTTTCAGGTATTAGCTCACATAGGATAACTGATCGACGTCCTTTCATAACCTTAGATATAGGACAAGGAAAGAGTGCAAGGACTGTAAGAGCCTTGATTGACTCAGGTGCAGCCACTAGTGCTGTTAAATTGTCTTACTGTCAAGAGTTGCAATTAACTGTGAATCCTGTGGAAGCATATCTCATAGGATTGGGAGGCGTGGAAACCCCTTGCATGGGCGAGGTGGAGCTTCCCCTCTATATTCGCGATGAGGCAATGACAGTTAAAGTACTAGTATGTCAAGATGAGGACCTCACTGAACCCCTTGTCTTGGGTCAAGACTGGATCTATGACCAAGCAGTCAACTTAAACCTAAGAAGTGGACTTCTTCAGGTATGGGCGAATCAGACTAGAATTACAATGGAGTTAAATAATGGAGCACTCAAGGAACTAGGAAAGGCATAGACTCCTGGTCCCTCCAGGGGTACACATGAAGTTGACCATGCTGTTCTTGTCCAAGGCTATGTGATACAGAAGAACGAAGATCTCAAAGAAGGAGCCAGAACCACAATGGAACTCCCTTCTTTTCCAAAGGCCAGAAGGAGGCAGCAACTAAGGGCAGATCAATCACTCAAGATTCTCCAGGCGAGAGACCAAAAGAATGCGCGAGGCAGAACAACTCAGCCGATGAAACAAATGTGGGTGCGGAAAGACGAGCTGCCGGCCGTAACTAAGTCGCAACAACGGTCTCAACTTCCTATTAGTAATCGACGACTTGATGCTAATACGAGGACTCCTAAAACCTCTGTTGAGAAAGTGAAATCCATTTGGGTACCCAAGAAGTCGATGAAGGCCGACCCACAATCAAGACAAATTTGGGTGCCTAAGGCTTGCTTGCGGGCTCAACTAACCCCACACAATTCACATCATACACGACAGGGTTCACGCGCTCAAGCAGCCGCCACCCACTCTTGTCTGATACACTCGAACACACTGCCACCTAGAAGCACGCACAGACTCACTCGTAAATGGGTCCCAATGACACAACATCTCCCAGCAGAATTACTCATGCAACCCTCCCGAATCTCCACAAAACCAAGACCAAAAGCCATCCATGGTGTTTGGCAACCTAAGACTTGTAATAAACCCCCCGACCCCAATCTGTGAATTCATCTCCACTTACTAACTGCATTAGTCAGACAGTGCATCTTTCCATCTACCTCCTAGGACTATCCAGATATTAACTACGCACACTGTCATCGTGCACTCACTGACCACTGACTCATCATCTACCTCATGTTAATGTTGTAACGAGGCAACCACGGGTTTATTCTGTCCATTACAATGTTAACACATGGTTCTATATTCTCAGAGAACCAACAAGCAAGCAGGGCCATGGCAGAAGCCAGAGGTGCCAGTTCTCACGCCGGATCCAGTGCACAGATTGTGGATATAGAAACACTCCTCCTCGAACCACATCTCACCGAAAGACCACAAGAACTTCAAGCTGTGCATGTACTCCCAGTTCAGGATCCTCCCCAGGGGCACACCTCTCAAGTGGGCAAACACGCTCATTGGTTTAGTGATGTTGCAGGACCATTGGGTGATGGAACCTATTTTTGGGAAGCTGAATTGGAGTTTAATGGTAAATGGGGACGCTACCATTTTTTCACGCGCGAATTTGAGAGCTATCAGAATGCCGAAGTCATGCGTTCAGTATGGACCAAAGCTGGCCTGGACAGTTATTTCAGGGCCCACTTACCGAAGCCATATTTCTTACGTTGTTCTTATCTTATCAGTACCATCACTCCTAGCAGGGCCAAGGGAGGCGACATCACTTTTGTGTTACCCTCACTATTGCCAGGCCACGAACTTAAAAGATTCAAACTGACTCTCAATCTGGTACGAGAAGCATTGGGCATGTATGGTATGCACATTCCTACTGAAAAGGAAACAATGGTTCCAGGCAGAATGAAACATAAAGATCTCAATAAGCTGAAGGATATGGTCGCAATGACACCGACCATCGCTCTTCACCTACGGACCGTCATGCAGCATTTCGCTTTCCCTGCCCAGGAAAGATTCACCATGCCCCCAAAGAAGATATGGTTTAGCTTGTATTTGGCAGAGACAGAAAACCTCCCTATCAACGTACCACATTGGATCATAGATCAGATTCACCTAGCCCATCAACGGTGGAACAAGAAGCAGAAAAATGTGCTTCACGGATGTTGTGCTCTAACCAAGATAATCTATCGATGTCTAGCCTATGATGTGCCTATTCAGCGGGCACTCGTATGGTCCCGGGCCCAGGAATTCCAGAGAAGGCTATCAGCGGCAGGTCCTCCATCAAAGAAGATGAGAGGGGGAGTCCAATTACCCTGCGCTCAACCAAGGGGAGCCACCACTACACCAAAGATTACCCCTCCCCAGACACGACGCATTAGACCATTCACCATTCGGCTACCAAGACCAAGTACAGAGGGACCCAATCTGGTGTTTCCACCCGTCCCATCGGACTTGGAATTTCCACAGGGCTTTACTCTCAATGATCTCATTGATGAAGAAGTGGCTAGACTAATCTACGACTCTAATCTCGAAACGGAAACAGAGCGAGCTCAGGAACCACAAACCCATACAACAACGTCAGCCCCCACCCAACCACAAGTTGTAGAAGTCGACGTCGATGAACAAGAGACCGAACAAGGGGAAGAAGCCTACGAAGAACAAGAGTATGATGAACTTTCAGAGTTAGCAAGTGCCCCCACGTATTCGGCACAAATAAAAAGACTATATCGAACCATGCAGCTAGTTCAAGAACAGCATAAAATGTCACTTGAAGCACGCAAGAAACTCATGAACCAATTGCTGGCAGAGGAAGGTGTGGATGATATGTTCATCGAGTCCATCAACCTACATGCAGATGCAGTAGGATTGGATGAGGCCATTCATGAGGCAATGGCCTACATTCACCGATTTGAGAAAAGAGTTCCCGCCCGTCCCATGAGGTCCGGGAAACAAATTCATATCAACGTATCAGCACCAGGAGATACAACGCAAACAGACGAACATCAGGAAGCACCACTGTCACCACCCTCCCCACCTCTCACTACACAACTCACTCCACCACGTGACACTATCGCCACCACGCCCACTATCACCACAATCGTCATGGGAATTCCACTCTCACCGGGACTCCAATTCGGGGGAGTCACTATGCCCACCTTCACCACTCTCTTCACTAACGTCACATCCACCCCACCCACGGTCCCCATCTACACGGTCACTCAAACATTTGACACTATGGAAACATCTCCTGCCACAGCACCACTCCCTTCCCCCATGCAACCTTCGTCCCCCATACCCCCTCCACCCACATCTCCACTTGACTCCACATCATTCACAACTCCCTTTCCCGTCCCCATTCCCCCTGCATCTACATCTCTCCCTGCATCATTTAATGTAAATAGTATATTTCTAGCTTTAAATCAATGTGTCTATCAACTTTAGAACGAGTATCGAGCTCTCGACGATCGTTATCATCAAGTGATCACTACCAATCAGAAACTTCAGAGCCGCCTCATAGCGATCGAGGAAGAAAATGCAGAACTCAACCAACATTCCACCACGCTCGAACATGCCCACCAAACACTCCTAGAAACTCCCCAACCATCACAACAGCCGGGCACCAAACAACTCGAGGCCTTGCTAGAAGTACACCAAGCTGATAATCTCAGAGTCCGGCGTAACTTGGCACTCCTCAGAAAACACATGGCCACCGCCCTTGAAGAGAACAAGAGACTACAGTAGCAAAATGAGGCAAATCTAGAAGCAGCAATGGAAGGCTCTCCCCACGAAATTGATCCAGAGCAGTTTAAAGCCGTACCCTCAGAGACAATGAAGACCATCTTGGAAAGCTATGCGGATCTATTAGATGCTCATGATGAGTTGGAAAGGGAACGTGATGAGCTACGCGGCCAGCTCAAGGAACAGGAGGCTCCAACCAAGGTAATAGAACTGGCCTCGACTTCAGAGGAAGTGAAGGCATTGATAGAACAGGTGGTTGAGCTCCAGAAAAAGTTACTAGAGTATGAAAGGCAACCCTCTCCAGTTATAGAACCTGAGCCAGAAGACTTGGTTCCCATTGAGGTAGATGATTCGTACGAGGAACCATACGTTCCTATGCCAATGCCAGGCGGGCAACAAACCTCAGAGGGAATGGATACTTTAGAAGTGGAAGCACTTGAATGGCTTCAGTCATTAGAGAAGACAGCGAACACCCACGATGAACGAGTCGCAATACAGATCCAATCATTAGCCAAATTAGAAGACACTGTCATCAAGTCCGAGTATTTCAGACGTATGTCCCATCACAGGTGGATAGGGACCAATGATGATCAATATGTGCCATATTGCATATTATTGGCTGATTACAATGCAGAGATCCAACGACAATGTGGGAAAGCCCCCACCTTTGCCACCCAGTTTGGCCCCGACGATATACCAGAGAGTGCGAAAAGAGGATCTATTCATCAACCCACTTGGAGGATCCGTCTCTTGGAGACTTATCCTGAAATGGTACGAACCTGGAATAACATGCCCCTCTTTATTAAGTACAATCCTTGTTATACCCCAGTCCTACGAAGACGCACATGGCCCGAATTCACCATTGCTGTCAAGAACATCAAAGGCTGTGCCAAGTGGCTAAATTATGTTTATCTAGCACCTCCACGAGGACCTCCCACTGTAAATTACATGATTTCTACTATCAGGCACTGGAGCACTCGACTACGCAATACACCCGATGTGATGGCACAAATGTGTATGAAAATATTTGAATTAATGCTGATCACATTCAGGACCTTTAAAAACATTAAGGATCCCCACTTCTCAGGAGCAGGCTTCGTTACAGGCAACCAAGACCTAGTTTACGACATGAGCACCACCCCATCAATCAAAGTAATATATGCTTGGCACGCCAGAATAAAGTACCTCCCAGCTTGTTTTAAACAGACTTTCGAGGAGATGTTCATAATAGGATTCTAGGAATATCACTCAAAAATTTTTGTACCCAGGCCTTCACATCTCCTCCACTTATTTGCTGTGGAGAGAACCATACATTCAGAACAACTGCGGGTGCCACACCCGGACGTACCAGGACCAGTGAATTGGGACGCATTATTAACAGATCTAGCACGGGGGCTCAGATTAGAAGAACATCACCTCGCCTCCGACGTCGTCCAATACTACGTTCAACGAACATCTAGACAAGGGTCTGTCAGGGGTGACAGACGCGAGAGTGGGGGGGGTGTTGGCAGTAGTCAGGGAACCGAAGGAGCCACAACACGAAGAGAGTCAGAGCGAAGGGACATCACAAGCAGACATGGCAGTCAAAGAAGATCTGGCAAGTAGGCCACCTAAATTTTTCAGACATCAAGGAGTTGACACACAAGAAGAAAGAGCAAGTAGGGAGCTCAAAGGTATGTATGACAAATCAATAGAGAAAACCCCTACACAAATAGTGATTTTCATCACTAAAAACCATTGTAAATATCATTTCGTATTTTTGTAGCTCCATTTTGTGCAAGCCAAGGAGTCCTGGAGCTTGAGGAGCTTTAGAAGTATCTACCTGCCAATTTTCATATTTTTTACATCTCGTTTGAGCCCTCTAATAAGCCCTGGAACCTAATTTTTAACTAGGCCGGACACTAGGTCTGAACAGGGCCAAAGCTAGTCAAAAACTATAAAAGGAGCTAGAGAGCTCATTTTTGAGGTTATATTGTAATTGAAATGAACTTGTAAGAGCTTTTTGAAAGTAATCTAAGAACTCCATTGCTTCTCACTCTCTATCTTGCCGTGTGTGCGCGTGTGTGTGTATGTGTGTGCATGCTTGTGTGCTTCTCACTCACGCACTTGTGCCTCCACTTGCTCGAGGTCTTCATACCATCCTCACGTCTTCCCGAATTGACATTAAAGGAGGTGCTACTCATCACTGAGCTACAATAGGCACAAAAGTTTGCTCAAGGCCTTTAGACACAAAGTCATGAAGTGTCCTTGAGGGGAAAAGTCTTTTTGGATAATTACAAAATCTTCCTTCGGCAATTTTCCAATGTACTTTGCCAAGGAAGAGCAACTAGCATAGGCAACCCGGTCACCACCACTCCTTGCTATGAATTTATCGACTTCAATTTCTTCCTACACATAGACATTTATTGAGTACAAATATGAAACATACTCAATCATAAATGTCATTAGATACTTACATCTTGTAGCCTATCTTCATCCTCTCCTCTTCCCATTGCATCTAGTGGAATAGAAGAGTGAGCCGTGCCAATTTTCTCCACAACAAGGGATGTTGGAATCTTCTTCTCCAAAATTCTTTCCCTTCTTTTTGCCATATCCTCTTTAGTGGCATTTTGGTTGGTATCACTCAAAATATCCTTGCATACAAATGCAATGGCATCTGCAACTAAGTCACGAGATGGAATGGTTGATTTTTCAATTCTTTCACAAGCGTTGTCCATGGGAACATCTGAGCTTGAGCAAAAAATACTTAGGCATTCATCAAGGAATAGAACCAATGCCTTCTCAATATCATGTAAAAACAAAAATTCTTCTCCATCAACAAGCACCATGGAAAACATTTCCATCTCTAACTCTACTAGAGTGGGTTCTAAGGGCTCCAAGTTGGAGAGTGGATCGTTTTCTAAACTGCTCGCTTCCTTCAATTGGTCCACTATGTCGTGGGGAAATTGTCTTTGAATTTTTTGACTCTCTTCTAATAAGTTGAGAGCTTTTGTTTGTAGTTCCTTTTTATCATCTTGGAAACCCCCAGTAACAAGATGGGGTAGGTCCACGGGTGTAGGTTCGAGCTCCTCATTGACAAAAAATATTGTTGTTGCAACATAGGGTATATATTCTCTTCCCATCTTCCTATTCCTATTTAATTTCTTAATTAATGGCACTGTGTCATCTAACAAGTGCAGTGCATGCTCAATAACAACCATGAAATGCTTTAAGCACTTTGCAAAGGCCTCATCTCCTTTATGGATGAAAAAAGTATGTCAGAGGGAACCCATTTACACTCATATGTTGGAATATCTATGACATATTATAAGATATAGAATTCCAAGAAATCAATAATCTCCTCAAGCACATCAGAGTTCAACTACAAGTCCATAGGAATGGCAAGTGAAAGTACCGCAAAACCAAATATCTTTAGCAAACACCAAAAATTTCCCAGAAGGACCTTCAAATCCCCAAAGTTAGAAACATATGAATTCCCAAGTTCGAGATGCCATCACTAATGATCCTAATAGGACATTTCTCTTGCACTCATAATGAGTTCTATGCATCTCGAGTAAGCATACTAGCGCCACATTACAAGGCCATGCATGAGGCACCACAATATCATTATACTACTAAGTGAGCACATTTCCGTCATGGGAAATAGGAGACAACATGTACCATAAATAATAAATACAAATTGCTTTGGCTATATCCTTAAAGTTTTCTATTTTCATTGTAGCTTAAGAAAAAAAAATATAATAACAAGACGAGGTATTATGTTCCTTACAGACTTGTAAGAGGGGACAAAACACACAGAGTGAACGATCCACAACAAGCCAACTTCATATTTGATACTAATCATTAAATACTTCAATTATAGATGGCTTCCTCAAATTCTGAAGGCACCAAGAACACATTATTTGATTCTAAAGCTACACATGAAGATGACGTATTGGAGTATCCTTTGGAATCTGCTATTAAAGCAAGGGGACATTGGTTCAGAGATGATAACCTGGCAAGTGAAAACTTGTTTCTCATCACCATAAAGATCATGGACAAAGAACACCAATTCCCAATGATGACCCAAGATTTGAGAATCTTACATGAGATGCCAAGCGTAGTGAATGTGTGGACTCAAGTTGGAATTGAGGCCTACTTGAAGCTTCCAATTTACAAACTAGAATTTCAATGATGCACACAAGTTATAAATACCTTGCATCCTGCTCTTGATAAGCCATCGGTCCCTCAAGCCATGGTATTAGATCACAACGAGGGATCTCAAACTATCCGATTCACACATGAGCTCATCAAAACAGCATTTGGCTGGATAGTGGATGGTCTTACAGCCCTGAAGGATGAATGCCATGAGGCAAAGAAAAGAACCTTCTTTGACATTAATGGAATAGAAATTGAAGAAGAAGTCTGATTGGTGCATCAACACTTTTGTTTTCCAAATATGCAAAGATATACAGCTTCGCAAAAAATCATAGTACAATTGTTATCTCATGCTCTCAAGCAAATTGGAAATCAGATCATATGACACCCTAGATTCAAGAGTGAATCTTGGAAGCCAAAAAGAAGTGGGGCCACAAAAAGTTATTAAATGAAAGTTCAGCCCTAAGACTACTCATATATCAAGCATTGAACATGAAAGAGTGCTTATAGCCTATGATCTCCAGAGTTGAAATGGCAAGGTATGTGAAGGCGGCTACAGTACCAAAGAAAAGGAAGGGTGGAACCCTAGTGGAGGAAGTTGATACAAGCTCCAAAATGACTATGAGAGGTGCAAAAAGAGCTCGTCTGGCGGAAGCATCACAAACACCACAATCTAAAAGAACACATGATTTTCCTAAGGTGCTTATAACTGTCACACCAAGTATTACAAGAGGAGGCCTCTCTATAGCATCAGAAGCCACACATGTCCACATGAGAGGTCAAGTCGATCTTACGGTACAGGGTCACCAATACCATCAAGCGGGAACACAAAAATCAACACAAGGAGAAAGAAATGTGTCTTACCAAGACCGGTATAAAGAATTGGGACTAGATGATTCTAGTTCAGAGAGTGAGTCATCACATGATCATGACACGCTTAACACGAACATTCAAATTGATGAACACATGGGAGAAGACTAGGAGGAATTCAACCAAGTCCAGCAATCGGTTGTAAAGGAGGAAGAACAAAGAGAACAACCTCAACCTTTGCATGAAGCATCAGTAGTCGAAGAGCATATAATACAATTAAATGAGCAAATGAGGATGTCCTTCAAGGAAGCATCACCTCCCAAATGCAGAACTATTATACATCCAAAGATGGAACCAAAAAGCATTGAGATACAAGATCAAGAAGAAACTATATTACCTATATGGGTTGTGGTTGAGCCCTCATCCATCGACACGGTGGTCGACTCTCTTATGAGGCCCTCTCAAGAACTAGCAATGAAAGATTCCACCAACCCCATTGAGGAAGGTGAACCACATATTCACCTCCACATAAAGCAACTGCACCAAGACACATTACATGTGGCACAAGGTAAATCTGTACAAACAAGAGAAGAGCCAATTATCTCGAAAACTTGGCTAAGTGTCAATGTAAATCAACTAAAACTTGTCATGAGAAACATGACAAGCACTACAATGATAGCTCAAAACATCTTGATGGACAAGGAAAAGGAAAAAGCAAAACCATTTGAGGCACAAAATCAATTCCAAAACCTAAGTGAAGAGCTTTCTGGCAACAATATAGCCACGCAAAAGGAACTTGTTCAAAAGACAGTAGAATTGGCAAGAAAGATAGAAGAATGCAATCGTGTACAGGAAGAAAATGTATTGCTAAAAAGCAACATACAATGACTACATGTGTGTTGGTACTCCAAGATGAACTGAAAACATTGAAGGGCAATGTATGAAGCCGAGAAAATGAGGATGCTCAACCACAGCAAACTACTCGAAAGTCAGATCAAAGTATATATGGACAAGGCCGATAACCTTTGTACGAGAAATAAAGAACTAATGAACTCTATTCTATTGAATCAGCCATTGGAAAGCAATGTTGACATAAGCATACAAGAATTACAGGACAAGTTATCAGTATTGGAAGAACAACTTACCAAAGAAAAGAGAAAACAAGTAGAGATAGAGACCACATATAAAGCGAAAGCCAAATCATGGGAGTTTAAATGGAATGAAGTAGTACACAAGTACATGGAACAATGCAACGAAGATGCGGATCAGGTAAAAACTATCTATCAAGCAAAGGCAAGAGTGGAGGAGGAGCTCAAGGTTAGTAAACATGTAAATGAAGAGAAGGATAAAATCATAGTAGAGCTCAGGGCACAATTTGACAAGACCAAGAACTTGGGGACACCAGTAGTGCAAACATCCATGATTGCTACTGACGAGACTGAGGTATGCCCTCTTTCTCCCCAATCGTTCATTCACCAATAACGGAACAGAGTATGGAGGAGTATGATGATCACCCAATGCCATATGCTACAGAATTAAGTTAGAAAGAGCGCACACTACTAGTTTCTGGACTTACTAAGAACTTTGAAAATGAAGTTGTAAAAGTCATGAAGGAGGCTCAAATCAAGAGCAAAGATTTAGAGGCAATCATCAAGCCCTTCAACCTCCCATACAGAATTATAAAAGAACAAACTCGAAAGTATATTAAAAATACTATAGGTAACAATCTGGATGAGTAGTTAAATCTTAAACCAAATACCTTTCAGTACACTCAATAACAGTTTTAAGCAGCCGATCCTATCTGGCAAAGGAATTTTTGGGAAAGAAATCCAACATTGTGGGTGCACTGGTAGGAGGCACCATATTTATTACAAGTTAATCAAGCATTTTGTCCTGTGCCACGTCGATCCTACTGGCCAAGTTTGGGAATTACAAAGTCAAGGTAAACTAATTAAACAGTGGCTTAATTTTCCATTATTCTTGAGCCCAACCCACAATTATTTGCCTACAGAAGAGTACATGATCAAAACAATCGAATTTTGGTTATCTCAGTATGCAAAAGTCCTTGACCTCATTATCAAATGACTAACAAAATACTCAGCATGATTCTAACTATACTCAGAGTACTCAAGCATGTAGAGTATACATTTTTGAACTTTATTTGCATCAATCAAGGTGCAAACGTTTTCGTATATGATCTTTCTGCCATGCCAAGTAGACTAACCATCATGGCCTTTTTACTCGTGAATAATGCTTTTGCCTACCACATACATGCAAACTTTTGAAGAAGCCTATTGGAGACCTCTAAATCTCCAAAGTCTTGATCTATACTGATTTAAGAGCACTTTTATATCAGTTATAGACCAAAGTTTACAAAAATGTTACCTTAATTTATCAGGTCTTCCACTATCACTTCTTTGAGTGAAAATTTTTCTTCTTCAAGAAGTCTGCTTCAAAGATTGACTTCATTACCTACACATATCTTTAGATTTCTTCAATCTAATGATATATATAGCTTCACACTACCTTTGCACAATCATATCAACCATTAGTGCTTTGATCATTAAGATCAAAAGTATGTCAGAAACTATCTTCCTGAACAAGCGAGTTTGACATAGTCAACTTCTAAGGTTGATTTCTCACATCACAAGTCTTGTGTTGCTAAATGCTTTTATCCATAGCTTCCTTACCTTCTAACTTAGATTTTGAATGCTCACTCATCAAAAACGTTACATTGTGCACTGAGATCCAAGTAAATCGTTAACACGAAAAAATGCGTGACTCTGAGAGGTCTACCTACAGACTTTACATATACATGTTCCTATTTATCATACTCATAGCATGAAAGGAATTAAACCATGAAAATTTGAACATAGCTTCATTAGCTTCTAGATTAGATGTGTACAAAAGATCAATTCCAAAGCTCTTCAATAAGGTCTTTAACCATATCACTTCTTTTGCCGCCTCTACCATTCCTTTATAATCAGCTTCTATGGATGACAAAGCAATTATATGTTGCTTCTTTGAGCACCAAGAAACTAACTTATCTCCAATGTAACAGAGATAGCCATGAGTAGACTGTCTATCATCTGAATCACCTCCCCAATCTGCATCACTAAACACTTTGATTCTTGTGTCAAAAGTAAAACCATAATACAAACCTTCACTCAGAGTTCCCTTGATATAACTGAGTTCCCTTTGAGATACAATCCAATGAGTCTTCTTTGGACAATGCATAAATTGTGATAACACACCCACTGTATATGATAGGTCTAGTCTTGTCAAGGTAGCATAGATCAGACTACCTACCAAACTCTGATATTTCTTCATGTCATTAAATTCTTCACCTACATATCTGCTCAATTTGTGACTTACCTCCAATGGTGTGTTTGAAGGCTTGCAATCTTCCATGTTGAACTTGACCAGAAGATTCTTCAAGTATCTCTCTTATGTAACATATACTCCATGTTGAGTATACACAATTTGCATTCCTAAGAAGTAAGATAAGTTTCCCAAATCACTTATATTAAACTCCTTCTCTATTTGTTTCTTAAGCTCCTTGATTCCTTGAGCATCTGTACCTGTGACAATAATATCACCAACATAAATACACATGTATATATACCCATCTTCACTTTCCTTCAATAGCAAGCTACTACTGCTTTTGAAGCTTGATATCCACATTCATTCAAGAACTTAACAAGCATGTAATTCCATGCTCTTGGAGCCTGCTTCAAACCATACAAAGCTCTCTTGAGATTACACACATAATCTGATCCAATTGAATCCATGAAACCCTCTGGTTGCTCCATGTACACTTCATCTGCAATATATCCATTTAAAAATGCATTCTTCAAATCTAATTGTGACAACTTCCATCCTTTATAAGTAGCAATGGCAATTAGAGATCTAATTGTAGACATCTTAGCAACTAGACTAAAGGTTTCATCATAATCTACCCCATAAGTTTAGGCATAACCTTTAACCACAAGTCTAGCTTTGTATCTAGATACCTCACCATTTGCAAACCTTTTTGTTTTGTACACCCACTTACATCCAATCACCTTCTAGTTCTTTGGTCTTGGCAGCAATTCCCATGTTTCATTTTCAAGTAGAGCATCATACTCTTCTTGCATTGCCTTATCCCAATCCTGTTTACCTTTAGCTTCTTTATATGTGGTTGGATGTTCTTTTGTCTTCACAATATAAGCATAATCTTTTGTTGTAAAGAAGGATGTGTCATAGCTATACTTGATAGGTTCTTTTCTTTGTCTCAAAGATCTTCTGACCTTTGCACTTCTTGAAGTCTCAGCCACATTTGATTCTGGATCAAATCTTGGCCTATCTTCATCATTGCCCTGCAATTTACTTTTACAATCAACATCATCAATATCTTCTTCATACACTTTTACTTTGGTCCCTCCCTTTCCTTTGTACTTCTTCAACATCTGCATAATCATTTGTTAACCCTCGATACCATGTGCTTTGCTCATCAAATGTAACATCTTTTGTAATAATAAATTGCTTTGTAGATGGACTCCACAATCTATAACCCATTTGTCTATCATCATACCCAATAAACACATACTTCTCTACTTTGGATTCTTGCTTATGTCTTAATTCTGAAGGAACATAAGCATATGCTAAGCATCCAATTACCTTACAATGATCAAGAGTAGGTTTCTTACCCCACCATGCTTCATAAGGTGTTCTACCATCCAAACCTTTACATGGTAACCTATTCACAAGGTATGCTGCAGTGTTGATAGCTTCTGCCCATAAGTATTTTGGACAATTCTTCTCTTTCATCATTGATCTTGCAAACTCTACAAGAGTTCTATTTCTTCTTTCTGCAACTCCATTTTGTTGAGGGGAATACCTCCAAGTTACTTCTCTTTTTATACCTGCATTCCACAAATAATCATCAAACTCTTTAGAAAAATACTCTCCCCCTCCATCTGATCTCAACCTTTTGAGCTTTTGTCGTGTAATCCTTTCTGCATAAGCATAATAACGCTTGAATGTCTTGAACGCTTCTGATTTTTCCTTGATTACATAAAGTGTAATCCACCTTGTTGCATCATCAACAAACAATACATAATATCTGGATCCATTTATGCTATAGTCCCTTGAAGGACCCCACACAGCCATATGAACCAACTCAAGCATGTTTGAGTACTTGTATCTTGACTTATTGTATGACCTTTTGTGTGCTTTACCTAGTTAGCAAGCTTCAGAATTGTACACCATGTGTTGACCTTCAACACTTGACAATCCAAGCACTACATCATTCTTAGACATTTCCTTTATGAATCTCTCATTAAAATGACATAGCCTTTTATGCCATAGGTCAAGCCGAGACATCTTTTGACTTCCATAAGTAAACAATGTATGTCCCACATTACCTTGGACCTTGAGAGTAAAAAGCCTTCCTTCCTTTTTACCTCCAATGATGCTTCTATATCCCTGATTTAGATCTTGCACATAAACACCATCATTTGTGAATCTGACTTCATATCCCTTCTCCACAATTTGTCCTACACTTATCAAGTTTTTAGGAATAGTAGGAACATAATGTACCTTGCTTAAGAGTGTGCTTCCACTCTTTGTCTTCACTGATCCAATGCTTTTCACTTTATGCTTGGTGTTATCTTCTGTTTGAACTGTATGTCCATTCACCTTTGCTTCCATATCAGTCATCATTGATATGTTGCCATTGAGTTGATTGCTAAATCCTGAGTCAATATAGAACACCCTTTGATCCTCTCCTACTACTTCATGTGTTGCATTCAAGATGAGTGTCATAGCATCCTTCTGATCTGATGCATAATTATATTAGTTGTTGTTGTAGGACTAAGATTGAAAGCTTCTTCCACCTCCTCTAGCATATGATGTCCTACCACCTCTTCCTCTGAAGTTACCTCTTTGATTTCTGCTTCCTCTACCTCTTTGATTGAAACTCTGATTATGATTTTCACCATTTTGCATTTTATACCAACAATCATTTGCCAAATGATTTGTTTTGCCACAAATCCAACAAGCATTAGTATTATCTTTGTTCTTACCTCCTCTTCCTTTACCTCTGAAATTCATCTTTCCTTTTGTGAAATTAGCTTGACTTGAAGATCCTTCATCATCAGTTGACTGCTTTCCTTTGCCATTATTTTTCTTGTCCTTCGAGTACATAGCTTGACTTACACTCCTATCATTATCTCCCTTAATGTCCTACTCAAATGTTAGCATGTGTCCTAGCAATTGATTAAGATCAGGAGTAAAATGATCTAATGACAATTCTATAGACAATATGAAAGGCTTCCATTTCTCATCTCCTCTCAGACGTGTAAGTATTTGTCTTAACAACTTATCCTCTTCAATTTCTGCATCTACTACTCCCAAGCTATCTGCAATATCTTCATCTTTGCCACATAATCAAAAATTGATTGTGAGCTCTTCTTCTTGAAGGTTGTGAACTCAGCCCATAATGAGGACTTCCTTGACTTGGTTGTATTTTCAAAATGCTCTTCCAAAGCATTCCACACATCTGTTGCACTTTCTAATCCTCTAATATGAGGTAGAAGATAATCATTTACAGCCATGTAAATGGTGCTCTTAGCTTGAGCATCCTTCCTCATCCAGCTCTTCAAATCTGCAAGTTGTTCCCTAGTTGGAACACTAGGATCTTCAAACTCAGGCTTTTCTTCTTCTCCTGTGATGAATGCCATCAACTCTTTGCTCATGAGGTGTGCCTCCATCCTCATGGACCAAGCTTCTCTGTCTGCAATTACTAAGATTTATGGTGATATAATGTACCTTGGATATGAAGCTTTAATCCTTCTTGATCCTTTCAAGCTCAATCTTCACTCTTCTACAGGTTGTCTTCAAAACTTTGAACTTGTTCACCTTCAATTTGAAGAGACTTCAATATCTACAACAGCCGGGACTTCCAATGCTCTTACTTCACTTGTATTGCACCTTTTGCTCTAATACCACTGTTGAAGACCTTTTAATCTCCAAAATCTTGGTCTTTATTGATTTAAGAGCACCTCTATATCAGTTATAGACCAAAATTTACACAAATGTTACCTTAATTTATCAAGTGTTCCACTATCACTTCTCTGAGTAAAAGTTTTCTTCTTCAAGAAGTCTGCTTCAAAGATTGACTTCATTACCCACACATATCTTTAGATTTCTTGAATCTAATGATATATATACCTCCACGCTATCTTTGTGCAATCATGTGAACCATTAGTCCTTCAAAAGAATCATTAAAGCTTTGATTTGATCATTAAGATCAAAAGTATGTCAGAAACTATCTTCATGAACAAGCGACTTTGACATAGTCAACTTCTAAGGTTGATTTCTCACAAACAAGGCCCCTGTTGGTAAATGCTTTTATCCATAGCTTCCTTACCTTCTAATTTAGATTTTGAATGCTCATTCATAAAAAACTTTACACTGTGCACTGAGATCCAAGTAAAACATTAACACGAAAAAATGTGTGACTCTGAGAGGTCTACCTGGAGACTTTACATATACATGTTCCTATTGATCATACTCATAGCATGAAAGAAATTAAACCATGAAACTTTGAACATACCTTTATTAGCTTCTATATTAGATGTGTACAAAAGTTTTCCTAATCCACATGATCAGGCAGAGAGAAATCAGAGAAAGACTCGATGGTAACTTTTGAAGATGACTCTCTACACATCTATCTCTTAGACACGTCATCTAATGACTCGCACATATTTCTTACATTATTGACTTATATGCATATGATTCTAGACTCATCCCTCATCTATTACATATACCTTCTCATCCAAAGGATCATCTATATCCATTTTACAAGATTTCTCAACTAATGTACATATGTGTACAAACTATATCTCTGAGATCTCTTCACTATCTCCAATGACTTCTTTGAATCCATTCTGATCCTTGAATTGCTTCAAGATCTTTATAATCATCAATTTTGGATTGCTTTGTTCCAACAAAGCCTTCTTTATCGTATTTTTTGAGATTGATTAAAAAATCTCCCTGAAGATATCTGCCAATCTAAATGCACGATTAGTCTCTTACGAACTAAGCTTTTTTGTTGATTATCTGCGACCACCACATGACGGTGTCAGGTCTGAAAAATGGAAGCAACTAATGATACATGAAGCCAATCTGCTAAGCCAAACAGAGCAAAAGGTATATAAGACGTACTCCCATCGACTATCAAAGCGTGCCCGGGACGATAGAGTTTAGGAGGGGGGACATGTGGTAGGAGAGACAGGAGAATCCAACAAAAGAAAGCCCCGCAAGGGCACACATCAAGCTACAACACCAAAGGACTAGGTCTCGAAGAGTGGAAACAAAAAATTACAACAAACAAGACCTTTCAGGGGGAGATTGCACACAACTTCCTCATCCACTGGATGTGTGCACCTGAACCTTTGAGGTCTCCACTAAGTGCGCGGTGTAAAGAAGTAAACAGACAAGAGCAATACAATAGGGTTAGAGTTATGAAGACAAAGTAATATCCAAAGAACAAAAGTTAGCTGGAACAAGTTCAAACAATTTATCAAAATTAGAGAAGTTTGGAAATGGGCGGCTGGTATTAGAAAAAATGACTCAATATGGTTTCCGATCACCGATATTAGGTGTCTGACTTCCTGGGACCTTCAAAAAGCTAAGAGGCTCTAGATTAGGGTTTTAGACAATGAAAACACCTCTCAAAACCAGAAACAGACCAATGGATCAACTTTGAAGACATAGACCCTGAAATAGGAGTGAACTATGAAGAATGGACTCTCCTTCAGGGTAGATGCATCGCCTGGGAATGATCCAAAACCGGACTCCTCATTGGGCAAAATCTACCATGCCATGAGGGTCTCATTTGGCACAATGGAAATTGCTTGCCCAAAATTCCTAGAACTCTTGAGAACACGAACTATCATATCATGCTTAAGAAAAAGTGGTGCTTGACTTGGACTAGGCTATGCTAGGATTTGAAATTCATGTCTATCTAGCACTCCCTCATCGAGATAAAAAATTCAGTGCTCATATGGTAAATTCCACACTATGGTATTTGGATCAAACTAAAGGCTAGCAAAATTTGTGGTGCTCAACCGTGGTGCAAGCGTTGCCATCACAACATTGAGGATTTGGTTCACATCTTGTTTGCTTGCCCCAAGTCTCTCTTGCTCTGGCAAACCCTGGGGAAGATTTTGAGATTGCAGGAGCAAATCACTTGGAAGCAAGCACTTTTGGGTGAAGCAATGGCCTTCTCCATGGCATTGTGGAATTCTATAAGAGGGGAAACCCTCTGGAAGATTTGGAGGGAGTAGTGTGCCTACAATTTTGGACACCCTCCTAAAGAATGGTCGATCCAGAAATCGTTGTTCCACCTTGGCAAAATAATCTTCAGCTACAAAAGGTCCCCACCCTTTAGGCATCATAAAGTGTTTTACATCCAAAACAACAAGCTTATATCCAAGTGGGCCCCACATATGGGGGACGAGAGGGTTATTAACCTCATTTGCAACACACTCTAGATCCACAAGTTCTGCCCCTGCTTTGTGGGATTCGGAAGGTCCCGAGGGCACTAGTACCATTCGCTTGTATCTTTTTCTTCATTATTAATTAAAGTCTAGGAGATTAGGCCACCGTCGAACTTCCTTTTGATAAAAAAACAATTATCTCATGCTTGATTTATTAGCATAACTTGTGCAAGGCTTCATATGATCAACCTCTTGTAAAAAATCCTTCACATTTATCTTTGTAAAAGTGGTTCATATCCACGTGGAGTTAGGAAGCTCTAAAATCATGAATCATTTGGTTTTTGAGTGATGAGGGAATTTATCCTATACTTTAGGTAGATGTTTGAATTTGAATTAAAACTTTGGCTCCAAGTATAACTATAATAAGAGGATAAAAACGACCTGCATGCAATCTCACACCTATGAGATCATCTTGAAGGACATTCATTGTGAAGTGAGAGCTTATCTCATAGCTCATTCACCTCTCGCACATTGAGCAATGTATGATTGCCAATGACATTGTATTTGTATGTGATTTAATACGTATATGATCATTACATTCTCATTTCACTTCTCTGTTATAACTCCATCATAATAGTGATCTTCTCAGAGCTTGTTCTCAGTGCTTAGTTGATCATTTCTTTTGATTTAAAACGTAGTAGACTCACCATATTTTCTATTATAGAGCTACAAAATTTCAATAGCATTGCTTCTCGGGATCGTGAGATATTGACATATCTTTGCTCACTGGTCTATTGATTGTTGGAGCCCATAAATGTCGGGATGATGCTATGCTTTTCTAAACATCTTTCTCTGTGTGCAGTCCATCATTTTTTATGAAATCACTCATGATTGATAGCTTACTAAGTTAATTAGAGTTCCTCAATAGCACTTAAGCCATTTTCTACTGTGCTCAGAGATGTGTTCAAAACATTGAATAGGTGTAGGAACTAAAATAATAAGTTTTTGTTATTGGATCAACTCCCTACCTATTTATTTTGATCCATTGATTAATGGATCATCTTACAAGCAACATATATGATTATTTGTGATCATTAGCTAGCTAAAGAGGCTCATTATACTCTCCGTCCATCACGCTTAGCAGGTGTGAAGCAGGATCTAGCAATACCACTTCATCTCTTGTGACTATCCACCATCTCCTCCAACAGTGGTATCCGAGCTACAACAAGCAAGATGGGAGATGGATTTCCATCCTTCATTGACAAATTGGACAGAAACAACTACTCAGCATCGTCATTAAGGATTGAAGCCTACCTTAAAGGGAGAAGTCTATATGGATCCATCTTAGGAGATGAAGAGATGCCAATCTTTAGGAGCAAGCATCAACTTGCAAGGGAAGGGCAAGAAAGGTTTACCACATGGTGTGCAAAGGATGCTCTTGCCAGGTCATATCTACTAAACTCAATCTCTGATTTCTTGTTACCACATATTAGGAATTGCAAGTCCTCCCAACAAACTTGGGAAGTACTCTCATTAGTTTGTCCTCAAATACAAGAGCTAGGAAGAATGAGTTATGGATGGAATTTACAACTCTAAAGAAACAACCAAAGGAAGGAATGGTTGATTATGTAACCAAGATGAAAGATGTGGCTGACAAGCTTGCAAGCATTGGGGAGTATATAGAAGAAGAACATAGAGTGAGGTGGATCATTAATGGAATCAAGGCTCATGATAAGTGGGAGTCCTTCACCACAACAATGGATCTCTACATGGATATGCAAATACCTGACCTGAACACTTTCATGGGGAAACTCTTCACCCATGAGACAAAGCTTAATAAGAATGGTGACAACTCTAGATGTAACCAATCTTTTTCCCTTTGTATAGATAAGAAAAAAGCTAAGGATAAAGGTAAAAGCAAGAAGATGAAGAAGAGGCTAGTACCTCTCAAGCTAATTATGCAAGAAGAGGAAGAGGTGCTAGAGGAAGGGGCAGAGGAGGAAAGCAAGTTAGGGGGAAATGCAACAAAAATCAGCTTGCAACATTTGTGGTCTTAAAAACCACACCACAAAAGAGTGCTTCAAGAATACAAGGAATCAAAGGGGAAGAGGCTTCCATAGAGGTAGCTATGGGCAATCAAGAGGCAGATACAACAATGGTGGAAGCAACTACAACCATAACTACAATCAAGGCTACAACAAAAACAATTATCAAGGAGGTTTTAGGGGAAGAAGGGACTACAACAACTATACTGAAGACCAAGAAGATTCATTGATCATTATGAACATGCCATCTAAGCAAGGTAAAGATGATGAGCATCCTTTCTATATTGATTCAGGTTGTTCCAATCATCTGGCTGGAAATGTAGCTCTACTATCTCATCTTGAAGAACCCAAGGGGAAACATGAAGTACAAACAGGTAATGATACTAAATAGTCAAGAAAATTGGAAATGTCAAAACATCTGATGGTAGCATGAACCTTATGAGTAAAGTTTTGTATGTGCCAACTATAACAAAAAGCCTAATTAGTGTTGGGCAGATTGTTGAGAAAGTTTACAGGTGAGATTCACTAAGCATGGAGCATATGTGGAAGACCCCCAAGAAGGCTTCAAAAGGATTGATAAAGATGAGAAGTCTGATAGATTATTCACATTTTTTATTGAAGATACAAGGAACATAGCACTATTCAATTATAGAGATCAAACCTTATTTGAGTTAGAAATATGCCACAAAAGGCTAGGATACATATGAGAAAGAACTTTGAAGCAAATATGTAGGGATCAAAGTGCACTTGGCATTCCCAATGTGACCAAGCAACATATGATATACAAATGTGGAGCGTGCCGATTTGGCAAAGCTCACAGGCAACCATTCAAGAGGAAGGGATACATAGATGAAGACTATTTGGAGCTTGTACACATTGATGTGTGGGTTTCTAGCAAAGATCCATCAATCTCAGGTTCAAGGTACTATGTTTCATCTATTGATGATTACAATAGATGGACAATCCTTTATTTCATGAAGCATAAGGATGAGGTATTTACATGTTTCAAAAAGTACTTAGCACTAGTTGAAAACCAAACACAAAGAAGCTTGAAGAGAATGAGATTTGATGGAGGTGGTGAGTATTTTTCACATGAATTTGATTCATTTATATAGGAGAGAGGCATAAAAAGGGAAGTAACAACAAGATATACTCCTAAACTGAATGGAGTGGCAGAGATAAGGAACATGTTAATTGTTGAAGCTGCTAGGTCTATGTTGAATGAGAAGAAGCTACCTAATTACCTATGGGTAGAGGCTCTTTCCACAGCAACAATAGGCTCCCATCCAAATCCTTGGATGGTATGACACCCTATGAAGCATGGAATGGTAAGAGACCCTCATTAGACTAGTGTAAAATATTTGGGTGCATTGCTTATGCACACATTCCTTCACAAATTAGAGGGAAGCTTAACCCTAAAGCTGAGAAATGTATATTTATGGGTATCATCAGAACCAAAAGGGGTATAGGCTATACAATCCCACTAACAATGCATTTATAGTTAGTAGGGATGTAGTGTTTGATGAAAATAGTTCATGGCTCTTTCCACAGCCACAATAGGCTCCCATCCAAATCCTTGGAAGGTATGACACCCTATGAAGCATGGAATGGTAAGAGACCCTCATTAGACTAGTGTAAAATATTTGGGTGCATTTCGTATGCACACATTCCTTCACAAATTAGAGGGAAGCTTAACCCTAAAGTTGAGAAATGTATATTTATTGGGTATCATCAGAACCAAAAGGGGTATAGGCTATACAATCCCACTAAAAAGGCATTTATAGTTAGTAGGGATGTAGTGTTTGATGAAAATAGTTCATGGTTTGAAGATGATTGCAAGAAGTTCAAGTCACCATATGATTTGGAAAATGATTTTCCAACCCTCACTCAAGAAGATCTACACTTAGCAAAAGATATCAACTTAGAGGATGAAGAACAAATCGACTTCAAGGCTTGGAAATCAAGAGGCAAGATCAAACTCAAGCAATTAGAAGACATACTAGAGGCTTCAAATCAAGCACTAAGGAGATCACAAAGAGAAAGCAAGAAGCCCATAAGGTATGGTTATGATAAATCATTAGTCACCAAGCATTCTATGTATATCACTAAAGACTCTATGGTAGAAGAGCCTTCTTCATTTCAAGAGGCTAGGAAGAAGAAACAATGGAGAGATGCTATGCAAGAAGAAGTTGAAGCACTTCAGGAAAATCATACTTTGGATATAGTTCCCAAGAAGCCACGCATGAGGATATACAAAATAAAAAAGAACTCAAATGGCTCTACAAATAGGTACAAGGCAAGGTTGGTGGCAAAGGGGTTTTCCCAAACTCATGGAGTGGACTATGAACCAACTTTTTCACCTATGGCAAAGATGCCTACAATTAGGGTTTTGGTAAGTGTTGCTACTTGTAAAATTTGGAATTTATATCAATTAGATGTCAAGAATGCATTCTTAAATGGATGGATATCAGAAGAAGTGTAGATGGCACAACCACCAGGTTTCGAAGATGAAGATAGAACAAGTTATGTATGCAAGCTAAGGAAGGCACTCTATGGTTTCAAACAAGCTCCTAGAGCTTGGAACCATAAGCTTGTTACTTATTTGCAAGACCAAGGCTTTGTGGCAAGCAAGACAAACTCTTCTTTATTTGTTAAGAAGAACAAATCAAAAGTTATCTACTTATTTGTCTATGTAGATGACATAATTATTATAGGGAATGATGCTAATGGCATCAAGCAGGTCAAGGCTCAACTAATGGAAGAATTTAAAATCACTGATCTTGGTTTATTAACCTACTTTCTTGGCTTAGAGCTTGTGTACATAGATTTTGGTATATGTATCACTCAGAGAAAGTATATACATGATATGTTGGTAAAGTTCAAGATGGAAAACACTAAAATTGCAGTTACTCCTATGGAACTCAACAATAAATCGAGTTCTCATGAAGATGAACTACTTAATGATGTCATAGGTTATCAACAACTAGTGGGAAGTCTCAATTATGCTAGTCTAACAAGAGTAGACATTGCTTATGGAGTAAGTACACTTAGTTAGTTTATGCATGCACCAAGGAAGCCTCATATGGAAGCTCTAAAAAGGGTGCTTAAGTATCTAACTGGTACAATAAATGAAGGGTTGTTCTATCCCTTCACTTCTGACATAGATATAAAGATGTATTTTGATGCAGATTGGGTTGGATCCAAGGATGATAGGAGGAGCACTTCAGGTTTACTATCCTTTGCAAGTTCAAATTTTATATCATGGTCATCTAAGAAGTAACCAACTATGGCCTTATCTTCCATAGAAGCGGAATACAGAGGATTGGCAAATGCAACTCAAGAAGCTATGTGGCTAAAGAAACTATATGCAGATTTGGAGATACACTCTTACACTCCAATAATCTTTGGAGACAACACTAGCTCACTTCATTTGGCTACGAATCATGTATATTGCTAAGCACATTGAAGTGCACTATCATTCTGAAATCAAGGAGGAATAAAGACCAAGCATGTCAGACTTGAGGGGGATTTGTTACTTCAATTAAAACCAAGCCCACATACTTGGTTAATTAGCTCATGCTCGATTGATTAGCGTAACTTGTGCAAGGCTTCACAAGATCAACCTCTTGTAAAAATCCTTCACATTTATCTTTGTAAAAGTGGTTCATATCCACGTGGAGTTAGGAAGCTCTAAAATCATGAATCATTTGGTTGTTGAGTGATGAGGGAATCTATCCTATATTTTAAGATTCACCTCTTAGGTAGATGTTTGAATTTGAATTCAAACTTTGGCTCCAAGTATAAGTATAAAAAGATGATAAAAAAGACCCACGTGTAATCTCAAGCCTATGCACTTTGAAGGACACTCATTGTGACGTTAGAGCTTATCTCATAGCTCATTCAAGTCTCACACATTGAGCAATGTATGATTGCCAATGACATTGTATTTGTATATTATTTAATACATATATGATCATTACATTCTCATTTCACTTCTTTCTTATAACTCCATTAGAACAGTGATCTTCTCACAGCTTGTTCTCAGTGCTTACTTGATCATTTGCCATGATTTAAAGCATAGTATATTCAACCCACTGTTTATTATCCACCAAAAAAATTTCAATAGCATTGCTTCTCGGCATCGTGAGATATTAACATATCTTTGCTCATTGTTCTATTGATTGTTGCAGCCCATAAATGTCAGGATGATGCTTTGATTTGCTAAACATCTTTCTTTGTGTGTAGTCCATCATTTTTTATGAAGCCACTCATGATTGATAGCTTAATACATTAATTAGAGTTCCTCAAAGGAATTAGGTCAGTTTCTACTGTGCTCAAAGATCTGTTCAAAACATTGAACAAGTGTAGGAACTAAAATAGTAAGTTTTGGTTCTTGGATCAACTCCCTACCTATCTATTTTGATCCATTGATTAGTGGATCATCTTCCAAGCAACATATATGATTATTTGTGATCATTAACTAGCTAAAGAGGCTCACTACACTCTCTAGCCATCACTCTTAGCAGGTATGAAGCAGGATCTAGCAACACCACTTCATCTCTTCTGACTATCCACCATCTAGTCCTCCAACATTCATGTGTAAAGTTATTACATACGAGCAAGTCCAAAGGCTTCTAGGTGAAAATTAAGGTTTGATAGAATTAATATAAAAAAGTGATAACTATCTTTATAAAATATATGGAACAGGTATAGGATTTTGATATTGAAACAACATGCTTCATTATATATTAGATTCTACTATGATCGTTGGATGTGCAAACTTGGCCAATGGATAACATTTCAAAGTTCAAAGGGATCTTTACATTCATTTTAAATAAAGCTTAAATTGCCCAACAATGAAATGGAAACTATTTTAGTAAATCGTCATTGGACCTTGGCTAATCTAAGAGAACACTTGGTAATTATGGGGTTTGAGTGACTAAATCAGTCCAAATTCAAAATACAAGGACATAAGGTGAGAAATGTTTTGTGCTTTTGTAAAAGTAATCTTCTCATTATTTCTTTTTTTAGTTTTATAACTTCAATTTCTTGTAAATTTACTATAGGTGGGAAGAAGATTGGAATACAAAATGAAAGTCCCTATAGACTGGAGTAAAGATTGAACTCAACTCTCATTGTCATAGTTCTTTTGCAACCTGATGATTCCACTTTTTGGGTGCTAGTCATTGTACCTCATGGTTTTTGCACTTTTAAGAAACTTGTAAAAATTAGGATACACAATACATGTTAGATATTGTATATACCTTCTTATTTGCAATGCTTATTTCAAAACTTTTGGAATGTCAAAAGTCTATGTTCACTACTTTGAAATGTGGTTGTTCATGTTGTTTTTTGTTATATTCTATTTAAACATATGTTTTGATGCAAAAATATTCATATCATTTGGTCTTCTGTGCATTATTTTGTCATCAAAAGCTCATTTTTGCACTTTTAGTATTTTATTATATACCTTTAAAAGTGGGCCCAATCTCTTTAAAAACTTGAAAATGCTATAAAAATGGGTTCTATGTGATCATTTCTCACATTTGTCAAAAGAACCAGAGTGGCTATTTGTTTTACAAGTCACCCAAGTAGTAGACAAATTTGTGAGAACATACATGTAGAAGAAAGTCCATTTGTAGTGGACTTAGAGATTCATTCGATAGTCGAGGAGCAAGAGATCATTTGTTTGAGAAGAAGAGGTCATTGAAGAAGGCGAAATACAGGATGAAGTGATAGATGATGATCAAGAAGAAACTAGCATACCAAGTGATTTAGAAGTCCTCAATATAGAGATAGATATTCTTTGTGCATCAAATCTCCAAGAGGATGCTAGAATAGAGGAGTTCTTAATCAAACACTTGTATGTACTAATTTTTGTTTTTTTTTCTAGGTTCTTTTATACACTACCATTTCTCTATATTACCTTTATTATCATATGCTAATTATTTGAGTTCTTTTGATACAAAGCACGATGGGAGATAGTCCTCTAGTCACTCCACATTCCATGGTAGAGGAGCGTTCTTAGAGTTCATCTCTTAGGTACCTCCCGCATATATGGCTGCTGCATCACTGTATTGGATCGCTAGTGGTAGCACTCCCCCCAGCCTCACTCCTGGCGGCCTCACTCTTGCCGACATCACTCCATCGGTGTCACTCCTACTGGTGTCACTCCTGTCGATGTCACTCCTGTGGGTGGTGCTACTCGCACCGAAGGTATGTCTCCTAGCTTTATGACTCCATGACGACCGTCTTTTTCGCCATCCCCTACTAGCTCTAGTAGTAGACATGTGTGTTCGACACCTCAATGCGATTTAGGTGCTGGCTCGTCTCGTAGGTCGAGGTCACGCTCTAGAGCAAGAGGTTCTAGGAGTGGATCTACAGGTAGGTCTCAAGGAGGCGGCTATTGTGGAGGCAGTGAGACGGATGTTGTGTTGCCCACTTCTACTCATAGAACGAGTACCTCAGATCTAGATATGCCACATGGTACACCATGTGGAATACCACGTACACCTTGGTGTGCTCATGACCATGATGACTCCAAGGTGTATAGTATCCGAGATGGATCTCCGGTGATGGATGCAGTCAAAAAAGCAATGCGTGCATGTATACGACAGCTTTTCTCCATATAGTTTGGACACTATATCATGTTGAAATGGATTGTATAGGATAAAGATCAGAAGAATTATATCATAGAGATGATTTATCAGGAGTTCCGGCCAGCACATGGGCAGCCTCTTGTCAGTTCAGAGTGGATTCTAGACATTGCATGTGAAGTTATGTCCCATCGACGATCTGAGGCTCATGATGCTTTCACAGCAGGCTTACCAAAGCCTCTATGGTTAGATGCTCAGGAGTGGGATATGATTTGTGATGAGCAGTAGTAGACACCTGATTGATATCGCTAGTAGCGAGATGCGGCAGCCACACATCTAGATACAGTTGGACTGTCACATTTGGGCAGCGACGGATATGACATGATGCGTCACGAGTTTGTAAGTCCCATTTGGTTTATTGAATTTGTTTGTGTTAAGCTTCTCATGTATGGTCCTCTAATGTTTTGTATGTTTGTTGCAGGAGCTGGCAATGGGTCATCCTCCAACATGAACGGAGGAGGCTTATGGACATTGTCATGGATTGACTGCACTATTGGAGGACTTGGAGGGACGTGGTGCGGTCGTTTCATGGGAGCATTTGCAATGAGGTGATGAATTTATAAACTTGGTTTTTACTTGTTTGTAAATCTCATGTGAATTTATCTCATTTCATGAATGTTCTTTGTTGTAGGACTATTGATATGGAACATTCTTTGCATGCTTATGGCAGTGGAACACCAAAATTTTGTATTTGATTCTTATATGGCAATGCTTTGCCACATTTTGTAAAAGCCTCATGTATGACAATGGTTTGCCATGCTCTTATACATGCTTCAATCCTTACATCCCCAAAAATCTCCCACTTAAGGTTCAATGTGACCGTAAGTGAAAAATATACAAAGAATGATGTAGGACTATACAATATTGTACAAGAAGAGTCCGAATCTCAACCCATATTGATCAGCCTACACTTACTACCTCAAAAAAAGGTGTATCTATGCACCTCAAACTGCCCTAGACTCATATCAAGAGTCGAGCTCACATCTGACTGATGCAAGAAATGATGAAGTTCCTACAAAGCTCCCACTCGCTCTATGCCTATGTCAATCATTGAATGACTAACAACTCCAAGTGTAAATTTTTCCAACAATAACTGCAATGTCTGATCTTGAGCATAACAACTCATACATCAAACTCCCGAATGCTGATGAAATATGTACTATCCTGGCTAACGTAAGTATGTCAACCATGCTTGTATCGAAGGCATCCCAAGCACCATCATCAAGAACAAAATCTCCTGACATATCTGTGTCAACATCTAGCATGAGCGAATCCAAGAAGGATTGCAATAATGTCAACATCTAGCACGAACTGAATGACCAAGGATGTGTCTAGCTATGCACCCTAAGAGCTAGTATGCTCTAGTATACACTGTGTATCATAAGATCTATCTTGCCTTACCACACCAAGTGTATCATCATGCTCCACATGAGCTAACTACAAAACATCAATACCAAGATCAAAGTGATGATCAAACTCTAAACGAGTATGTCACTCTAGCACAATGGCAAGTACCAACGTGAGGAGCTTCACCTCATAAATGTCAATCCGTGGAGACGCGAGGACCGATATGAAGACCAAGAGCAAGTGAAGTGCACAAGTGCATGAGTGAAAGCATACAATCATGCACACACATACACACACACGCGCACAAGTTAAGAGCAAAGAGTGGAACAATGGAAGGACTTCGATTACAAAGAAACTCTATTACAAAGCTGAAATCTGCAACAAGCTAACCCCTCAAATGAGCTCTCCAGCCCTTTTTATAGTTTTTTGCATGGTTTTGGCCCTGTCTAGACCTAGTGTCCGGCCTAGTTAAAAATTAGGTTTCAAGGCTTGTTTGGGGACTCAGACGGAATCTAAAAATTATGAAAATTGGTATGATGATACTCCTAATACTCCTCAAGCTCGAGGACTCCTCGACTTGAAAAAAATGGAAAATGGTATTTACAATGGTTTTTAGTGACAAAAGTCACTATATTTATAGGGATTTCGTCTGAAAATTTGACATGTGCTTCTTGGAGCTCCCTACATGCTCCTTCTTCTTGTGTGTCCACTTCATTGATGCGCTCCGCAGCTTGTGTGTGACCTTGACTGTCAACTCTCCCCCCCTCTAGAGTCTGTCGTCCCAAACAGATCCTTGTTGTAGTGGTTGTTCCATGTAGTGTGTGGAGAGATAGTGTCCATCATGTATCCACAAGAGTGGTCCATCTTCCAATTGTAGCTTGGGCAGTTGTCTAGTGCATCATTTTGTCATTCCTTCCTTTGTATGGACTTTTTCCTTGGATTCCAGCTTGATTGTGTCTTTGTGAGCTTTCAAAAATTGTGAGCTACTCAAAAGAGGTTGTCAATGTTGGTTATGAGCAACTCTCGTGGTGGATTGCTACCTTGCTCTTGTTGTTGTCACCGTGATGTACTCTGATTCTTCCAAAGATGGATTTTCTCGTTTTCATGCCAAGTAATTGTAACCCATAATGGATGATGGGTAAGTGCATCAGTGCATGGGTTGGAAGAAGAATGTGCCTTGTGCACGGCCTTGTAATGTAGCCCTATGCAGAAGAGGTTTCCTACTCTATCATGGTTATCATGTTGCCGAAGTAGGTGATTCTTACCATGGGCAAAGGTCCACCGATATTCATCTCTTCATGATGTTCTCCAACATGGTGATTGACCATGGACTTATCTTCCGTTGTCGATGGATGTCCTTGTTGATGGTTCATGTCGGAGATGCTTCAAGCACACAGTCATGTCCTTTCTCTTTGTATTCTAGCCTTTTTTTTGGAACAATGTCACAAAACAAGAAGAAAGATGTTAGTATCAATAAAATATTGTGCATATGTCAAGTGTATCTCATGTGCCACGGATTCTCAATTGTTTCTATGCACGGCCGTGTAATATGGCCCTATATTAATGCATACTTTGGAAATGCATGACGTGAATGGTGAAAAAGACAAGGTTATGGCAAAGGCACATGGTTGCTGCATGTCAAGGCTTTCAATGTCATTGGTGGATGTTGATGCAGTCTTTGTTGGAGGTAGCCACTGGATCTTGAACTGATGTAATCTTCCTTATAGGGATCCATTGCAAGATAGTATTTGGCCCTATAGACATAGGCTCTGTCCTCTTTATCTTTGGGTGGTTTTTGAATTTTTCTATCCAGCGTGGTTGGCTCTTTGGCTCTGTGGAAGCTACTAGTACTTTTGGCTTCCACACCCATACCCTTTTTGGTTGTCTTTTTATTACCAATGAGGAGATGAATTTATCGTCTTTTGGTCTCTATCCATGGTTTTGACTCTTGCTTTTCTGTGGTTTCTTTGCTAAGATTTTTCTCGTGAAGGAGATCATATTGTTTTGTGCATGTAAGAGTGCCTTGGGTACCCACATTTGCAATTGCCCTTGTTGAGCTATAGCTAATTTTGTTGGCACCCAAATTTGTACGTTATTATGGTCCACCTTCATTGATTGCTTTGGTACCCAAATCTGTCAAAGACTGTAGAATTGAGCTGGTCCTCGTTTCTTGGTGCTTCTTTTAGCATGGTTGGCTTGCCTCAAGGGGAATGGTTGTGGCAAAGCTGATGGTTGTTCTCCTTTTCGTACCCAAATTTGCTTCATGCCCTGAGTGTCTTTCTTCTTGCACTTGGTTTGTCCATTTAATATAGCAGATGTCGGCTTTGCTTGCCTCTTTGGTTGAGTTATGCTTGCATTAGTCTGTGAAAGAGAAGAGAGGTTTGCTCGCCTTTGAGCGTGTGCTGCCATGATTGAGTCCTTTTGCTTTGTAGGGCTATGGACACACACAAGAGTTTCTTTGCGAAGATTAGTTTCTAAAGAACTAAGAGAATGTGTGACCTCTGGATTTGTGAGCATGCAAGTGTCTAATTCTAAGGTAATACATTGTTCTTGTACCCAAACTTGAAGAAGTTGACTTCTTAGGTTCAAGTTGACTTCATGGTCATAAATCCAATCTTGACCTAGGACAAGTGGCTCTATAATGTCCTCATCGTGACATACTAGCATTTTGACTTTCATTGGAACATCTTGAAGGTAGATGAGAAATTCCACCTCGCCCAAACAAGGGGTTTCCACACCTCCCAAACCTATGAGATAGGCTTCTATAGGCTTTATGTTCAATTGCAAGTCTTGGTAGTAGGAGAGTCTAACTGCACTAGTTGCTGCACCTGAGTCAATCAATGCTCTCACAGTCCTTGCATTCGTCTCCTGCCCTACCGCTATGGTAAAAAATGGACGTCGATCAATTATTTGAGAAGCAATTGCACTTGATTTTTGACACATGGCCATGTGGTATCTTGGGGCCTCAAGATTGATATCTAGACCGAGGCGTCTTAACTTATTTCTCTCAATGCATTCTCTCGCCTCTGCCTGTGCTTCTTCTCTAACCCTTAGCTCTTCTTCTTTTCCCTTCTTAGTTAGTCTCTTTAGCATATCCTTTGTAAGATGTTCTTGATATAGCTTGACTCGACAACCACTAATATAGCTCGGCAAGACATCGCCTTCTAGTGTGGCCAATTCAACAGCACCGCTAGTGGAAGTTCTATTAATGATCATGGGTCTGTATCCTCTTTTTTCCAATTTACGAGCATGGTGCTTTAGTGTATAAACCAACACTAGGTCTCCCTCTTTGATATGTGCATCAAAGTATGCCTTTTTCCTTTTCTTTGCAGCATAGATGCCTGCCGCCGCTCGTAGCCTTGTCTCACCTAAGCGTTCTAGATCAAAGATCCTAGAGGATAACTCATGTCCATTCCACTCATGCTCTTGTGCTACTTTTAAAGTTGGGATTAGGAAGTCCAATGGTAGCACAACATTTTGTCCGAAGACCATCTGAAATGGGGTCGCATTGAGTACCGTTTTATAGGCAACTCGGTAAGCCCAAACAGCATGATGAAGCTATTTGTCCCAATCAGAGCGTTTATTATTTACGAGTTTTGTCAATACGTTACATAGGATCTTATTCATGCTCACAGCTTGTCTGTTAGGCTGTGGATGATAGGGGGCCGACTTCTTATGTATCATTTGGAGAAGATGTTCAATGACTTCATTCAAGAAGTGTGTGCCTCTATCACTTACTAAATCTATTGGTAATCCGTATCTCATGAACACATTCTCAAATAAGAACTTTGCCATTGTTTGAGCATCATTATTTGTTGTGGCTTTGACTTCTACCCACTTTGCAAGGTAATCGGTGGCTACAATAATGGACTCAGCATGGGAGTTTCTAGCTGGGGGGTTAATAGGACCTACAAAGTCTATGCCCCACTTTGAGAATGCACATCCTCCCATCATTGGCCTCAAAGGCATCTCATCTTTTCTAATCGGATATTGTGCACGTTGGCATGTGTCACATTTCCTCACATAGGTATGTGCATCCATATGAAGAGTGGGCCACCAAAGTCTTGAGAATAGAATAGTCTTAATTACTCTATGAGGCCCAAAGTGTTCACCCGCAACACTACTGTGTGCAGTTTCCAAGACTTTCAAGTAGTCTGATTCATGAACGCACAATCTCAAGTCACCATCTTTTCCTCTTCGATATAGGTTGTCTCCTACTAAGGTATAGTCTAGAGCCTCTTGTTCTATGCTTTGTTTTCTTGCTAGACTTGCCTCGTTGGGTAGTGTTCCTGATCTCATAAATTCTACCAATGGAACACTCCAATCTGGAATTAATGACACATGATAAAGAGTCGCATAATCCACAGGGGGTTTCTTCTAGCAGAGTGGAAAACTCTTGATGCACTCATGTATTTTTTTATCCATACTAGGCCAATACACTCCTAAATGTTTTAGATTTTGCAATGTTCGTTGTTTAGAATAGTGATTCCCTAGAAATCCTTCATGGGCTTGTTGTAACCAACTCCTATGTTCCTCGTCCTTGACACAACAAGCTAATACACCTTCTGCATCTTGTTTGTACATATTCCTACCAATATTTGATATTTTTGTGATTTTACAATTTTATCTTTGTTTGTTTTTACATTGTTATTTGCGGGTCCGAAGGTGAGAACTGGTACCAACTTATTTGCCCATTTAGGAACAACTTCTAGATTGAACAAATAAGGGTCGGGCAATTCATCATACACTCCTTGTGGTGACTCGCCTGAAGTGATGCGAGAAAGGTGATCCACTCTGAGGTGGGTCTTGCCTTTCCTAACAACCACTTCAAAGTCATATTCCATTAGTAAGAGGAACCATCTTACTAAGCGTCCTGTATTGCAAGGTTTATTGACCAAATATAATAAAGCTTGATGATCAGTGAAAAACTTGAACTTGTTGGCCAATAGGTAGTGTCTAAACTTCTTCACAGCATACACCATGCCTAAGCCTTCTCTCTCAGTTGTTGTATAATTTCGTTCTGCAACGTTTAGTTGTCTCATAAAGGACACATATTTGCAAAAATTTTTGAATTTGGGCTTAAAAATCTCTAATTATCCTGTCTAGTTGAGTCTTGGTATCGCGATACCAGAATTCCCGAGTATCGTGATACTTGTAGTGGTATTTTATCATGCATGCCCACTTGAGGTATCACGATACTATTCTGGTATCGTATCATCAAGTGTTGGTATCGCGATCGTGGTCACCCCAGTGGTATCGTATCGTTGACCGAGCGGTATCGTATCGCGCATGACGGTGGTATCGTATCGCTTGAGATCTTGTTATCATATCGTGCAAAAATATGGTATCATGTCATCCATATTTCAAGTATCGTATCATGAGATTTCCAGTATCGTATCATGAATTGTTGGTATCGTATCGTGTAAGATGCCACGTTGATTTTCCACCTGGAAAAAAAAAGATGTGTAGGTAATAATGAAATTTTATGTTTAGGATATTTTGATCATGTCTGCAAAATTTTGTAGCAATAAGTTTTTACATTCTCTCTAGAAAGTTGTCTTATGAAATTTGTATGTTAATTTCGAGCATGAAGATGAAGGAATCTGAAAAAGTGTTGTATGAGAGAAAGGTAGAGTATTCTTGGTAGAAAAACTTTACCTGATTGAATTTTTTATAGTTCCTATGTTTTATTTCTCATTTGGTTCCATGAAGATAGGTTAATGAGGAGATTTTTCATGTTTTTTCATCTCTCTCTAGAATTTTCGATTTTGCAGGACCCAAAAGTGATATCTGGAAGCAGATTTGGACCTGAGGCGTCTCTAACATTATTGTACAGATTTAAGAACTGAATATTTTTGTCTCTCACAAGCTCAAGCTGATTCCTCATTGTTTTTGAGTTACAGGGTTTTGAAAAGTGCCATTTTCCAACACTTCAAAAAAAAAAAAGAGAGAAGCCTTCATTCATTCATCTTATTCATGTTCGCGGATTTAGAAAACGCACATAGGTATATGGGTTATTTTTGGGTGATTGACGTGTGTGTGAGTGCATTGCAGGGATTACCTATATTTTTGCAAGTACGATTCTTGATGGTGGACATGAAAAGTAGATGCATGGGTGGTCCGGAAGTCTTGCATGAGACATGCAAAAAGACGCTATCTTGGAGCATGCAGATTCTAAAAGTGCGGGTCTAGGAAGGCATGATTGGTCGTGTGCTGGCGAAAGGCGGAGATCCCAAAAAGACGAAGACTGAGAGATAGAAAAGGATGATGGTCGTACAGTCATTACAATCGTTTTTCGGCTTTTGGAATTGTGATTGAGATTGAGATTGAGATTGAGATTGAGATAGTGATTGTGATTGAGATTGGGATTGAGATTGTGATTGTGATTGAGATTGGGATTGAGATCAGCTCGGGGGTGGTCGGGTGGATGAGGCTTCACATTGAAGCAATCTGATAGATTTTGTAATGCAGATCAGAACTACTTGTAAATCTGCACAGATAACAAAATTCTCTCTCTTCTTGTTCTGCGTATACTATGTTTGCCTTCTTTATATCTTGTGGTGTCGAAACCCATTATTCTGTGTGAGATTGTGACTCAAGTTTAGGAGACTTGTTACATATCGTCTATAGACAAGTATCATATCATCCCTTATCCTCGTGACGGGTGATTGCTGGTATCGTATCGTCAAGAGGCCAAGTATCGTATCGTCGATTATTTTGGTATCATATCGTGAGTAATCTGATATCGTATCGTGTAGTGGTCAAATATCGTATCGTCCACTAACTTGGTATCGTATCGTCGAATGTAGAGGTATCGTATCGTGTAAAGTCTGGTATCGTATCGTGACCATGTCCAGTTTCATATCGTGTGGATAGCAGTATCAAATCGTGGAATTTGGTATCGTGATCTTGGTTTTCTCGGGCGTATCATATCGTCTAAAGGTGGTATCGTCCATAGGGGTATCGTGTCGTAAAAATATAGTATCGTATCGCTTGTCCTGAGGCACTCCCTAAGAGATCTTGTTTCCCTGTTTTAACCCCGAGAACCCTGAACTGGCATAACTTTCTCATCCTGTTTCCCTAAGTTGACCCTCAGGTTGGACTAGGAAGCAAGGGGTTCCACAAGATTTGGATCAATTCAAAGGATAATTTTGGACTTGTAGACAAGGCTTATGAACCTAAGCCCAAGTTGATACTTAGAAAGAGATAGATAAAGTACTTAATCACTTGAACCTAGTGTCAACCACACAACCAAGTCAGGGACCCACAACTCAGTGATTAGCACTACGTGCTGAGTCCATAGACAAGTGCTATGTTTGAGGCCAATCAATCGTTCAATCAGACAAATGCTATTACACCGGGTTTGCACTTCTAGGGCTTACTAGATAGATTAGAGCAGTTGGTAAATAAACCACAAGTTTCTTTACCTCCAAAGGCTCAACCAACTATTGAAAGAGGAAGCTCATCACCAAAGAAAGTCTATGTTCGTGACTCCATAGATGAGGGAGAACCTCTTTCAATTGAACAACACTCTCAAAAGTTCTTGTAGTGCGTGTAGATGCAAAGTCACCCTTCAAACTCATGATACCACACTCGCAATACCAGACGCAACTCTTGTCACTCTGTGATACCGCCGCTCAGTTTTTTGATGTTTTATGTGGATTTCAAGGCGATTTCTCTAGCGTTTTAGTTTTGAACACCCTGTGCACTTGTTACTCACAGTCGCAAGTGAAAAATACAGTCCAAAAATGGAAAAAACAGAGACGCTAAAGATGGGAGAAGATGGAGATGATGATGATGATGGAGATGAAGCAAAACTTACAAACTAAACTGAAAATGATGATTTTTTTACCTTCCAACATCGCTACTCTACGTCTTACCATCACACGCTCGTCCTCCAAGCTCTCTCCCTGGCAAGGGCGCCAAATTTGGTGTCACTCTAGCACAATGGCAAGTACCAACCTGAGGAGCTTCACCTCATGAATGTCAATCCGTGGAGACATGAGGACCGATATGAAGACCAAGAGCAAGTGAAGTGCACAAGTGCATGAGTGAAAGCATACAATCATGCACAGACATACACACACACGTGCACAAGGTAAGAGCAAAGAGTGGAACAATGGAAGGACTTTGATTACAAAGAAACTCTATTACAAAACTGAAATCTACAAAAAGCTAACCCATCAAATGAGCTCTTCAACCCTTGTTGGAGATTTTTGAGTGGTTTTGGCCCCGTCCAGACCTAGTGTCCGGCCTAGTTAAAAATTAGGTTCCAAGGCTTATTTGGGGACTGAAACGGAATCTAAAATCTATGAAAATTGGTAGGATGATACTTCTAATACTCCTCAAGCTCAAAGACTCCTCGACTTGAACAAAATGGAGTTCTAAAAATGCAATATGGTATTTACAATGGTTTTTAGTGACAAAAGTCACTATATTTATAGGGATTTCTTCTGAAAATTTGACATGTGCTTCTTGGAGCTCCCTACATGCTCCTTCTTCTTGTGTGTCCACTTCATTGATGTGCTTCCTTGCTTGTGTGTGACCTTGACTATCAACAGAGTATCATCACAATGCTCTTCATGAGCATCCACATCATGATCAAAATTATCCAGCTGATCATCCAAAGTGTGCTCCATAAGAGCATCCACATGATAAATGAAATCATGCTCTATATAAGCATTGTGAGCATCCAAAACATGCTCTATATGTGCATCCATCAAAGCATCTAAATGTTGCCATACATGTGCATCATGGATGTCAATAGACCTATGTGTAGCTAGAAGAAAAACATGATGAGCCTCACATCGCACATAAGGTTGAACTCCCACTGAGACGAGATCATCTCTCACATGGAGTACCTACAGTGGATACTTGTGCCCAATCCTAGCACCTCTGACAAGCATAAATTGTCCCAACTGCAACTAAAAATGATGCTCACCAAGGAATGCATAACATCTGCTCTCCTGTAACTTGCTAATTGAAATCATGTTCATAGGGAATTGTAGCTCAAGCATAAGCACCGCCTCCTTTACTTGTCAATCCGCGGAGATGTGAGGACCGGTGTGAAGACCATGAGCAAGTGAAGGCACAAGTGTGTGAGTGAAAGCACACAAACATGCACACACATACACACACACGCGCACAAGGTAAGATCAAAGAGAGGAACAATGGAAAGCTTTCTATTGCAAAGGAACTCTCTTACAAAAGCTCTATTCTCTAACAAGCTAACCTAAAAAATGAGCTCTCTAGCTCTTTTTATAGTTTTTTGAGTAGTTTTGGCCCTATCCAGACCTAGTGTCTGGCCTAGTTAAAAATTAGGTTCAAGGGCTTATTTGAGGGCTCAAACGAAGTCTAAAAATTATGAAAATTGGTTGGATCATACTTCTAATACTCCTCAAGCTCAAGGAATCCTCGGCTTGAACAAAATGGAGTTATAAAAATATGAAATGGTATTTATAATGGTTTTTAGTGATGAAAATCACTATTTTTATAGAGATTTCTTCTGAAAATTTGACATACACTTCTTGGAGCTCCCTATGTGCTCCTTCTTCTTGTGTTTCCAATTCTCTGATGTATTTTTTATGCTTGTCCTTAACCTTGAGCTTCAACACTCCCCCCCCTCTCGAGTCAGCCGTCCTTGACAGACCCTTGTTGTAATGGTTGTTCCAGGTAGTGCTTTGAGAGGTACTGTCCATTTTGTAGAAATGAGAGCCGTCTATCTTCCAAATGTGGAAAGATTGATTGGCTAGCTCTTCATTTGTCTTTTTTAGCCTATGCAAGTTGTAGTCCCGTAATATGTGCTTCATCCTTAGATTTCAGCATGAATGTGTCATTGTGAGTCTCCATTGATGGCCTCCAGATCTTCCAAAGGTGATGTTCATGGGAGTCATGTCAAGTACTCGTAACCCATAATGAATGATGGATAAGTGTATTCCTACATGGGTTGAGTAAAATATGTGCCTTGTGCACGGCCTTGTAAAGTAGCCCTATGCATGCTTACTTGGAAAATGCATTGGAAGAAGTATGGTGCAAAAATTGGGGGTCTTGAGCTAAGTGCTCAAGGGTATGCTGACAAAGAGGTTTCCTAATCTATCATGGTTATGGTGTTGCCAGAGTAAAGATTATTACCATGGTGAAGGGTTGATCGATGTTTATCTCTTCATGTTGTACACCGGGCATTTGTGATGGAACATTGTCGATGAATATTCCTGTTGATGGTCCACGGATGAAATTTTTTGAGGGCCAGATCCTATCTCCTCTTTGCAAAGCAACATTTGCCAAATACTAAGAATTGAATTTCTTTATATTCCTTGACAAACAACATTGGGTAACTACACCAAGCTTAGTTTCACATATTCTCTTTAGCTCATCATAAGCAGGAGTCTTCTCAGCAGTATTAGACAAGGATTTTCAGGGTACCAAAACTACCCCTTGCAGATATCTCCTTGGATGCTCTCGTGCACATAGTAGTGAATCATCACTCAAGTTGCGGACCTTAGAGCTCTTCCCTCCTACCATGGTAAGGGGAAACAATAGTTGTGGATGCCATGTTCATGCCAAGTGCTTGACATCTACGAGATAAGGCAACAATAATATCATCTGCTAGCCGAGACACACTTCTATCCAAACTAAGAAATGCCCAGTAATCAACGGTTCCACCTTCAACTAAGCATGAATCATTCATGTTCTATGAGCCAAACCTGGGAACAAGTTCTTTCTCTCTCTCTTTTGTTTTTTTCTGGAGGAACAATGTCACAAAACAAGAAGACAAAGGTTAGTATCAAAAAATAGTTTACATGTGTCAATGTGCACTTGTGCATGGGACTCTCAATTGTGTCTATGCATGGCCATGTAATGTGGCCCTATAATAATGCATACTTTGGAAATGCATGACCTGAATGGTGCAAAAGACAGGGTTGTGCAAGGAGCACATGGTTTTTGCTCGTCGAGGCTTTTTAATGTTGCTTGTCGAGGTTGACGCAGTCTTTCTTGGGGGTATCCATTGGATCTCGAAATGACAACGGATCATTTCTCCTTATAGGGATCAATTTGAGAAGAGTGTTTGACTGCAAAGTGCACACCTTTGGCCGCTTCATGTTTGGAAGGTTTCTTGACTTTCGTGTCCTTTGTCGCTACCTCTTTGGTTTGGTAGGGGCCGTTGGTGCTTTTGGCTTCCAAACCCATATCCTTGATGATTGTCCTCTTACCATTGTTGAAGAGGTAAACCCATCTGCTTTTGATCTCTGTGTTTGGTTTTGACCCGTTGTTCTCCTGGTTTTGTTGGTGGAGACTTTCCTTGGTAATGAGAGTCGAGGGTTTTGTGCATGTAAGATTTCCTTGGGTACCCACATGTGTAATCTCCCTTGTTGAGCTACCACTAATTCCTTAGGCACCCAAATATGTACGTGATTGTGTTTGACCTTCCTTGATTGCTTTGGTATCCATATTTGGACTAGTCCTTGAGATGGAGATTTTTGTTGTTCTGCTACTTGTTGCCTTGGCTTTCTTTGTTGTTTCTGTAGTAGTAAGTGTGACTGCGATGGTTTGATTGGCTTTTCTCCCTTTTGTACCCAGATCTTCTTTGTGCCCGACACTACTTTCTTCTTGGAATCCCGTTGTCTATTTGACACAGCAGTTGTCATGGACTGTTTCTCTTCCTTGTCAAATTGAACTACTATAGATGGTTGAGACTTCGTACAAGATGGGAGTCTCACTCGCTCTCCGACTCTTTTGTTGGAGGCAGCATCCTTCTCCAACATAGAGCTTTGGACACATACAACTTCTCCTTCTCTAAGATTATTCCTAAGAGAATGTGTGACACCATGATCTGTGAGCATGCAATTTTCTAGCTCTAATGTAATGCATTGTTCATGAACCCAAACTTGAAGAAGTTGGCTCCTTAGGTTTAGATTGACTGCATGGTCATAGATCCAATCTTGTCCCAAGACAAGTGGTTCAGTAAGGTCCTCATCTTGACACACTAGCATTTTGACTCTCATTGGAACATCATGAAGAAAGATGGGAAGCTCTACCTCACCCAAACAAGGGGTTTCCACACCTCCCAATCCTATGAGATAGGCTTCTATGGGATTGATGTTCAACTGCAAGTCTTGGCAGTGTGAAAGTCTAACTGCACTAGTTGTTGCACCTGAGTCAATCAATGCTCTCACAGTCCTTAGATTCTCTCTGTGTCCTACCTCTACAGTCACAAAGGGGCATCGATCGATGATTTGAGAAGTAATTATGCTCGATTTTTGGCACATGTCCATGTGATATTTTGGGGCTTTTGGGTTGACATCTAGGCCTAGTTGCCTTAACTTATTTCGACTAATGCGCTCTCTCGCCTCGGCTTGTGCTTCTTCTCTGACCCTCAACTCTTCTTCTTTCCGCTTCTTAGTAGTGTTGAGTCTCATTAGCATATCCTCCGTAAGAGGTTCTGGATATATCTTGACTCGACATCCACTAATATAGCTTGGCAAGATGTCACCCTCTAGGATGGCCAATTGAACCGCACTACTAGTGGAAATTTTATTTATGGTCATGGGACAATATCCTCTTTTTTCCAATTTATGGGCATGTTGATTTAGTGTGTAAACCAACACTAGGTCTCCTTCTTTTAGTTACTTATCCTTGATGTGGGCATCAAATTATGGCTTTTGCATTTTCTTTGCAACATAGATACCTGCTGCCGCTCGTAGCCTCGTCTCCCCTAAGCGTTCTAGATCAAAGATCCTAGAGGACAATTCATGTCCATGCCACTCATTCTCTTGTGCTACTTTTAAAGTCGGAGTTAAGAAATCTAATGGTAGCACAACATGCTTTCCAAAGACCATCTAAAATGGGGTGGCATTGAGTACCATTTTATAGGCCACTCAGTAAGCCCAAACAGTATGATGAAGCTGTTTATCCCAATCAGAGCGTTTGTTATTTACAAGCTTGGTCAAGACATTACATAGGATCTTGTTTGTGCTCTCAGTATGTCTGTTAGCTTGGGGATGATAGGGGGAAGACTTCTTATGTATGGCCAAGAATTCTTGGAGAAGATTTTCAATGACTTCATTCAAGAAGTGTGTGCCTCTATCACTCACTAACTCTATTGGTAGTCCATATCTCGTGAACACATTCGCAAATAAGAACTTCGCCATCGTCTAAGCATCATTCTTTGTTGTGGCTTTGACTTCTACCCACTTTGTAAGGTAATCTGTGGCTACAATAATGTACTCTGCATGGGGGTTTCTAGCTGGGGGGTTAATAGGGCCTACAAATTCTATACCCCACTTTGAAAATGAAAGTCCTCCCATCATTGGCCTCAAAGGCATCTCATCTTTTCTAATTGGATATTGTGCACGTTGGCATGTGTCAGACTTCTTCACATAGGTATGTGCATCCATATGAAGAGTTGGCCACCAAAGTCTTGAGAATAGAATGGTCTTGATTACTCGGTCAAGACCAAAATGTCCATCTACAACACCACTTTGTGCAGTTGCTAAGACTTTCAAATAGTCTGATTCATGAATGCATAGTCTTAGGTAACCATCTTTGCCTCTTCAGTATAGGTTGTCTCCTACTAAGGCATAGTCCTGAGCCTCTTGCTCCATACTTGTTCTTTGTGCTAGGCTAGCCTCTTTGGGTAATGTCCCTGATCTCATGAATTCTGCCAATGGAGCACTCCAATCTGGAACTAACGATATGTGATAAAGAGTCGCATGCTTAATTGGGGTTTTTCTTGGCACACTTGACAATTCTTTATCCACTCATGTATTTCTTTATCCATGCTAGGCCAATACACTCCTAAACATTTCAAATTCTGCAATGTTCGTTGTTTTGAATAGTGATTTCCTAGCAATCCTTCATGGGCTTGTTGCAACCAACTGCTATGTTTGTCATCCTAAACACAACAAGCTAGTACACCTTCTGTATCTTGTTTGTACATGCTTCCTGCCAATATGTGATATTTTTGTGATTTTACAATTTCTTCTTGTGATGTTTTCACATTCTTATGTGCGGGTCCGAAGGTTAGGACTGGTACCAACTTATTTTCCCATTTAGGAACAACTTCTAAATTGAACAAATAAGCATCAGGCGATTCATCAGACACTCCTTGCGGTAACTCGCGTGAAGTGATGCGAAAAAGGTGGTCTGCCATAAGGTGGGTCCTACCATTTCGAACAACCACTTCAAAGTCATATTCCATTTGTAAGAGGAACCATCTTACTAAGCGTCCTGTATTGCACGGTTATTCACCAAATATAATAAAGCTTGATGGTCACTAACTTATTGTCTAACAGATAGTGTCTAAACTTCTTCAGAGCATATACCATGCCTAAGCCCTCTCACTCTGGTGTGGTATAGTTTCGTTTAGATGCAATTAACTGTCTCCTAGCATATGCTATGGGTAAATCTAAATATCCTTCACCTGTGGGTTGTGCTAGCACACATCCTATGGCATGATTGGAGGCATCCATATGGACATGGAATGGCTTATTCCAATCAGGAGTGGTCAGTATTGGTGCTGTGCACAAATGTCTCTTCAGTTCATTGAAGGAATTTTCACATTCATCATTCCATTCAAAATTTGTCAATAAGGCATAAAGAGGTCTAGCTATGATCGCATACATGTGGATAAACCTACGGTAATATCCACAATGGCCCATAAAGGCTTGTACCTCTTTAACATTCCTTGGCCTCGGCAACTCTGCTATAGCGCTTACTTTGTCCTCATCTATTGAGATTCCGTTCTTAGAAACAATATGACCTAAGATTTTACCTTGTCCAACCATGAACACACACTTTTCTGGGTTCAGACAAACTCGATATTCTCTGCACTTATTGAAGATCTGTCTAATCTCAGGGATGTGGTGTCTTCTTACTCGGGAATGAGTGCATAAATCATCCACATATACTTCTCAGCTCTTTCACAAGAAATCTTTCAAGACATGACACATAGGCCTCTGGAATGTTGCAGGTACATTAAAGAGCCCAAATGGCATCACACAAAATGCAAAGATTCCCCACGCTGTGGAAAAAGCCATCTTGTGTTGATCTTCTAGGGCAATGGCTACTTGGTTGTAACCTGAGAATCCATCAAGAAAGCTATAAACTTCCTTTCCTGCAACACGCTCCAATAAATGTTCGGTGATTGGAAGCGGATAACTATCTCTGATCGTAGCCGCATTAACATTTTTAAGGTTAATACACACTCGCAACTTTTTGTTCTTTTTGGGCACAACTACAATGGGGGACACCCATTCAGTATGCTCAATCTCATAGATAAATCCAGCTTCAATCAGCCTATCAATTTCTTCTTTGATTTTGGTTGCATAAGTGTCATTATATGTGTAGGGATTTTGTTTGGTGGGCTTGGCATCAGTGGTCATGGGAATTGTATGAGAACATATTCTTGGATCTACCCCCTTCAAGTCTCTATAGTGCCACACAAAAACATCCCTATATTCCCTTAATAGAGCTACAAGCTCTGCTTCTTCTTTTGCATTTAGGTCATCTCCTATGTATGTACATCTCTCTTCATTTGCTTCAACGGTTACTACGATTTTTTTGGTCTTTTCTTTGTTATCATATGCTTCTCCTATGATGGCCTCTCTCTTAGGCATTCGTACCAAAATTTTTCAATCTTCCACTTCATATTTCTTGAAGTTTTTTGGTACTTCAAACAATGATTCCTCCTCTTCTTGTTTCACTTTTTTTCTATTCTTTTTCTTTTGACTACTCTCACTTCCATCCTTTGAATTTACCGTTTTAATACTTGTGAGAGGTGCTTCTTCTTTTTGGGTAAACACTCCTATATCTTCTAGATAGTGCTCCTCTGAGTTAAAGCAACTATCCATCACAATGGATTCTAGATCATCGTCATTCTCTTCCTCTTCTATGATGTCACTAGGGTCACATTCTTCTAGCAAGGGCTGACACATGAACACAAAAATATCATAACCCTCCTCATCACAATGCCATTGTTCTTCATTGACCGCAATGTCCATGAAGACTAAGATTTCTGGCCAGCATCCTTGAACTCGTAGATGATGACTATGCCCAATTGGCTAAGTTGATCTGGCTTGAATCTGCAAAAGGCTTCCTCTGTTTCTCTATTTAAGAATAGTTCTATGCTTTTGTTGTCTTGAGGGATCCAATCTGGAGTGATCACTCTGGTCAAAACTGACTTAGCTCTAGGAGTTTGGGGTCCTTGTCCTACATTTCCTTGTTCTAGGCCTCCTATCTCATTCTCAGGAATGACATTTCCAAACTCATCGGTCCTATCTGGTAGGTTGACCACATACATGGTTCCTTCCTTATCAATGTATGAACCCTCTTCGAACTTGACTACTAGGTGTTCAAGTACAAAGGGTTGATCTCAATTTTTGAGTTGGACCACTGATTGACTCATGCCATCCTCATAGCTGCGAGCACCTAATCGATTGGTCTGAATATATTCCAATTGTGTCTTATATGGACCTTCTGGTGTTTGTAGCTAGGCAGTTCTTGAGCCGCATGCAAGTTTCCCCATGCTGAAAGACATTTCTGAATCACTTGTGTGTGAACTTAGTATGTAAGGATAACCACTTAGTTATTGTGCCCAAGACTTAGTTGTATGGTTGACACTAGCCTGAGAAGATCTAATGCTTTGTTTATCCTTGCCTAGGTGTCTACGAGACCTGAGGTTCATAAGCATTGTCTTCTAGTCCCGAAATTCCCCTTTGTATTGCTCAAAATCCTTTGGAGCCCCCTTGATTTCCTAATCTCACCTGAGGATCAACTTCAAATTATCCTATATGAAAATCAATGCGTTATTCTTATAAAAAACAGTTGAGGCCATGTGAGATTCGAAATGAGCTTTCTAACGAGCTATAGAGCTCAAAAAATGGACTTTTGATGAGAACGTTATGTCAAATCAGGCTCCTGGGGGTCAAAATAGGCAAACAAGACCTTTTGGAAAAATCATGATTGTGTGTGAAAATCGCGATTTTGGGAGGTCTGAAAATCCCGATTTTGTGAAATCATGAAAATTACGATGCTGAGCACTGATGAAAATCGCGACTTTGAACAATCCCAAAAAAAGACGATTCTGAATGAAAATCATGAAAAACGCGATTTTGAATGATAATCATGAAAAACGCGATTCTGAGTGAGAATCGTGAAAAACGCGATTCTGATAGAAGATCGTGAAAAACGCGCTTTTGACATCGTGTTTTAAGCCTGAAAATCGCGATTTTGAGAATGACCAGAAAATCACGATTTTGATTGAAAATCGTGCTTCCTCAAAATCATGATTTGTGAAAATCGCGATTTTGAATGAAAATCCTGTTTTTGCTCAGAATCGAGTTTTTACCTGAAAATCGTGATTTTGGCTAAAAATCCTATTTCTGAGAATCGTGTTATGAAAATCGCGATTTTGAGCCTTAATGACAATCGTGTTGTCTCAAAATTGTGAAAATCGCGATTTTGGATGAAAGTCGTGTTTTTGAAAATCATGATTTTGGAGCCAATAGAGAATCGTGTTTTCCCAAAATCGTGTTTTTGTCTGAAAATCGTGATTTCTTAAAATCGCGATTTTGAGTCAGTTGAAAATCGTGTTTTCCCAAAATCCTATTTTTGGATATGAAAATCGCAATTTTTCCTTAGAATCGTGTTTTTGAGAAACTTAGAGAATCGCGATTTTGAGCACAACCAGAGAATTGCAATTCTAAGAATGATCTCGGAATCGTGTTCTTTTCAAAAAGCTTTTACGCAGGAAATGGAAAATTGCATTTTTTTTGAAAAAAATTGAAATTTATGAAAATCGCAATTTTCAGTCACAATCGTGTTTTTTGGCAGGAAATTCAAATTTCTGAGCACCGAGCAATGGCGAGCTCCGTATGTGCGAAAAATCGTGAAAATACACAGGTGCTTGCTCTCCCTTGCTCTTCCTAACTCCTTCTCGCACAATAATGCATGAAAAATGGTATGAAAATGGTGAAAATGCACTAAAAAACAAGAAATTTCTATGAACAAGAAGATGGATGAAGATGGTGATGATGATGATGATGATGAAGATGAAGAAGAAAAATCAGAAAATGAACAAAAATGATAGTTTTTTTACCTTCCAATGTCGCAAATCTACGATCTTACCATCACAACACTCGTTCTCGAAGCTCTCTCCCCGGCAATGGCGCCAAAATTTGGTGTAGCTCAAGTGTAAGCACCACCTCCTTTACTTGTCAATCCGTGGAGACGTGAGGACCGGTAGGAAGACCATGATCGAGTGAAGGCACAAGTGTGTGAGTGAAAGCACACAAACATGCACACACACACACACGCGCACAAGGTAAGATCAAAGAGAGGAATAGTGGAAAGCTTTCTATTGCAAAGGAACTCTCTTACAAAAGCTATATTCTCTAACAAGCTAACCTCAAAAATGAGCTCTCTAGCTCTTTTTATAGTCTTTTGAGTAGTTTTGGCACTGTCCAGACCTAGTGTTCGGCCTAGTTAAAAATTAGGTTCCAGAGCTTATTTGAGGGCTCAAATGAAGTCTAAAAATTATGAAAATTGGTAGGATGATACTTCTAATACTCCTCAAGCTCGAGGACTCCTTGGATTGAACAAAATGGAGTTATAAAAATATGAAATGGTATTTACAATGGCTTTTAGTGATGAAAATCACTATTTTTATAGGGATTTCTTCTAAAAATTTGACATACACTTCTTGGAGCTCCCTATGTGCTCCTTCATCTTGTGTTTGCACTTCTCTGATGTATTTATTATGCTTGTCCTTAACCTTGAGCTTCAACACGAATCAAGGCACATAGCATATATGTCTGATTATAAGTGATGGTCCACTAGGTAGCATAAGGCATACATCTCCTGCATCCTCAATTTCATATGTCGTACCATCATGCAAGTGCATACATCCACGGCTCTCACCTAAGAATCGACAAAACCGCTCACAATGTGGAGTAATATGAAAGCCCGCTAATGCATCAATCAACCAAGCTATGTGTGTGCTATCCAATGAACAAGAGGAATCCTAAGATGAATCATAGAAGAAAGTGGTATCACCATCACTAGCATAATCAATTGCCATAGTCTCTCCTAAAACCACTACCTGACGTGCATCACGTGCATATCTTTGATGTTGTCATTGCATCTGCTTGAAGCAACATCATCAAATATAACCCTCATGACCACAGTGCTAACATTAAAAGTTGTCGATGGGATCTATGTCTCACATGAGTCAATGGACTTGCATATATATAATGTAGTATCTACCATAATGGACTATACGTCTCCTCATACATAAGAGACTCATATATAGAATCCAAAGTTGTAACCAGATAGTGGAGATGTCCAATGCATCCACATCTATCTATACATGGTTAGGCATTGCATGAGGCCTCTATGCATCTCTATGCACATACATGTGTAACCCTACACAAACCAATGTATGCCACATCTCATCTTTCCATCTTGAAAAGTGAGTTCCATCAAACCGAAAAGACACCATGCTGGCAATCCAAGAGACTAGAAACAATACTTTATCACTAATAGGATCACACCTACATATCTATATGCATAACTCACATCACAACTATCTCGCTGGAGAAGAGACCATGTGAACCACTATTGAGACACAAGGACCCAAGCACACGGCACAAGAACACATCGAAGAAGTGGGCACACTAGAAGACAGAACATGAATGGATCTCCAAGAAGTACATATCAACTTTTTAGAAGAAATCCCTATAGAAATAGTGATTTTTATCACTAAAAACCATTGTAAATATCATTTCACATTTGTGCAACCTGATTTTGCTCAAGCCAAGGAGTTCTCAAGCTTGAGGAGTATCAAAAGTATCTACCCACCAATTTTCATAATTTTTAGAGTCCGTTTGAGCCCTCAAATAAGCCATGGAACCTAATTTCTAACTAGGTTAAACACTAGGTGTAGGCAAGGCCAAAACTACTCAAAAAACTATAAAAAAATCTAGAGAGGTCATTTTTGAGGTTAGCTTCTTAGTAGCTTGTTACAGAGTTGGTTGAGTAGAGATTGAAGCTTTTGTAAGAGAGTTCTTGTGCAATTGAAGCTTTCCATTGTTCCTCTCTTTGATCTTGCCTTGTATGCATGTGTGTTTGCCTGCATGTATATACTTGTCACTCACATTTGCTCACCAAAATCACTCATGATCTTCATATCCTCCTCACGTATCCATAGATTGACAAGTAAAGGAGGTGGTACTCATGCTTGAGCTACACCAAATTTTGGCACTGTTGCCAGGGAGAGTTGCTCCAGGACGAGCGTTGTGATGGTAAAATTGTAGATTTGCAACGTTGGAAGGTAAAAGATAGTCATTTTTTGTTAAGTTTCTGAATTTCGTCTCCATCTTCATCATCATCATGTCTAGGAGTGCAAGAAAAAGCTAGGAAGTGCTTGGGAGTGCATGCGCTTGTGTTTTTCACAATTCTCTACAGATTTGGGGCTCGACATCAAAATTCAAAATTCCCGCTTAAAAACTCAGAAAATCACGATTCTCTGGAAAATTCAAATTCTTTTCCCACCGAACGTTTTGAGAAAATTGCGATTCTTGAAAAATGAGAAAATCATGATTGTGTGCCTTGTAAGTTTTAAGAAAATCGAGATTCTATAAAAATGAGAAAATTGCAATCCTCTAGCTTGTAGATTTTGAGAAAATTGCGGTTCTCTGGACTTAGAAAATTGAGAAATTTGTGATTCTCTGGATTTAGCGCATTTAAGAAATTCGTGATTCTTTGGAATGTAGCATTTTGAGAAATTTGCAATTCTCTGGATTGAGCAGATTTGAGAAAATCACAATTCCTTGGGCTTAAGAATTTTGAGAAAGTCATGATTCCCTACACTTAGAATTTCAAGAAAGTTGTGATTCTCTTCATTTAGTGGAACTTAAGAAATTCAAGATTCTCTGCTTGGTAAATTTTGAGAAAGTCACGATTCTTTGGATTGTGGATTTTGAGAGAGTCGCAATTCCTTGATTGTTGCACTTAAAAAAAAAAAACACGACTTTCTATCTGCCTGATTTGCAAAAAATCACAATTCTCTGAGAGGTCTTGTTTGCATGTCTTGACCCCTAGAAGCCTGATTGGATATGACTTTCTCATACAAACTCTGTTTTGAGTGATTTTGAGCTCATTGGGAAGCTCGTTGAGGTATAGTATTTTGAAGTTGACCCTCAGGTGGGATTAGGAAGCAAGGGGGCTCCAAGGATTTTGAGCAATACAAAGGGGAAAGTTGAGAATTTTAGATAAGGCTTACGAAGCTGAGATCTGGAAGACACTTAGGCCTAAGGCTAGTGTGAACCATACATCGAGGCTGTGTGCTCAAAAACTCAGTGGTTATCACTACGTGCTGATTTCAAAGACGAGTGATTCGGACACATCTTTTAGTATGGAGAGACCCATAGGTAGCTCAAGCATTACCTAGCTACAGACACTAGAAGGTCCCTATAAGACACAACTAGAATATATCAGGACCAACCAATTAGGTGCATGCATCTATGAGGATGGTCTGAGGTGATCAGCTGTTCAACTCAAAAATCCGGATTAACCTTTTGGACTTGAACACTCTGCGGTCCAGTTTAAAGATGGCTCTTACATTGATAAGCAAGGAACCATGCATGTGGTCACCAGCTTACCAGATAGGATGGATGAGTTTGGAAACATCATTCTTGAGAACGAGATAGGAAACCTAGAGCAAGGAGACCTAGGAGAACCCAAGACCCCTAGAGGTAATGCAGTTTTGACTAGGATAATTACTTGAGATTGGATCCTCCAAGATAGCAAAAGCATAGAACTATTCTTGAATAGAGAAATAGATAAAGCCTTGAAGAGATTCAAGCCAGATTAACCTAGCCAAATAGTGTTGGAGCAAACCAATCACAAATTGGTGATTATACAGATCTTGGAGAATGCTTATGGTCAGAATGAAGCAAAGGAAGACATTTGCAAAAATGAAGAAGAAGTCAGAGTGTTGTCTTGTACACATATGTACATATAAGTGAAGAATCTTGTAAGCTACCATAGTTAAATCCTTAGTATGATAAGGAATAGAGTCGTAGACGCGAGATGAGTCCAAAGTCGTGTATATATAAGATAATTATGACAAGAAATGTAAGAGAGAAAGTAATAGAGTCATTTTGTAGATGACAATTTTGAGGAAGATGTGTAGAGAGTTTTTTCCCAGAAAATAGCGACGGGTTTTTCTCTGAGTGCTCTCTGTCTGATCATGTGGATCAGAAATCCTTTTGTACACATCTAATTGAGAAGCTAATGAAGCTATGTCTAGAGTTTCAGAATCTAATTCCTCTCCTACTGTGAGAATGATCATTAGGAACATTCATATGTAGAATGTGAGAACTGAAGTCTGAAAGTAGCGCACTTTTCCGTCTCAGTATTTTGATCAGATCTGAGTGTATACTGTAAAGTTTTTGATGAGTGAGCACTTAAAATTTAAGTTAGAAGATGAGGAAGCTATGGCTAAAAGCATTTAGCAAAACGGGTTCCAGATTGGGAGAAATCGAGTTAAGAAGTTGACTATGTCGAAGGCGCAACTTCTGAGAGTCATTTTCTGACATGTATTTGATCTTAATGATCAAATTAAACTTTTGGTGATTAGTTTTGAGAACTAATGGCTAGTATGATTGCGCAAAGGTATTGCTAATACTTGAGCATCATTTACTTGAAGAAATTTGAAGATTTGTGCAGGTAAAGAAGTTGATATCTGAAGCAGACTTTCTGAAGTTGACACTTCTTCACTCAGAGAAGTGTTGTTTGAAGTTTTGGTAAAAAGGAACATTGTTTGTGTAAAGTTTGGTTTATAGCTGACATAGAAGTGTTCTTAAGTCAGTGTAGATCAAACCTTTGGAGATTAAAAGGTCTCCAACAGTGGTATCAGAGCAAAAGGTGAAGTACAAGAGAAGAAAAGATAATCGAAGTTCTGACTGGTGCAGATATTGAAGATCTTCCAAATCAAAGGAGGATAAGGACAAATTATTGAAGATGACTTGCAGAAGTTCATAGTACAAGTTCGAAAGAATCAAGAAGGACAAAGAATATATCAAAGGTACACTTTCTCTTCATAAACCATAGTAATTGCAGATACAGAAAGTCAAGGATGGGAGAAAGCTTGCAAATTGATAAGCTAGATAGGGAGAACTATCCAGCATGGTCCATGAGGATGGAAGCACACCTCATGAGCAAAGACCTTATAGCATTTATTACAGGAGATGAAGAAAAACCAGAGTTTGCAGATCCAAGTATTCCTACTAGGGAAGAACTTGCAATGTTGAAGACTTGGATGAGAAAGGATGCTCAAGCAAGGAGCATCATCTACATGTCTGTAAATGATTACCTTCTACCTCACATCAGAGGTTTGGAAAGTGCCACAGATGTTTGGAATGCCTTGGAAGAGCATTTCCAAAATACAACTAAGTCAAGGAAGTCCTCACTATGGGCTGAGTTCACAACTTTCAAGAAGAAGAGCTCACAATCAATTTCAGATTATGTGGCAAGGATGAAAGATATTGCAGATAGCTTGGGAGCAGTGGATGAAGATATTGAAGAAGAAAAGTTGGTAAGACAAATACTTACAGGTCTAAGAGGTGATGAGAAGTGGAAGCCTTTTATATTGTCCATAGAGTTGTCACTTGATCACTTTACTCCTGACCTTAATCAATTGCTAGGACACATGCTAACCTTTGAGCAGGATCTTAAAGGAGACAATGATAGAAGTACAAGTCAAGCTATGTACTCCAAGGACAAGAAAAAGAATGGCAAGGGAAAGCAATCAAATGAGGATGAAGGGAATTCAAGTCAAGCCAATTTCACAAAAGGGAAGACAAATTTCAGAGGTAAAGGAAGAGGAGGTAAGAACAAAGATAATGCTAAAGCTTGTTGGATTTGTGGCAGAACAAATCATTTGGCAAATGATTGTTGGTACAATAATCAAAGTGGAGGATACAACAATCAGAATTATAGTCAAAGAGGTAGAGGAGGCAGAAACCAAAGAGGTAATTTCAGAGGAAGAGGTGGTAGGACATCATATGGTAGAGGAGGTGGAAGAAACTTCCAATCTCAGTCCTACAACAATAATTATTACAATTATGCATCAGATCAGAAGGATGACATGACTCTTATCTTGAATGCAACTCATGAATCAATGGGAGAAGATCAAAGAGTGTTTTATATTGACTCAGGGTGCAGCAACCATCTGAGTGGGAATCTATCCTTGATGACTGATATGGAAGCAAGGGTGAATGGACATACAGTTCAAACAGGTGACAATACCAAACATAAAGTGGAGAGCATTGGATCAGTGAAGACAAAGAGTGGAAGTACACTTCTGAGTAAGGTACTTTATGTTCCTACTATTCCTAAAAATTTGATAAGTGTAGGGCAAATTGTGGAGAAAGGATATGAGGTAAGATTTACAAATGATGGTGTCTATGTACAAGATCCAAATCAGGGATATAGAACCATAATTGCAGGTAAAAAGGAAGGAAGATTGTTTACTCTCAAGGTCCAAGGTAATGTGGGACATGCATTGTTTACCTATGGAGGTCAAAAGGTATCTGAATTAGACCTATGGCATAAAAGGCTAGGTCATTTCAATGAGAGAGCTATAAAGGAGATGTCAAAGAATCAGGTGGTGCTTGGATTGCCAAACATTGAAGGGCAACATATGGTGTACAAGTGTGAAGCTTGTCAATTAGGTAAAGCACATAAAAGTTCTTATAACAAATCAGGGTACAAGTATTCAAACATGCTTGAATTGGTTCATACAGATGTATGGGGTCCCTCAAGGGACTATAGCATAAATGGATCCAGATATTATGTGTTGTTTGTTGATGATGCAACCAGGTGGATTACTTTGTATGTAATCAAGGACAAATCAGAAGTCTTTAAAACATTCAAACACTTTCATGCTTATGCAGAAAGGATCACAGGACAAAAGCTAAAGAGGTTAAGATCAGATGGAGGGGGAGAGTATTTCTCAAAAGAGTTTGATGATTATTTGTGGAATGCAGGTATCAAAAGAGAAGTGATTTGCAGGTACTCCCCTCAACAAAATGGAGTAGCAGAAAGGAGGAATAGGACTCTTGTAGAGTTTGCAAGAGCCATGATGAAGGAAAAGAATTGTCCAAATTACTTATGGGCAGAGGCCATTAACACTGCAACATACCTTGTGAATAGGTTGCCTTGCAAAGCTTTGGATGGAGGAACCCCTTATGAAGCATGGTGGGGTAAGAAACCTAGTCTTGATCATTGTAAAGTATTTGGATGTATTGCATATGCTTATGTTCCTTCACAATTAAGACATAAGCTAGAACCAAAAGCAGAGAAGTATGTGTTTATTGGATATGATGATAGACAAATGGGTTACAGGTTGTGGAGTCCATCCACAAAGCAATTTCTTGTTACTAAAGATGTGACATTTGATGAGCAAAACATGTGGTATACAGGATCACCAAATGAGTATGCAGGTGTTGAAGAAATTCAAAGAAAAGGAAAGGCAAAGGTAAAAGTATGTGAAGAAATTCTTGATGAAGTTGACTCTAGATGTAGAGTGCAGGATCATGTAGAAGAAGGGCCAAGATTTGATCCAGAATCAAATGAGGCTGAAACTTCAAGAAATGCAGAAATCAGAAGATCTACAAGAGAAAGGAAAGAGCCTATAAGGTATAGCTATGATACATCTTTCCTAACAACAAGAGATTATGCTTACATTGTGAAAACAGAAGAAGATCCAACCACTTATGAAGAAGCCAAAGGTAAACAGAATTGGGAGAAGGCAATGCAAGAAGAGTATGATGCTCTACTTGAAAATGAAACTTGGGAGTTAGTACCAAGACCAAAGAATCAGAAGGTCATTGGATGCAAGTGGGTATATAAAACAAAGAGGTTTGCAAATGGTAAGGTGTCTAGATATAAGGCTAGACTTGTGGTTAAAGGTTATGCCCAAACTTATGGGGTAGATTATGATGAAACCTTTAGTCCTGTTGCTAAGATGTCTACAATTAGGACATTGATTGCTATTGCTACTTGCAAGGGATGGAAATTATCACAATTGGATGTGAAGAATGCATTTCTTAATGGTTACATTGCAGATGAAGTATATATGGAGCAACCAGAAGGCTTCATGGAATCAATTGGATCAGATTATGTGTGTAAGCTCAAGAGAGCTTTATATGGGTTGAAGCAAGCCCCAAGAGCTTGGAATTACAGATTGGTCAAGTTCTTGAATGAATGTGGATTTCAAGCATCAAAGGCAGATAGTAGCTTGCTAGTGAAGGCAAGTGAAAATGGATATATATACATGTGCATTTATGTTGATGATATTATTGTTACAGGAACAGATGCTCAAGGAATCAATGAACTCAAGAAGCAAATAGAGAAGGAGTTTAAGATAAGTGACTTGGGAAACTTATCTTATTTTCTAGGAATGCAGATTGTGTATACTCAACATGGAGTATATGTTTCACAAGAGAGATACTTGAAGAATCTTCTAGCCAAGTTTAACATGGAAGATTGCAGGACCTCAACTACACCATTGGAGGTAAATCATAAATTAAGCAGGTATGGAGGTGAAGAGTTCAATGACATGAAGAAATATCAGAGTTTGGTAGGTAGTCTAATCTATGCTACCTTGACAAGGCCAGATCTATCATATGCAGTAGGTGTGTTGTCACAATTCATGCATTGTCCAAAGAAGACTCATTGGATTGCAGCCCAAAGGGTACTCAGATATATCAAAGGAACCCTAAGTGAAGGTTTGTACTATGGTTTCACTTCTGACACAAGAATCAAAGTGTTTAGTGATGCAGATTGGGCAGGTGACTCAGATGATAGAAGGTCTACTCATGGATATCTATGTTATGTTGGAGATAAGCTAGTATCTTGGTGTTCAAAGAAGCAACATACAGTTGCTTTATCATCTACAGAAGCTGAGTATAAGGGAATGGTAGAAGCTGCAAAAGAAGTCATATGGTTGAAGACCTTGATGAAAAGTTTTGAGATTGATCATAGTACTCCAATAATTTTTGGAGACAATATGAGTTCTTTGTATTTGGCAGCTAACCCTGTTTTTCATGCCAGGACTAAGCATATAGAGATTCAGTATCATTTCTTGAGGGAAAAGGTACTTGATAAAGAGATTGAAGTGATGTACACTCCAACAAAAGAACAAGTGGCAGATATGATGACAAAGAGCTTGGATGGACCTAAGCTACAGAGATTCAAAGAGATGGCAGGAGTGAAGAAGAATGGAATAATCACAATTAGTGATTGAGGGGGAGTTGTTGGAGCAAACCAATCACAAATTGGTGATTATACAGATCTTGGAGAATGCTTATGGTGAGAATGAAGCAAAGGAAGACATTTGCAAAAATGAAGAAGAAGTCAGAGTGTTGTCTTGTACACATATGTACATATAAGTGAAGAATCTTGTAAGCTACCATAGTTAAATCCTTAGTATGATAAGGAATAGAGTCATAGATGCGAGATGAGTCCAAAGTCGTGTATATATAAGATAATTATGACAAGAAATGTAAGAGAGAAAGTAATAGAGTCATTTTGTAGATGACAATTTTGAGGAAGATGTGTAGAGAGTTTTTTCCCAGAAAATAGCGACGGGTTTTTTCTCTGAGTGCTCTCTGTCTGATCATGTGGATCAGAAATCCTTTTGTACACATCTAATTGAGAAGCTAATGAAGCTATGTCTAGAGTTTCAGAATCTAATTCCTCTCCTACTGTGAGAATGATCATTAGGAACATTCATATGTAGAATGTGAGAACTGAAGTCTGAAAGTAGCGCACTTTTCCGTCTCAGTATTTTGATCAGATCTGAGTGTATACTGTAAAGTTTTTGATGAGTGAGCACTTAAAATTTAAGTTAGAAGATGAGGAAGCTATGGCTAAAAGCATTTAGCAAAACGGGTTCCAGATTGGGAGAAATCGAGTTAAGAAGTTGACTATGTCGAAGGCGCAACTTCTGAGAGTCATTTTCTGACATGTATTTGATCTTAATGATCAAATTAAACTTTTGGTGATTAGTTTTGAGAACTAATGGCTAGTATGATTGCGCAAAGGTATTGCTAATACTTGAGCATCATTTACTTGAAGAAATTTGAAGATTTGTGCAGGTAAAGAAGTTGATATCTGAAGCAGACTTTCTGAAGTTGACACTTCTTCACTCAGAGAAGTGTTGTTTGAAGTTTTGGTAAAAAGGAACATTGTTTGTGTAAAGTTTGGTTTATAGCTGACATAGAAGTGTTCTTAAGTCAGTGTAGATCAAACCTTTGGAGATTAAAAGGTCTCCAACAAATAGGTGTAGTCATGATCTATGAGTTCAAAGATCGTGAGATACCAGATAAAGTTGTCTATCTAGATGATACATCAGAGAGAATGTTCTTAGTTACAAAGCATGGTAAGCATGCACATACTTGGAAAGGTGAATTGATTTTCCCTCCACAAAGATCTAATGTTGCTCATTGCCTCCAAGGCGTAGGATCATCCCAACCTCATGAAGCCCAAAGGAAAAGAGCTAGAGAGACACTTGAGGTCAGTTGTGCACACACTGTGGGTAGAGAGAGATCTGGACTTGAAGGTGAAAGACCTGAAAGAGAGAGACACTGAGCACATAGGCATCAAAGACTTGAACATGATTTTCTACTACCTAGATCCCATGAGTACCTAGGAACCTTTAACCCCTCTCAAGTGGTCAAGGCAATGACAACTACTTTGATGGCTTAGAAGTTCCCTATAATCATGTGGCTAAGTTCAAACAAGTGTTAAGAGCTAAATAGGTCGAGGACTTGTTCACCTAGTTCGAGGCATTTGGTTTGACCCTCAAGGGTATTGGCTTAGCTTGGTTTCAACCTTTGAACAAATGCAATCACCCAAAACTTACGTCAACTGCTAGAAGAATTTGTTGTAGAATTCTCCAAGAGTGGCATCATGCATAACACATCATCCTTGATCCACAACTTCAAGCAAACACCCCACAAAATCCATATTTCACCATTGAGAGAAAATACACAAACCACATGGCTCAAGATTGTCCTTAGAATAGGTAGGCTATTAGAAAAACTTATTAGCAACATGGTAGGTATCAAAATCAATGCCAACAACCATATTATAGGCCACAACAGCAATATAAAGACAATATAGGCCACAGCTAGTCCTAGGAAACCAACCACAAGCTCCTACCAATTTGATCCTAGTTATGTATGCAGTACTAGAGGAGAACCCTAATAGAGCACTGGTGCCAATAACCCCCTTGGCCTTAGAAAATGACCCTCATTCTTAGAGTTCTAACTACACCCATGAGGATAGTCCATGAGCTTATTACAGAGAGTCACTTGAGCATAGTGAGATTTACCCATATCAATATGACACACAAGCTATGGAATCGAATTGTGAGCCTGAATACTCAAATATCATGTACATGAATCCCAACCCCAGGCCCCAATTGAGACAAGTAAGACCACAAGCACCTAGAGGACCATGCTTTAGATGTCAGGGCAACCATTTCATTCCTGAGTGTCCCCACCCATCTATTCCAGGACAAGGACAAGACATTGCAATGCAAGGCTTTTGTCCTGAGTGCCGCAAGGAACATCTCCCGAGAGATTGTCCTAGGAATCCCTCTAGTGCACCCAAGGTTACCCCCATTAATGTGGTAGGCATAGTGGTTGATTCAAGTTCAAGTAGGAGTAATGTGGCTCCTATACAGGCAATCACTAGGGCACAAGCCTTACAAAAACCAATTGAGTAATTAGAGCCAAGTGAATCCGGAGAGCCTAGTAAGGGGATGACAAGAACATGGAAGGATACTAGGGAGAAGGCCAATCGTAAGTGGATTAAAAAGTTATCTTAACTAGAAGAAAACCTAAAAGACACAAAAACAAAAATAGAAGACATTGCATCTCAAAGCCCCTCACATGGCAAAACTCCATCCACATCACCTCATCCCACCCCACCACTCACTGTAAATAGACCACAACCAGGGTGTGTTCTTGTAGATCCAACCCTAGAAGGCTTGGACATGATGTTCAAGGCCTAGCAGTCTCGACTTCAAGAAGGGCCAACAATTGCAAACCTAGACCAGATTTACCCAGAGATTGAAGGGCCAAAAATTTCCATGAAAATGGTAGAACTAGCTCATGATATGCTCAAAACTAATCAATTGTTCAATTGGACAAATTCTATCAAATTGGGTTTGCAATTCGAGGGCTTACTAGAAAGATTAGAGCAGTTGATAAACAAGCTGGAGGTTTCTTTACCTCCACAGCCTCAACCAGTTGTTGAAAGAGAAAAGTCACCACCAAAAAAAGCTTATGTTCTGGATTCCATGGATGATGGAACATCTCTTTCAATTCAGTTGTACTCTCAAGAGTTCTTGTTAGAAATACAAGAAGCAAAATGGGCCAAGGAGAAGGATAATCCCCCTCTTATTCCTGAGATTGACGATCTTCATGATCGATTTCCCCAAGACATTCCATCTATTTATGGAGACCAAGAAGAGCAACAAGAAGAGGAAACATTATATTTTTAATCTAATTCTTTACAAGAGTTTCCACAATTCACGGATCCATGGGAATCCAAATCTCCTAAAATTAGAGCTCCCACAATATTGGTAAGAAATTAAGTCTTCGTGGTTCCTAGAAACATTGACGTCGTGAAGAACACTAAGGTTTAGGGTCATCTCGCCTTAGAAGAGCTGCTCAAAGTAAAACCTGAGTTGTGGAAACATGTGGCACATCAAGTTCTAGAACTTGGTTCGAATGTGTCAAAAGCAAGCTCTAAGAAAAAAGTACTAGAGATACCTCTAGACAAAATAGGAGACATGAGTGAGGGTGAAGAAGGTAATACTTATCTTCCAATCACCAACCAAGGTTACACAACCAAAGCTGTCTTAGATTCAGGTGTTGGTGTTGCAATTCAACCACCTCTTTGTGGAAACAATGGGGCAAACCTGCACGAAGAACAACTGGAATGAAGCTTCAAATGGCTCACAGCCATATTCAAAGACCTCTAGGATTGCTAGAAGGGATAACTCTAACCACTTATGGTGTAGAGTTTGAGCACACCTTTGGTATATGAACATATGGAATATGTGTGTTCAAACTCCACATCACAAGTGGTGGGAGTGATCCCTTTGAGAAATCTTAATGAATGCTCAATATGTCAATTGACCATCTGAAGCTTCATGGTTGTAGGTTGCAAGGTGGATTCGCCCCATTTTATCCATAAAGATGTAGTGGTGATGGAAACAACCGCTCTTGAGTCTAAGATTTCCTTAATAGTTTAATTCTTTTTGGTTATGGTAAGATATGTATTACCTTATTCACATTTTCTCATGTCTCACACCTTATCTCTGGGTATCCTTAGTATTTTCCCTTTATATTCCTCCCTTTGATTAGGTTCATTCAAGTTTTGGAACTTGATTTTCCACCTATTTCCACAACTCTACCTTAATCTTCAAGATATCCTCTAAAGTAAGATGACACTGCACCTTAGTGTTCTTCATTGTCTCAGTGTTCTCACAAATATTGTAGGATCTCTCATTTGCAGTGGTCTGGATTTCCATGCCCTTGTGAATTATGGTTATTCCTATAAGGAATTAGACTGAAGATCTATCCCTCCCTCTTGTTGAGGTTTTTATTGATCTCCATATATAGATCAGATGTCTTCCATAAATTGCTCTTGTAGGTCATTGATCTCCTAAATTTATGGTGGGTTGTCTTGTTCTTTAGCCAACTTTTGGTGTTGTATCTCCCATAAGAGCTCTTGTAAGTACTTGGTGATGGAGAGAGGTATTCCATATTTTTTGAGCTATGAACACAAGCTTCTTTGTAGTAGAAACTCCCTCTCTCACATTGAATGGAATGAGCCTTTTATTTTGGCATTGCATCCTCTAGCTTACCTACCCATTAGTATAATCATTCTAATAGTCATTCAAAATGTAGCTTTGGCCTCATGAAATTTGAGCGATTGAAGAGCTAATTGCCCTCCAACATATCATGAACTATTTCTAGTATTTTAACACATGGTTTGGTTCTCTCGACCTCTCGATCTACTCTCATCTAACTCTTATCTAAGTTGGTTTTAGTTGTCCCTTCTCCAAAATACGAATGATAGGCCTTGAACATCATGTGCAAGTTCTATTGGGTTATATCTGTGAAATTTATCCCACTTCTGGTATGGAAGGAATGGATGCTAGGGTATAAGGAGATGGAATGGGCGTGGGTTTAGATTTCAGAAAGTTGGAGATGTAAGTTCTAACATTTATGCCTTGGTTTCCTTGAGACTTCATTCTTTCTCTAGTAGCTTCTTTGGCGACTTTCTTTTCACTCTATCAATGGTTTCTTTCCATGTTCTACCCTTCTTTTCACTCTATCAATGGTTTCTTATCCAAAGTAACTTGTAATTGGTGTAAGCTCGGTATGCTACATTTCATAGATGAGGAATACATAGCTTATTGCTGGTTTTCCTTGTTCTTGGAGAACAAGGACACCACATTAACATCCAACCTAATTTGTGTTTTGGCATTCTATTGGAAGGTATATGTTGAATGACTAGCATTAACAAAAGACTTGATTAAGGACATAGTTGGTCGCTAGATGGCCAAGGTGTTTACATTTTGTACAATAAACTTGCTTCAAAGGGTCATCACTTTTACATTTGCTCGAATTTAGTGTTACACATATGTGCTCCTCGAGTAGCTTTGATGTGAACCTTTTCCCTATACATGGGCACTTTTTACTCTAGTGCTGGCTAGAGGTTTTTTCCCATGTTACCACATACTTGATACACTCATATGTGGCAGTGCTTTGCACTTAGGGAAAATATTTAGCTCTTACTTTAGTTCAGTTCATCGTCAATAGAGAGAGCTATTCCAGCCATCCATCTTCTCTATGTGTCTTGCTGCATTTGTGCTCCTTGTGTGTGCTTCGCATGTGTCTCTCACACTTCTACACACAACCAATAATGGTACCAGAGCACATTCAGATCCTTCTCAAGCTTTGGTTTTTCGCATCACATCATGTGCGCACTTTTAGCAGTGCAAATTGACTTTGGAGCATAGAACAATGAATTTTAGCAGCCAAGAAACATTTTCCATTAGTTTCATGTTGCACTACGGTTTTACCCCCATTTCAAAGCCATTCTTGCAGTCAGTTGCCATCAGAGTGACGGTTTGTGAGCTGAAATTTTAGCATTCATTTTAGCTTTCCTCAAAGTAAAGATTTTTTCACATTCTTGTTCCTTAGGGAAATGGCGGGAAGCAATGACTTGTTTGACATGTTTCAAGCTGAAGATAAGCTTGATGGGACCAACTATCCAATGTGGTCCTACATGATGAAGCATGTTCTTGTTGCAAAACAACTTTGGAACATAGTGGCAGATGTAGATGGAAGACCCGCAGAAGCTTCTACCTCATAGTCTACTATCACATATAGAGCTTCTTCTTCAAATACAGTGGTTTCTCCTTCTCCACCTACACAGGAGTAGCTTAGATGGGATGGAAAAGATGCTGAAGCTCATGCATTGATTGCGCTTTCTGTGAAGCATCATATGGTTCCACACATTCGGTTATGTTCTACATCAAGACAGGCATGGGACACTCTTGCTTCTTTGTATGCCATGTGTAATGAAGCACGTGTTGCATACTTGAGGAAGCAACTTGAGGATGTATGTATGGCTGAAAATGAGTCTATGGATGTGTATGTGACATGCATGAGAGACTTGAAAGAGCAATTGGCAAACATAGATGATATTATTCTAGATGCATCACTCACTTCTACATTGTTGAAAGGATTATCAGTATCTTTTCAAAGATTTTCTACTACACTCCATTTGGTTGCAAAAGGGAATCCTAATCTGTATGCATTTGATGAGGTTGTGTCTCTTCTTTTGCAAGAATAGGAGTGGTTTGGTTGAGGGAACGCAAGCACTTGCTATCTCATAAAAAGGGAAAAGCAAGTATTGTTCAGCTTTGGGTTCATCAAATCCAAAGCCTCAACCTTCCTCTTCCACTCATTCCTCTAACAATGGTGATTTGCAAAAGAAGAAAAGATGCAAATATTGCTGAAAGGGTGATCATGATATTAATGAGTGTAGAAAACTTGCTAAGTGCAATGAAAAGAAGAAGGAATCTGGCATGTCTATTGTTGAAAATTCAGCAAATGCAAAGATTCAGATCGGTTCTTTGATAGTGATGCTTCAAATCACATAACATCATGCAAAAGATTTTATTGCATCTTTGAAATATGCACCCAAAGGAGGGCATATGGTGTGTGCAAACAATGCCTCTTATCCTATCATTGGAGTAGGAGAAATTGAGCTTACGACTGCAAATGGAAGTGTGATTCTCTTGAAAAATGCATTGTATGTACCCGACATCAAGAAGAACTTAATTTCAGTTCCATTGATTGCCAAAGCTGGACTCATGTATACTTGATGATAAGTGTTTTGTTCATGATTTCAGCAATGGTGATATTATCGGAATGTCCAGTACATTATGTAATGGTTTGTATTGCATGGATACATACAAGAGGGCTGCCTCAAATGCCTTGGTTGCTCATACTTCTTCCATGCCTGAAATGTAACTTTGGCATGCTCGTTTTGGGCACTTGAACTTCAATAGTTTACTTTACTTGCAAAAGAAGGACATGGTTATTTCTTTGCCAACACTTGAGTCCATTGAAACGCATGCATGTGAAGGTTGCATTCTCGGAAAAATGCATCATGCTTCTTTTCCAAAAGATACTCATACACACACTACAAGAAAATTGAAACTTGTTCATATTCATATGTGTGGTCCTCTCAAGAATTCATCTTTTGGGAGGCATGTATATTTTGTCACCTTCATTGATGATGCTACTCAGCATACAAGGGTGTATCCTATGAAAGCAAAGAATGAGTTATTTTCTTGCTTCAAAGCTTTTTTAGCTATGGCTGAAAAGTTTTCTTCACAAAATCTTTTGACTCGATGCATGGATCGTGGTGGTGAATACATGTCACATGAGTTTAGAGCTTTTCTTCATGAAACAGGTATTTCACACCAATGTAGAGTGCCATATACACCTCAGAAAAATGGTGTTGCTGAGCATAAAAATAGAACTCTACTTGAAATGGCAGGATGTATGATTAAAGGAAAGCACCTTCTTGATAAGTTTTGGATGGAAGCGGTCGTGTGTGCAAACTATGTGTTGAATCGCTGCCCTAAAAATGCATTGAGAGTCATCACTCCTTATGAGGCTTGAAATGGACATAAGCCCATGGTTAGTCATATGCGCATGTTTGGTTGTTTGGTAGATGCTCTTGTGCCATCACAACAATGTCACAAACTTGATGCCAAGGCAAAGAAATGTATATTTGTTGGTTATAGTGCTAGAACTAAGGGATATCGTATATACCATCCATTGATGAACACAATTATTATGAGTCGAGACATGGTATTGGCTGAAAATTCAATTTTCCCTCTACTTGAATGCAAAAGAACAGCCAATAGTTATCTCACATGATGTATTTGATACACTCATGCTTTTGTTCCAAAATGGTGCATTTGACTATGGACATGTAGACCAGCCAACTGAGGCTCAAAGGGCTGAAAAATTCTATCCAAATAGGGTTGAAAATGCACAGATGTTTCAGCTAGACATGGTTGAAAATCTTCAACCAAAAATTATCAAAACTACTGGAAATATCCACCAACATATATCTGAACATTTGCATCAAAATATGGCTGAAAATGAGCATGAAATTCAGCCCACACATGATGTACATATTGATGATGTATTACATAATGAATGCATGTCTATCAAGAGTGCACAAACTATGCCAAAGTGGCTGAAACAAACTTTGCAGGACAAAAAATTGAGTGCACCTTTACTTGGTAGAACAAGATCAAGCTCTCACCATGGATCAAGTAATTTTGTGGGTTATTGTCTCATTGCAACATGTAATGAAGAGCCACTTTCTTTTGAAGATGCATGTGATGATCCACAATGGATGAGTGCTATGCAATCTGAAACGGATTCCATACATAGGAATGGTACTTGGAAGTTATGTGAATTGCCAAAAGGAAAGAATGCCATTGGAGTGGGTTTACAAGATTAAGAGAAACTTTGATGGTAGCATCGATCGCTACAAATCTAGATTGGTTGCCAAAGGATATGAAAAACAATATGGCATTGACTATGAAGCAACTTTTCCACCTACTTCATGCATCCATGGTTGCATTGGCTACCCATCGAGGTTGGAAAGTGCATCAGTTGGACATAAACTTCAATCGAGCCTCTCCCTACAAGAAATACTATCACATGCACCAAAACATCCTCTTATCCTATCATGGGAGTTGGTAAGATCATTCTAACTATTGCTGATGGTAGTTCTTTTACATTGTTGGATGCTTTATTTTTGGCAGGGATCAAGAAGAATCTATTATCTCTTTCAGCTTTAGGCAAGATTGGCTTGATTGTGAAATTTGTTGATGATAGATGTACAATTCATGATCTATAAAATGGTGATGTCATTCTTGCTTCTGGCATTTTATGTCATGGGATATATAAGCTCATAGACTATGAAAAATCTATGAATGACTTAGCATGTGGAGTACATGATTCTCAGGCTATGTTAGATGCAAAGCTTTGGCATGCATGCTTTGGTCATCTGAATTTTCTAGTTTACTAGCCTTGGAGAAATCTAAAATGGTGTCTTCTCTGCCCAAACTTAAGGCACTTGGTAATTATGTATGTGAAGGCTGTGTTTTGGGTAAAATGCAGCATTCCTCATTTCCAAAACATGATTCAGCTCGAGCTACTCAGAAATTGCAGCTTGTTCATAGTGATGTCTATGGTCCTATGCAAACACCATCTTTTGGAAACTATCTTTACTTTGTGACTTTCATCGATGATTTTTCCAGGCATGTATGTGTATATTCATTGAAAGCAAAGTTCAAAGTGTTTATGTGCTTCAAAGAGTTTTTGGTTTTGGCTCAAAATCTATCAGCATGTAAAATGGGCACCCTCCATTTTGATCGAGGGGGGGAATATATGTCTTCCAATTTTTATGCATTTCTGGCTGAATGTGTGATCAGTGTACAGTCTCGTATACACCTCAATGGAATGGAGGTATTGGACGAAAGAACAAGTCACTCATGGAGATGGCGAAGCATATGGTCAAGAGTCAGGCTTTACCACATAGTTTTTGGCTTGAGGCTGTTATGTGTGCAACATATGTATTTAATAACTGTCCCACCAAACCATTGTAGTATATCACTCCATATGAGGCTTGGCCTAGTCACAAGCCATCTGTTGCTCATCTACGTGTTTTTGGTTGTCTAACATATGCATTAGTACATGAACAACAATGCAGGAAATTGGATGATAACGTAGTGAAATATATTTTTGTTCGGTATAATTTTGAAAGCAAAGGCTATCGTCTATATAATCCATAGACTAAACACATTCTGGTTAGCTGTGATGTTGTTTTTGTTGAAGATGTTATTCAACCATTACTTTCATGTATTAAGGAGACATCTCTTAGCTCCAAAGTCATGTATGATACTTTGTTGCCTCTTTTTACAGGTGGACAGTCTAGTGTTGGTCCTACTAAGGCAATTTCGCAACCTTTACAGGTTTCATATGACGATGTAGATCATTCCATTTCTTATGCACATTTACATGCTGCACTTGTTGATGAGAGAGCTGATATTGAGGAGGCAAAAACTATGTCAAAATGGCTAGTGTAGACTTTGCATGACAGCAAATTAGTTGCACCTCTGTCATATCATACTCGTTCAGGCTCTTATACTACCTCTTTTGCATCATACTGCTAGGTTATGGTGGCCTCTATTCTCTATAAAGAATGAGCCTATTTTGTTTGATGAAGCACAAAATTCTAAAAAGTGGATGACTTTTATGCAATCATAATATGATGCTATCATGAAAAATGATACTTGGTCTTTATATGATTTACCTCCTCAGAAGAAGACCATTGACACTAAGTGGGTATACAAGGTGAAGCGTAAGCCTAATGGAACAACTGATAGGTATAAGGCTAGGCTTTTTGCAAAGGGGTATGCTCACAAAAGAGGCATTGATTTTGATGAGATCTTTGCTCCTACTTGCCAAATAACTACATGCCTCATTTGAGATGTCAAATTTGGGCATTTGCATCATTACTTGGACATTTAATTTATGAAAGTTGATGACAGAATTGCTCTGTGTCAAACAAAATATATTGACACATTATTGCACTCTTTGGGCCTTGAAGACTGTAAACCTATTGCCACTCCTATGGAGAGCTGTTTATGATTGAGTCTTCATGATGCTCAAGATGCATTTGATGTTGTTATCTGTCAATAGCCTATTGGATGATTGATTTACTTATGCATTACTCCGCAAGATATTCAATTTTCTATCTCACAGATGAGAAAGTTTATGTGTTTCCCAAGTATCAAGCATTGGTAGGCTGTTAAGAATATCTTTCGCTACTTGAGTGGTACCTCACTACTTGGATTGTTTTGCAAAGGGGAGATCACTATCATCAAATTTACATGCTTTTTCTAACTCTGAATGGGTTGGTTGTTATGACACTCACGTGTCCATAAGTGGTTTTTGTTTCATGCTTGGTAGCTCATGCATATCTTTGTTGAGCAAGAAGCAACCGATTGTGGCCACTTCTAGTTGTGAGGGTGAGTATAGGGAAGCTTTCACAACAGTTGTTGAGTGTGTGTGTCTCAGACACCTTATGGCTGATTTGGGTGTTGGTTAGTCTTCTGCCACCACCATCTTCATTGATAGTTAGAGCATGTTGGTAGTTGCAAGGAACCCTGTGTTCCATGCTCGCACTAACAACATTGAAATGCACTATCATTATCTGAGGGAGAGGTTCTCTCCTGGAGAGATCAGCTTGGCATACATGCCCACGTAGAAGACCATTGTAGACCTTTTCATGAAGGCTCTGCCTAGGGAGAAGTTTGAAGCTTTCCACAAAGCTTTAGGCATACTTCCTTTTATGGATTGATTCCACATAGCTTGGTACAACACCCACGTAGAGAAAATAAAATAAGAAGATGGATTTGATACAAGATGTCCCACAACCCGGGACCAATAGATATGGAAAACTCGACTAGAGATGATATGAGATCCCACAAGCCGGGATCGTAAGTATGAGACAAGATGTCTGGATTATAAGAACTCCCTTTTGGGAGATGAATTGAATACAAGAAAGAACTTGACAAGATCTCGTACTACGAGATCAAGACAGGTTTTCCAAGAACTAGACTAGACAGGACTAGAACAAGAAACAAGACAGGAACTGGAGCTGGAACTTGGATAGTACTTACTTGGCGGTCACGACTCCTTGACCTCCGAAGACTGGTATTGGCAAGACTACTTATGTATGTGGCCAAGCCCTCCTTATATAGGTTTTCCAAGGGCGGTTCTAGGGCAGTTACGAATTGATGATGTCATTGATGATGTCATCAATTCGAAGCATGGTCTCTGGATGTCAGAATCAAGCAAGAAGACAATCGATCTTAGGGTTTGGCACATTTCGGACGCAATGGAAGCATTAGTTTCTCCAAATTCTGAACCAATCATGAGATATAGGATTCTCATGGAATCTGAGATTGAAGATGGTTTCCTTTGTCCATGACATTACCTCCCCCTCAAGCGACGAGTTCCACGAGGAGCGGTCACGTTATCTGGTCTTGGCTTCATTGGATTTATCTTATGGAATTCTCAATCCTTGATTGGTGCTCTTTGAAGGTTTTCTACAGGTTCCCAAGTACGATCACTGATGTCATACCCTTCCCAATGAATAAGGTACTCTAATCTTCCTCGAGATATTCTCAAATGTAGGACATCCTCCACTTCAAATTCTTCATGATCATCAATCTCAATAGGTGGTGAAGGACTAGGTCTCTCCCCCCTCAAATGGTGAAATCTGATATGGTCCAACATGGTACATGGAAAACTGGATGTATTCTCATGGTACTTGGTAGCTGGAGCTTGAAGGTGACTGGATTAATCTTGGCCAAGATGGTGAATGGACCAAATCTTTGATGATCTAACTTTGCACAAGGCCTTGAGGCAGCTGGGTTCTTGACATGATTTGAGAGTTGTATATCCATGCTTGGATGTTGTCCATAGTTTGCAAAGAAGGGAGTTTGCTTAGTAGATGCATGAACACTATTGTTATGGGCAAACTCTGCAAAGGGTAACAACTCAAACCAATCATTTTGGTGATAGTTACTACTGCAAGGGAGATATTGCTCTAGGACTTGATTCACCCATTCTATTTGTCCATTAGTCTGTGGATGATTTGCTATAGATAGTTTAACTTGAACACCAAGGAGCTTGAAAAGACTTTTCCAAAAGTTGGATATGAACTGTGGACCTCGATCGCTGACAATATCATGAGGCAATCCATGAAGCCTAAAGATGTATCTGAGAAAGAGTCTAGAAGTGGCTGAACCTGTGATTGCCTTTGTAGTTGGAATGAGTGTGCCATGTTTGTGAATCTATCGACAATAACAAGAATGGCATCATACTTATCTGACTTTGGTTCCATAGATAATGAAGCCCATGGCCTTTTTGGAATAGGTAAAGGTTGCAAGAGGCCATGAGGCTTACGTCGTGGTACCTTAGATCTATTGCAAATGTCACAAGTTCGGATATATTCTTGGACTTCCTTCCACATTTGAGGCCACAAAAAATCCCTGGATATGAGTTCTATTGTTTTATTTACTCCAAAATGTCCTGCTGCAAGGTTATCATGACGTTGTTGAAGTACTTGGATCCTAGGCTTTCCTGGAGGGACATACAATAGGTTCTTATAGAATAGTAACCCATCCTTTTCCTGGAATTCATTTACTTCTTCAACTTTTCCTTCTTGAGTTTTTTGCTTAACATTACAAAATAATTCATCTTGTGGTACATTCTCACGAATCAAATGATTCAAGGCTGAATCTTTAGGATGGGTTGAAGAGATAGCTGCTAACTGGAGATGCTCATGCTTGAGTAATATACACTCTCTTGTTGATCAAAGGCCTCTTCACCCTTCTTTGGTGGAAGGTAAGATCTTCTTAACAAGGCATCTGACTGACACTCTCGCCGTCTTGGACGATATGTGTTGACAAAGTCAAACCTGGATAAAAAGTTACTCCATCGAGATTGCCTTCTGTTGAGGATGCGGGTGGTCATAAAATACTCTAGATTCTTGTGATCTGTATACACGATAACTTTATGAGCTCTTGCTTCTAGATGGTGATGCCAAGTATCAAATGCGTCCACTATGGCAAGAAGTTCTTTATCATGAATTTGATCATTAATTTCTGCAGGAGAAAACTTCCTTGAATTGTATGCAACTAGATGTAGGTGTCCATCATCTCCATATTGTGAGAGAATGGCCCCTAGGGCAAAGTCTGATGCATGTGTCTCTAGGAAGAAGGGCTTACTAGAATCAAGATGAACTAGAATTGGAGCAGTAGTGAATGCTAATTTCAAGGTCTGAAATGCTTTTTTTGCTTCTTCGGTCCATGAGAATCTAGAGTTCCCTGTAAGCTTGGTAAGAGGTGTCACTATCTTGGAGTAATCTTTGATGAATATCCTATAGAAGTTGGCAAACCCTACAAAACATTGTACATCTTAAACACATGAAGGTGGTTCCCAATCAAGGATTGTCTGAATTTTCTTAGGGTCCATAAAAATTCCTTTTTCCGATACAATGTACCCTAAAAATTCCACTTCTGTCTTATGGAAAGAGCACTTCTCCAATTTCACATATAATCCTTTTTCTCTTAGTTTCTCTAGGACTATCTTTACACAACATTCATGATCCTCTAGAGTTTTGGAGAATATCAAGATATCATCAAGGTATATTACAACAAAATCATCTAAATATTCTGGAAAGATATCATTCATCATATGTTGGAAGACAACTGGAGCATTTGTAAGACCGAATGGCATAACTACATATTCAAAATGTCCATACCTTGTTCGAAATGCTATCTTCCATTCATCTCCTTCTCTGATCCTGACAAGGTTGTAAGATCCTCGAAGATGAATTTTTGTGAAGAATTTTGCTTTTCCAAGGCGTTCCAAGAGCTCTGATATGAGTGGTAGAGGGTATCTGTTTTTTATAGTGACTTTGTTCAATCCACGATAGTCTACACACATCCGGAGAGTCCCATCCTTCTTCTTTACAAATAGAATAGGATCTCCTACTGAAGACTTCGAGTGTTTGATAAACCCCTTTGCTAGATTCTCATCAATGTTCTTGTGTAGTTCTGTAAGTTCCTCTAGGATAGTCTCTAGATTGGTCCAAAGGGTGGTTGTGCTCCCTCTTGAAGGTCTATGGGGCAATCCTAAGGTCTATGCTTTGGGAGGATATGTGCATTCTTCTTTTCAAAAACATCTTCAAAGACTTTGTACTGATTCGGTAGCTGTACTAGATCATCTTTCTTGGATTCTTGAGCTGGTATGGCATAGATCATATATGTAGGTTCCTTCCTTACTGCATGTTTGAAGGCTTTGGCTCCGACATATGTTGGGTTCTTTTGGATATCTTGACGGGTGATTTTATTCTTTTCCTCATTAATGTCTAGATTATGCTTCTTTAACTAGGGCATTCCAATGATAACTAGATGTACTGGGCTCGATATTACATTGAAACATATGTGGGATTCATGGTCACCAAGGTGTACTCTTAATGGTGTGGTTTCCATGGTTATATTCCTAGATGCTAGAGGTCGCCCATCTACTACTTCAGCTACTACTGGTTTGTTCTTCCAAAGTACAGGAATTCTATGTTTCTTAAGCAATCCTTCTTCGATGAAACATGAGGAGGCTCCTGAATCTACTAGGGCTGGAAGGGAAAGGGTCTTCTTGGGCATGATTAACTTGACAGGTGGAAGACATATTTCTATGGGTGTAGCTGGAATTATGAGACCCTTTCTTATATCATGGTCCGACTGCAAGGTCTCTTTTACAATTGGACTTCCTCGTTTCCCTGCTCTACAAGGGTGGCTGCGACTCTGGAGTTTGTTCTCTTGTTTGGACAATTAATTGCAATATGTCTAGGGTTTCCACACTAGAGACATAACTTATTAACTCTCCTTCTCTGTTTCTCTTCTAGTGTTAGAGGCTGAAACCTAGTTACATCTATTTGCATGGGTTCAGGCATGGACTCATCTTTAGTAGTCGGTTGGAAAGGTTTCCACTGGCGAGATCTTCCTTCTACTTGTTTTTCTTGTTTCCTTTCAAAAAGTCGGTTATCACATTGAATAGCTTGCATGATATATTCATTCAATGTTTTAACCTCTGGCATTGTGAGCAAAAGGTCCTTCACATCATCTTTTAAACCCATCTGAATGGGCTTATGAAATAATCTTCATGCCAAGTGAGGTCACATATCAATTGCCTAAATTCAGATGCATAGGTAGAGGCTGTAAGAAAATAACAGCACAGCGGAATAGACCTGTAGACAGAGTTGAGAGAAAAACGCAGACAGAGATAGACACAGATTGAGAGATAGAGAACTGAAATTCTCAGATTGCCGAGCGTAACGCAGTTACAATGATGATGTTGTCCACCCGTGCACTCCCAATGTGGAGCTTAGATGGCGATCTACTTGATGCATAGTAAAAATATCACATTGCCCTTGATCCATCTAAAAACGTAAATTCTACAAATGAAAGTGTAGGATACGTTTGCCACAATATCTCCATGATCCATGAGCTCACAATGGTGCCTTGCTTTCAAATGCATGAATATGGCTGGATTTTTTACAAATAAAACTGCATCTTGATGAAGAGTCGGCCACCACAATCTAGCATATATGATTGATTTGGTTGTCCTATCACCTCAAAAGTGTCTTAATGGTGCTCCAACATGTGCCAATTCAAGGATATCTACATATTCATCTTCGTTCACATACATCCTCAAATATCCAAATTTTCCTATTTTATACAATTGATCACCTATTACTCCATAAGGAAGAAGAAGCAAAAGCTTGGAGCACAACATAGAAGATTGAATGTATTACCAGTAGAATGTACAGAGATAAGTGACCTATTAGGGCTATGGGCATATATACAAGCTAGGGGAAAAACCTCCTAAAGAGGGAAAAAAGTGCCCCGATGTTCCTAGTGTGTTCAAACACATCACTACCTAGATATATCAACAAATCCCCTTGGGAGTGATGTAGTGAACAAGGAGCTGGCAATCTGTCATGGACAAAGGAAACCATCTTCGATCTCAGATTCCATGAGAATCCTATATCTCATGTTTGGTTCATAATATGGAGAAACTAATGCTTCCATTGCGTTTGGAATGTGCCAAAACCCTAAGATCGACTGTCTTCTTGCTTGATTCTGACATCCAGAGAGAGACCATGCTTCGAATTGATGACATCATCAATTCATAACCGCCCTAGAACCGCCCTTGGAGAACCTATATAAGGAGGGGTTGGCCACATTCATAATCAATCTTGCCAATACCAGTGTTGGGAGTTCAAGGAGTCGTGCCCACCAAGTAAGTACTCTCCAAGTTCCAGTTCCAGTTCCTGTCTTGTTTCTTGTTCAAGTCATGTCTACTCTAGTTCTTGGACAGCCTATCTTGTCCTCTTGTAATCTCGTAGTACGAGATCTTGTCAAGTTCTTTCTTATATTCAGTTCATCTCCCTTTCTTGTAATCCAGACATCTTGTCTCATACTTAGGATCTGGGGTTGTGGGATCTCCTGTATCATCTCTAGTCCAGTTTTCCATACCGTTTGGTCCCGGGTTGTGGGACGTCTTGTATCAAATCCATCTTCTTGTATTATTTTCCCTACGTGGGTGTTCTTGTAATCATAAGTGTATTTCAGAAATCTTGTCTAGTGAAGTCAGAGAGCACAATCTAGTGCTCCCCTGACATTTTGGCAAGACCATCTTCTATCCAAGATTAGGCATCATGGAGAACACTTATGAACAGATTGTAGCATCACTTCAGAGTCTCCAACAACAAGTCTAAGACCTAAGTCATCGATAGACACAAGTCGAGATGGGACATCCAGTGCATGTAGGTGCACTCCGCCAAGAATTACAAGAACAAATCAGGAGTCTTCAAGCAAATCAAGGGAGCATTCAAGTGAATCAACGGCCAAGTACATCATTTATGAAGGAACCTAAGATTTGCATGCCAGAAAAGTTCGATGGGGATCGCACAAAGTTTCGTGTATTTCTCCAGCAAGTTAAATTGTACATCCGTATGCAACATGATAGATACCCTGACGAGGCATCCAAGGTCGGGTTTATTGCAACCTTGCTCTGTGGCCAAGCATTATCATGGTTTGCCCCAATCTTGGAGAAGAACATGGCAATACTTCAGGACTATGAGGGGTTTCTTCGAGAACTCTCCGCCACATTTGGAGATGCAAATACAAGTCGAATAGCAGAAACAAAACTTCGGAAGTTACGTCAAGGTAACCGCCCTGCCTCTGTTAGATATGCTCAATACTCCACCCTCATGTGACCACAAATGATCCATGCTGCTCTAAGTTGTAAGGCCCCCATTATGAGGAGAAGCCATTATGAGAGCCCCGACATTTGTGGAACCCTAACTTTTAAGTTAGATGAGGTCCATGTGTGATCGTTGATGGTTGTAGATGATCTTTGTGAGCCTAGCCGTTAGGTTAGGTAGGGCATAAACTTCAGGCCATTAGGTTGCCATTTAAGGTGAAAATAAAGGCCCTGTGGCATCGCACGATTTCCCCATGGAATCTTAATGGGGGGAGTGCAGAGGGGGGCTTGCCCCCTTCTACGGGGTCCGGGGGGCCTATCCCCCTGGCCGAAACGGTAGGACTTCTAGTCGTGGATATATTGTCGGATCATATATTTTATCGACTATTTTGTATCTACCAACTAAGTTTATCTATATCCAACTGCCTTGTAAAAGCTATATAAGCACTGCCCTGGTTGAGCTTTACATACCATTGCGCACTAGTTAGCCCTTCATCTAGAGTCTGTCTACATCGCCATCTAAGCTCCACATTGGGAGCGCACGGGTGGAGAGCACCATCATTGTAATTGCATTACGCTCAGCAATCTGAGAATTTGAGTTCTCTATCTCTTAGTCTGCGTCTATCTTTGTCTGCGTTTTTCTCTCAACTCTATCTAGATGTCTATTCCGCTGTGCTGTTATTTTCTTACATGGTATCAGAGCTCAGGAGGCTTTGAGTGGTACAGAAGAAACGCAGAGGTTGTAGAGGTTTGAACAACAAAAGAGAGAAGATGTCAAGCGGTGCATCATCATCTACGAGTGGGGGCCAAGGTGGTTCATCAGCAAGAGTAGGTGGCGCACAAGCAGGAGAAGCAATGATGTCGGTCATCTCAATGTTGCGGATATGGCCACCAGCCTTCATAGATGGTAAACTTGATGGTACAAACTACACCCTGTGGAAGTTCAAAATCACTTTCTCGATTCGTATGAGCTTTTGGAGACTGTTCTTGGGACTGATCATGAGCCCCAAGAAAGACCTGATCCAAATAATCTTGGTCGAATGATTCCTCCTGATGCTAATCTTCTACGAGCTTGGAAACATAGAAATGCAGATGCACTTGGTGCTCTAGTTACAAGTACTTCTGATAGTGTTCTGACTCTCATTCAGCATACTACGAAGGCATGTGAAGCATGGAACATATTGAGAAATCAATATGAAACTTGTAATTAGACACTGATTCAGAACTTGGAGAATCAGCTTGTAGTAGAACGGTTTGCTGATGGGGAGACTGCAGAGGTGTTTTATCACTCCCATAAAGAATCTACAAGATCAAATGGTCGGAGCAGGTGTTCAAAAGTCAAGTGAGGAGGTAGCTCGACGTTGTCTTCGAATCTGTCCACCTAAGTTTGATGGTTTGGTAACTGCTCTTAACACTCAAATCAGACCTCAACCACTAACTTTTGAAGAATTTAGTGCCTTACTCATGGAGGAGGAGCTGCGGCTCAAGGCAAGGAGTGGTAGTATCAAAGGAGATGTTGCATTCACAGGAAATGCCCAAGGAGGCAAAACAGATTTTTCAAAAGATGGAGACAAAAAGAAGAACGACAAAAATAAGTTCAAGGGAGAGTGTTTCCACTACAAGAAGAAAGGACACAGAATCCAAGACTATCGCATCAAGAAGGCAGAAGAGAAGAGTGGCTCTTCAAAAGGTGACAAGGGCAAGGAGTCTCCCAACACAGCAGAAATAGAGCTTGAGTTATTTGTTATGATAGAGGAGGTGTGCTCCTCGGTTGAAGATTCAGGAACACTCATGGGTGTTGGACAGTGGTGCATCTCGTCACATGACGAGTAGAAAAGATCTTTACAGTTCCTTATAGCCTCTTAAGGAACCCATCACAGTAAAGGTAGGGAACAATGCAAGATGTCCTGAAGAGGGCGAAGGTACAGTTTCTTTCATTAACTCTAATGGCGATATCAAAAAGCTTTCAAATGTGTTGTATGTTCCACAAATAAAACGAAATCTACTTTCAATAGCTTCTATATCTGATCAAGGTCATCAAGTATCTTTCAGTAAGACGGGAGATAAGATTATGGATAGTAACAACAACATTGTTGGGACAGGCATAAGGAGGAACAACCTATATGAGTTGTGTGCTCTTACAGCCACTACAAACGTGGGCACAAGTAAGCTATGGCATGAGAGATTCGGCCACATTGGATACCCTATACTAAAGGAGATGCATCACAGAGGTATTGTTGCACACCTACCATCAATTGCAAAAATGAAGGAACCATGTGAAGCTTGCATGATGGGCAAGCAACAGAGGAAGGCATTTCCACAAGAAAGCAAGAACATGGCAAGCTATCCTCTAGAGTTGGTGCATGCTGACTTGTGCAGAAAAATGCCTACACAGGCCTTGGGCGGATCTTCCTACTTCATGTTACTTGTCGACGACTATAGCAGGATGATGTGGGTGTACTTCCTTTGCGATAAGGCTCAAGCTTTTGGTAAGTTTAAAGAATGGCTTTAGCTTGTTGAAACTGAAACATGGAAGAAGATGAAGAAATTCAGGATGGACGGTGGTGGTGAGTTCACAATAATAGAGTTTGAAGATTTTTGCAAGAGTAGGGGAATCAAGCATCAACTCACAGTGGCACATAGTCCTCAATAGAACGGTGTTGCAGAACGTCGGAATCGAACCATCATGGAGATGGCAAGGTGCATGTTGAAAGGAAAGGGTTTGCCTAATCAATTTTGGGCAGAGGCTGTCAACACTACTGTGTACATCTTGAATCAAAGCTACACCAAGGCACTTGATGGAAAGACTCCACAAGAAGCCTACGCTGGTAAAAAGCCTTTTGTTTCCCATTTCAAAGTATTTGGAAGTGAATGTTATGTACATGTTCTAGATAGGGAGAGAAACAAGCTTCAACCAAAAAGCATCAAATGTATCTTCCTAGGGTACAGTGAAGATAAGAAGGCTTATAAGCTTTATGACCCTGAGGCTAAGAAGATCATGGCGAGTCGTGATGTGGTGTTTAAGGAGGAGCAACCACATGCAATGGAGGAGGAAAAGAGAGCATCCACTTTATCATCAGGCGAAGGGGAAATCCACTATGAATTTGGCCCAATAACTATCCCTTCTACACAAGAGAAGGAAGCATCATCTTCAGATGATGAGTCTATAAGTCACCAACCTGCCAACACCCAAGTGGAAAAGCCATTGCCACATTAGGTGAGGAAGCTCTATGATTCTGCAAACCCTACCCCATAGTCACTAGAACAGGTTGCAGATGAACCGAGGCCATCACAGAGGTTAGAGGAACAGAGACGGGCAAATGCCCATATTGTAAACACAGCCTTGATGGCTAATCTCATTCAAGAAGAAGCAAAGGAACTAACCAATATGGAAGAGGCACTCCATGATCCGAATTGCAGGGCTGCCATGCAAACTGAATACAACAATATCATGAAGAATGGAACTTGGGAGCTATCGGATGGACCCCCTAAGCGTAAATTCATTGGCACCAAGTGGGTCTGGAAGCTAAAGTACAAGGCTCATGGTACTCTAGAAAAAGTATAAAGCAAGACTTGTTGCACAGGGCTACTCACGAGTTGAAGGCATTGACTTTTGTGAATCATTTGCCCCGACTGCAAGAATGACTACTATCCGAGTAGTACTAGTTGTGGCTGCACATAAGCGTTGGCCAGTCTATCACATGGATGTTAAGTCAGCGTTCCTAAATGGAGACCTCAAGGAGGAGGTATATCTGTCTCAGCCACCAGGGTTTGAAGCTCCCGATTCATAGAACAAGGTATGTAAGATGAAGAAGGCATTATATGGTGTTGGAACTGAAGGACTCACCAGGCAAGGAAGCTTACAAAGGGAGTCAGAGAGAAGAGAAAGTACAAGCAGACAGAGCAGTCAACGATGATCTGGCAAGTAGGCCAATATTTTTTCAAGACATTTACGCATATAAGAGAGGTGGACACACAAGGAGAAGGAGCAAGTAGGGAGCTCCAGGAAATGTATGTCAAAATGTTAGAAGAAATCCCTACAAAAATAGTGATTTTCATCACTAAAAACCATTGTAAATACCATTTCACATTTTTGTAGCTCCATTTTGTGCAAGCCAAGGAGTCCTTGAGCTTGAGGAGCTTTAGAAGTATCTACCTGTCAGTTTTCACATGTTTTAGACTTCGTTTGAACCTCCAAATAGGGTAGAGAACCTAATTTTTAACTAGGCCAGACACTAGGTCTGGACAAGGCCAAAACCTAGTCAAAAACTATAAATAGAGCTAGAGAGCTCATTTTTGGGGTTAGCTTGTAATTGATTTGAACTTGTAAGAGCTTTTTGAAAGTAATCTAAGAACTCCATTGCTTCTCACTCTTTGTCTTGCCTTGTGTGCGCGTGTGTGTGTATGTGTGTGCATGTTAGTGTGCTTCTCACTTACACACTTGTGCCTTCACTTGCTCGAGGTCATCATACCATCCTCACGTCTTCCCGGATTGACATTAAAGGAGGTGCTACTCATCACTGAGCTACACCAAATTTTGGCGCCGTTGCCGGGGATCGAGCTTTGAGGACGAGCGTGTGATGGTAAGACGTAGATTTGAAATGTTGGCGTTGTAGGTAATTTCTTCACTCTTCTTATTTTTCGTTTTCTTACCTCATCATCATCACCATCATCATCATCACCCACCTCCGCACCTCTCCCTCCCCCCATACACCCACAATCTCCCATTCCCCCACCTCCCACTTCACCATTTTCCAGCACCGCATTCCCACTTCCATTCCCCTTCCCCTTTCCCTTCCCTTCTGCATTCAACACCCTTCCCGCATCCACCCCTATTAATAATGTATGTAATAATATGTATCAGTGTATGTCGCAACTACAATAGCACTTACAAGCACAATTGTCTTCCCTCCTCTCTTTAGAACATACAAGTTAGCATCAGAAGCACATCTTTTGAAACCTAGATCCAAGAGATACTTATCTATCTGCTGGTACCATGCTCTAGGGGCTTGTTTTAGATCATATGTAGCTCAGTGATGAGTAGCACCTCCTTTAATGTCAATCCGGGAAGACGTGAGGATGGTATGATGACCTCGAGCAAGTGAAGGCACAAGTGCGTGAGTGACAAGCATACTAACATGCACACACATACACACACACACACAAGGCAAGACAAAGAGTGAGAAGCAATGGAGTTCTTAGATTACTTTCAAAAAGCTCTTACAAGTTCAAATCAATTACAAGCTAACCCCAAAAATGAGCTCTCTAGCTCTATTTATAGTTTTTGACTAGGTTTTGGCCTTGTCCAGACCTAGTGTCCAGCCTAGTTAAAAATTAGGTTCTCTACCCTATTTGGAGGTTCAAACGAAGTCTAAAAAATGTGAAAACTGACAGGTAGATACTTCTAAAGCTGCTCAAGCTCAAGGACTCCTTGGCTTGCACAAAATGGAGCTACAAAAATGTGAAATGGTATTTACAATGGTTTTTAGTGATGAAAATCACTATTTTTGTAGGGATTTCTTCTAACATTTTGACATACATTTCCTAGAGCTCCCTACTTGCTCCTTCTCCTTGTGTGTCCACCTCTCTTATATGCGTAAATGTCTTGAAAAAATATTGGCCTACTTGCCAGATCGTCGTTGACTGCTCTGTCTGCTTGTACTTTCTCTTCTCTCTGACTCCCTTCGTAAGCTTCCTTGCTTGGTCTGGGGATGAATATCTCTGAGTGATATTCCCAGAATCCCGTGATAAACATTTCTTCAAATGTCTGTTTGAAGCAGGCTGGTAGATACTTGATACGCGCGTGCCATGCATATACAACATTAATAGATGGGGTTGCGCTCATGTCGTAGACGAGGTCCTGATTTCCTTCATTAAATCCAAGAGCTGACAGATGAGGTTCCTTGGCATATTTGAAAGTCCTGAAGGTGACCAACATGAGCTCAAAAATTTTAAGGCACATTTGGGCCATAACATCTGGTACATTTTTAAACCTGACCCCCCAATGCCGAATCGTCGAGATCATATATCCTATGGTAGGTTGGCCTTTGGGTGGTGCTAAGTAAACATAATTGAGCCATTTGTCGCATCCTTTGTTTGTCAGCACAGTTTTTGTGTATTTCAGCCATGACCTTCTTCGAAATACAGGGCAGTAGCATGGGTTATATTTGATGTACAAAGGCATGTTATTCCATGTTCTTACCATCTCTGGGTAGGTTTCCAGTAGACGAATCCTCGACGTCGGTTGATGTATATTGCCCTGCTTGGCAGTTGTTGGGATGTCGTCCGGTGCAAACTGTGTAGCCGCGGTTGGTTCTTTTGAGGTGTGTTGCTTGATTTCGGCATTGTAGTCCGCCATTAAAACGCAGAAAGGAACATACAAATCGTCGGATGTGCCGATCCACCTATGATGGGAGAGGTTCCTAAAGTAATCCGATTTTATAACTATCTCTTCCAAGCGTGACATAGATGCTATCCGGACTACCACTCTATCATCATGGGTTGTGGCCACTTTCTCTAACCTCTGCATCCATTCAGGGGCCTCGATCTCGATGGTGTCCATACCCTCTTCTGTTTGCTTGCCCCCTGGTGCCGGCATGGGAATGTATGGGTCTTCGAAGGTTTCCTCTACTTCAATGGGTACTAAGTCTTCAAGTTCCAGTTCTACAAGTGGAGAGGGTTGACGCTCATATTGCATGACTTTACTGCGTAATTCTTCGAGTTCTGCTCTGAGTTTTGTGACTTCTTCGGATGTGTCGTCTGTGGCAGTGACTTTGCTTGGTAACTCCTGCTAAGTTGCCAGTTGCTTAAGGAGGTCATCTCTTTCTCGTTCTAATGCTGCATGGGCCTCTAGTAGCTCGGCATGGGTTTCTAACACAATTTGCATATTCTCTGAGGGAATGGCCTTAAATTTCTCTAGGTCGATTTCCTGCGGGGAACCCTCCATTGCTGCTTCCAAGTTCTCTTCATTCTGTTTCTGCAGTCGTTTATTCTCTTCGAGTGCTGTAGACATGTGTTTTCGTAGGAGGGCCAGGTTGCGTCTAAGCTTGAGATTCACCGTTATCTGGGAGTGTAGCAACTCATCCATATGTTGCCTTTCTTCTGCATGTGACTGGGGTGGATTGGCTACTAACTGTTCATGTTGTTCCTCTAAAGTGGCATGTTGTTGTTGTAGTAGCCGCTTTTCCCTTTCGAGATCAATGAAGCGTAGTTGAAGTTCCTCATGGCTTCGAAAGAGTCGCGTATGTTGGTTATCAAGATGCTTGTAATTTCTCTGAGTACAACATTTCTACTTATCATCACTTGAAGTGTGAGTAGCTTGTAAGCCACAAAATAAGAATGTATACATAAGGAAAAAAACCATGAACCAGTAGGTCAACATGGAAGATATGCGAATAAGGTAATCATCAATGAATTATAACTGCAAGGACCCCATGGGCAAACTATTTCTGAAAAAACAAAACATATGAAGAAGTGATTCCTCAAAACTAATTGCCGATAAATAGAAAAATCAATTGTCTAATGCAAGATAATGCAAGACGTTGAAGTGACCATACAATGCTGAAATCGACCCGAAGAAAAAGGAAATGATCAAGGGCCTACAAAAAATCTCAGAAAACACACTCGAATGAGTCCCATCAAAAGTCACAATAGAGCAAACCAGTACTTAAAGAAAAGGGATGCCGTGTGATAATAAATTCTTTTTAACCTTTGCATTGAAGGTCCAACGTTCAAAACTCGTGAATTGGCTCGCTGTGAACCCTTGAATGTGAAAACAAAGAAGGATCTTGTGAGTCCGTTTCGCTTTTTGATTTCTAAAATTTAGAAAAGAGAGAAAGTTTTTGTGAGTCCGATTTTCTTTTTGCTTTTTAAAATTGTGAGTCCGTTTGCTTTTTTTATTTTTCAAATTGAGAAAAAGTCAAAGATAAAGCTTCCATTAAAGATAATAATCAGAAACAGAAAACTCCAAGAAAAAAAAATCAAACAAACATTATCTCTTCTCTTAACATTGCCGCATTGACAAAGGACAATTTACTTATGTCGAGGGGGCATGGTTCAAGTGGTTAACACACTTGAAGGGCATGCTTGATAGTGTGCTACGGTTCAAGTCCCACATGTGCTTAATGCCGAATACCTAAATCAGACCCTTTCAAGTGGGGAAGATTAAGGGGTCCGAGACTGAGTGTTGCTATTCTCTCAATTTGAGGCATATCTGAAAGTTGTTCTTTCAACTTAACGCATATCTGAAAGAGGAGAAAAAACATTGAACATCGAAAAAAAGAGCAGATATTTGAACTTCCAGAAAGCATATCTAGAAGAGTAGACAGAAAGTGGAACTTCCAGAACGCATATGTAAAAGAGTAGAAAGAAAGATTGAACCTCCATAAACAGAAAAGAAAAATATCATGATGTTCGACTCCGTTTCCCTCCACCCCTTTGTTGCATGCACATGATGTTAGCGGTACACTTGACAACCAGTGATGGAGTAGGGAATGGCTTGTGTAGATAGATGAATCGCCCGAATCACCCCTGTTGTCAATAAATGTACCAATGACCCAACTAGGCAAATATCACTACGACAGTCCACATTCCGTAGGGCAGTTGGTTGAAGTTTGGTCTCTTAAGGTGGAGATCTAGGGTGCAAGCCTCCGGTTGGACATGTATGGCTTTAACCGATTAAATTAATTGTAATGTTGTAAACTTATATAACCCTTTGTGAAATATGGAGTTCCACGTACTATGCCCATTCACTTGTAAAGTTGCACTTTCAAAGTTAAAACTCTCGGAGTAGGATTGGGCTGAACCTCCATTTAAAAAGACCCAACTACAGAAGCAACAACAGATACATCGAGATGTTGCTTCTCACTTCCAAGCCTTACAGTTGACCATGCGGGCTTCAACTTATCCACGACTCAAGTTCTAATCTATCTTAAGTCCTCCTTCCCGATCTTCTACACCTTTCTGTTACCTCTCTCTGTCCGCAACTCTCACCGCACGAGCTCCTATGCCTCCAAATCGCTAGAGAACGGCCCGTCGGCACAACCCTATGAGGTTCGAAATTTATGTTGCCCCCACTTTGCAGAGCTTTCTCTTCCTACACCTACAGAAACTATGTCTCTCTCACAACTTTCAAGGAAGATATCTACATAGATCTCTCTCTTTACCCTTAAGGCATCTTTTGTTCTCTCTCTTTCTCTCCAGCTTCGAGCACAGATCGCTAGTGTTTAAATTTGATGCCCAAAATGGGCATCAATGGGGGTTTGGGCATCAAAGGATGCCCACTTTTTAGGTTTGGGCATCCTGAGGCATGTCCATGTTTAAGACCCGGGCATCCCGACTATATATATATATATATATATATATATATATATATATATATATATATATATATATATATATATATATATATATATCTGTGTGTGTGTGTATATGTTCATGTTTGTTATGTGTATATGCTCAATGCAAAAGTTGTCAACGTAAGGCCTTGCGTAGGGCTCAACCCAAACCTTCTATTTTTCATTTTAGTTTTTAAAATCGTAAACCACATTTAGAATAAGAAAAGGTTTGCATTCCCACATTTTTCATTCAAAAACTTCAAATTTCTCTTCATGACTGAATCACCACTCGTGAGCTTCACGCTCACATCTAGCTATGCTCATCGACGCCTGAGTAGAGAACTTCACACTCACATCTACTTATGCTCATCGATGAGTAAGTAGAGAGCTTCACGCTTACATGTAGCTATGCTCATCTGCTCATCGACGCGTAAGTATGCCGATCTGCTCATCTGCTCATCTGTTGTATAAGGCTCGTACTACTTCCGTGTGGTGGCACTAGTGCAATGCGTTGTGATGTTTCCTGGAAGTAGTACGAGCGTTATACAACAGATGTGTTTAGGCGCCTGAACGTAAAGAGCCGAGAAATCCAAATTTAGATGAACCTGCATGCGAGCCTCGAGGATCCAACAATGAAGATTGCATGCTGTCAAAAGCTTGCAAACCTCTACGTGTGCTCTCTCGCCGCCTTCCATTAAGCAATGCTTTACGAATAACTTAATCTCTGCATTGTTTTTTCGAGAGAGCACGAATTGATAACATGATAAGCTGCTCAGCTGGTTCTTTCTGTATCCATGTTCTTTTAGCAAATTCATGATGTCGATTTTATATATAAGTTGCATTGGTCGAACCTTTTTGTGGTATCTAGACACTACGCTTCTTTTGAGGATGGATCCATTGGTATCTATGCTGCTTCATGTGTATGCGTTGAAGACCCAGGTATTATTATCTTTCTATTTTCTACTTAAGTTGATACGAGGCAAACTTGGATTTCTATGTAGTAGAGATTTTCAATGTAACTTATTCTGTCTTGGCTTCAATAAATTTGTTGGAAGTAGGTGTTAAGTTGAGGTATGTGTCTTTGTCATTATTCATCAGCCATATAAAATCATCATTGCTTTTGTTAGCAAACTATGATTGCCTGTTTTACGACAGAGATGTTCTTGCAGCACTGAGAAATGTATAAAGTATGGTTACCAGTTTAGAAGTGCCATTGATATATGTACTTGAGTGAGTAATCCATGGAAGCTTCCATTTTCTCTGACGCAAAAGAATGTGGAATGGGATATCACTGTTTTCTACTATTAGTTATCTACTTTCATCTGTTGACCGTTGGTTTAGTTTCTATAACCATATGGTCACAGTCCATATATTAACATACTTATCTACAAATACGTTCAAACTGGAGCTTTACATATGAGTATGAAGTTCCTTCTATGTTCTTCAATAAGGAGTAAAAGCAATGGATTATTTATGTTATTCTCCAAACATCTCTTTGGTTTGCATGAGTCATATTTTTGTTTTGAGCCATTGATTTATGTTTTGCGCAGAACAGGGAGAATACAAGATTTACTTCTCATAACGAAATAAACTATCTCATACTTGTACTTGTAGGGTATCAATTTCATACTTGCATACCTTGACTAATGTTATTTTAATGTTGTTTTATGTATGGGCAAACTATTAGATTCTAATGTTCTACTGATAGATATTAATTAGAGCACTTGTGAGTGCACTATATGCCATGTTCATGATTCAACTTGCATATATGATACAAAACTATAGGTTATTTTTTCATTGTGCAACCCTCACTTCCAAGAGTTACCATGCTTTCTAATTCCTTTGCCCAATGGATTAATGCAGAATGCCCATTGTCCAAAGTCTGTAGACTTCACTTGCTATTGGCAAATGATTTCAAATTGCAAGCTGTAAATTGATCAAGAACTAGCAAATGAGTGCATTTTCAAGTTGTCTTATTTTATAATGCGTAATATGAATGTTTTATTTACCATTGGCTAATGATTGAAAACTTCATGGATAATGGATTGCCATATGGATAATCGGTACATATCAGCTTCATGCATAAGCATGATGCACATATATGTACTTTTAGTACCTAGTGAGAGAGCTTCCAAGCAAAACATCATAAAAGTTGATCTTCTTTTTGAGGTACAATCTAATTTTCAATAGTTCCCTATTCATAATGACACAATGGATGAACAAACTTTAGTTCATGCATAATGAAGAGAGAGAGAAAGAGAGACTAATCATTGGATGCTATAGTGATACGTATTATTCATATATATATATATATATATATATATATATATATATATATATATATATATATATATATATATATATATATATATATATATATATATATATATATATATATATATATATATGATGTAATGAAGGCATGTAATTATACGTGTAAGGTTTTTTTTTTTTTTTTTTTTTAAATAAAGGAAGTTCGACCTTAGCCTAATCTCCCGGACTTTAATTAAAATAAAGAAAAGAAGTTACAAGTGAATGGGACTAGTGCCCATGGGACCCCCCAAATCCCACAATGCAGGGGATGAGTATGGCAAGTTACAGGGCATTACAGATGAGGCAGATAAAATTATCATCACCCTCATGTGGGACCCATTTGGGTTTTAGCTTGTTGTTTTCAAGGAGATAAATACAGTGATGTCTAAACGGTGGCGATCTCTTGACTCGGGAGATTCTTTTACCTAGGAGAAACAAGGATTTCTCGATCGACCATTCCTTAGGAGTTTGGCCAAAATTGACAGCACATCGCTCCCTCCAAATCTTCCAGAGATTCTCACCTCTGATGGCATTCCACAGCCTCGATGAGCAGCCGATCGCCTCACCCAACATCACTTGTTGCTAGTTGATTTGGTTCGTGAGTCTCAATGCACGGGTCACGTGATGCCAGATAACACGGGACTTGGGGCAGTCGAAGAACAGGTGAGCTAAATCTTCGATGCACCGGTGGCAACGCTTGCACCATGGCGGCACACCACAGATTTTGTTAGCCCTTGCATTGGTCAAGATACCTTTATGCAAGATCTGCCACATGAGAACAGACTTTTTGACCTCAATTAGGGGGTGCCAAATAGACATGAATTTTAGCTCCCATCGAAGTTTGGTCCAAGAAAGGCACCATCTCTTGTTAAGGGTGTGGTGAGCATCTAAATCCTCTTTGAAGTTGGGGATTCCGAATAGCTTCTTACCATTGCTCCATTTGAGGCCCTCCAAGCAAGGAAGATCTTGCCCGCAAAGAAAGCGGGTAGTTGAGCGGTCCCAAGCTAAACACCTGCTTTGAAGAAGAGTCCATTCCTCAAAGGAAACTCTAAGTCTCGGATCCAATTCTTCGAACCTAATCCACTGGTTGGTCTCTTGTTTCCAGAGTTGTTCCATTGTTTGAACCCCTTGTTCCATAACCGCCTTGCAGTTTGGAGGTTCCAAGACTCCACCCCCCGAATGCCGCTGATCGGGAACCAAATAGAGTCATTTTGTCTTATGCCAGCTGCCCACTTCCACTCATCACTGATTTTGATGAACTGTTTGGCCTTGTTCCAATTCTTCCATAAGGAACACACGAGGTTAAAGCCTTTAGGGAAGACCGGGTGGGGGGAGAACAAAAGCGTGAGAATCCCTATGTCCTTCCAACCAGGGTGGCCAACTAAGGTAAGGTCTTCTGTGTTTCTGAAAATCAATTTAGCCCAAGAGGACTCCCTATTGCTCCAAGCCTTGATAAGCCACTTTGCCGCCAACTTGTCAGCCAACCCAACAATATCCAGAATTCCCAAGCCCCCTGAGTCTTTAGGGCTAATGCAAGTTTCCCATTTGATTTTGGGAATCCCCCTCCTGTTGGGGTCCCTAGTCCAAAGGAAGTTTCTGCAGATTCTTTCCACTTTGGCCAAGTCTTTCTCCTTAGGTCTCCAATACGAGATAAAGTAAATACTTGTAGACAGGATAAATGTGTTAACAACCATAGCACGTCCTGCCAGGTTGACTTGCATACCTTTCCAGTGATTCAGCTTCCTATCCAGCTTGGAAAGCACCCACTTCCAGCGTTGGTCCATTGAGATGTCGAATCCCATCGGAATGCCCAGGAGGCGGAAGACTTGACCGCTAGGGATAACTTGACACCCCTGATCCACCAACAATTGGGGAGTATGTCCGCTGATTGCTCTAAAAGCAGTTTTAGCATGGTTGATTTTCGAGCCTGATGCCACACAAAAGGTGTGGAGGCACCACCAAAACACCTCAATGCTGTTTATATCATTATGCACAAAGGCATTCATGTCATCACAAAAAGTCTCACAATCATTTGGCCGTGATTTAGAGGTAAGGAAAGACCCTTGAGATTGCCAGCATCAATGTGATGCTTTAATAGGTAGTTGAGCCCATTCGAGGCGATAGCAAATAGTAATGGAGCCAGAGGGCAGCCTTGCCTAATTGATCTTTTTAACGAATGGGCTCACAGAGCTTACCATTGATGTTTATTCTAGTTGAAGCATTTCCAAGAAGAGTGGAAACCATCTTCGTGAACTTTTGGCTGCATCCAAGGTCTTTCAATGATTGAAGAATAAAGTCCCATTCCAATCTGTCATACGCTTTGTCGAAGTCGATCTTCATGAATACCAGATCTTGAGCGGACTCCTCAGCAAAGGCAAGGCCTTCCCAAATATCGATAATTGCTTCAAGTATAGATCTACCTTTGATAAAACCTTTCTGGTCCTCACACAGCCATGACTTTAAATGGCAAGAGATTCTGTTGGCGATAACTTTTGCAATTATCTTGTATCCTGTTTGGAGCATGGTAATCGGACGCCAGTTTTCAATTTTGTTCTTATCTCCCCGTTTGTGGATTAACTTGATGACGCCATTATTCAGGCACTCAGGGAGGGCACCGAATGAGAGAGCCTCTTGCCACACGAGGCGCAGTGGGGTGGCCACCTGATGTTTGAAGGACTTGAAAAACTCATTGGTAAGGCCATCCGGACCCGGACTTTTCCCATTGGGAAGGGCATCAATAACCTCGATAATTTCATTCTCGGAGATGTTAGCATCCAGTAGAGCCATCAAGTTCTGTGGGATTCTGTTTTGAGCAACCCTTGAGATGGTTGCCATGGAGTCGCGCCTGTGGGCAGAAAGAGGAGTCGCGACCCCGAGAAGATTGGTAAAGTGCTCGACGATGAAAGATCTATTCTCCACTTCCGTGCAACATTCAGTTCCATTGTTATCGACCAATAGGGGGATGGATTCCATAGCTTGTTTCCTTTTGAGGATGTTACACATCTCTTTCGTTGGTTTGTCGGCCTTCCCTGCCCACCAATCTTTGAAGAAAATTTGAAGGTTTTTTCTTTGAACCTCCTCCTCTAATCTTAATCTTCCCCTGATTTTCAAGAGACCTTGTTGGCAATGTAACTTACCTTTGTTCACCTCTTCTTCAAGTCGTGAGAGCCTCCGGTACACCGTTTCTCTTCTTTTTTTTCGGATTTCTCTTATAGCCTTTTGAGTCGTGATTAGAATTTTTCGAGTCCTTTCTACCGCGCTTCTCCAGCACTTAGCGGGTTCATTACAGTGAGTAAAGGATTCCGCCCACACCTCAGAAATTTCTTGGTGGACAGAGGGGAGGGAAAACGATGTCTGACAAGCATGAAACCAAGGAGCTTTCTGGAACATGGGAATCAGTTTGAAAGACAGAGTAATCGGATAGTGGTCTGAGATAGTCAGGTCCATGTGTTGGGAAATCGAAGGAATACCCCACTGAAGGATGGTGTTCTGATCGATGTAGCATCTATCAAGTCTTGCTTTCCTCAAAGAGTCCCCCGATTGGAGATTTGACCAGGAGAACCCCTTCATGTCTTTCACCTCGACCAGGTCGAGATGGAGTTTGATTTTATCCCATATCTCTTTCTCCTGACCGTCAATAATTTTCCCTTTGTTATTCCATCGGTCCTCAGGAAACTCAACCATGTTGAAGTCCCCACAAATCAGAACATTGTGTGAAAGGGAGTTGAGGGAAGCCCAAGTATCCATTCTATCTGCTTCACCATTCGGCGCATAAATTGAGACCACAGTGAACTGGAAAGGGAACCCGAAAGAGGCAGCAATCCAACGATGATTCCAACCTTCAAAAATCGAGGTCACATTGCCAGATAAGGAGTGACTAATGCCGATAGAAGCACCCCCCGTCCCTCTAGGGTGAGAAGTGGAGAACCAAAGGTGGTTCGGAGAAATGCATTTAAGCCGTTTCTAGAGATCCTCTCCGTCGATTTTAATCTCTTGTAAGCAAATAAAGTCAGGGGCGAAGCACTTGTCTTTGAACCACTGGCCAAGAATCGAAGCTCTTGACGGGTCAGAAAGACCCCTGACGTTTAGAGATGTGAATTTCATTAATGATGGTTGCCCTCTTTGAGGGGAGGGACCCGATCTTTTCTCTTCTTGTGGTCTTCTTTTTTCCTCCCTACTTCTTGACTTAGGATCCTACTCTTGAGGGGGCTCTTCCAAGGCATGCCAGAAGGTTGTTTTCCTTAAGGTTTGACTTTTGTTGCGGTAAACTTGGAAAGCATACCGGGAGGGTAGGACACCTTCTTGGTTGTCTTCTTTGCTGGTGGAACACCCTAGGGTATTATCAGTGGGGTCTTCTTCAAAGTGGTTGTCCCCTGGGAAGTCGACCTCATTAATCTCTTTTTCTAGGTTACAATATATGTTATTCGAGGGGGCAACTGTCGTAGTATTCCTTGTTGTTGATCTTCGAGGGCTAACTTTCCTCCTGCGTCTCACTTCAGTGAATCCTTCTGAATCCGTCTCAGCAACGCGAGTTCCCTCTTCTTCCTCCATTGGAGGGGGATGACCCCGAGTGTCATCATGGGGGAGAGGGTCTAGGGTCCCATCTGGTTTAAGCTTGTTTTTGTTGGTACTTTTCTTCAGGGGGCAGTCTTTGATCCTATGACCTTGATGCCCGCATCGGAAGCACGCATTTGGCAAATTCTTATAAGTAACCTCTTGTGTCCACGTCTTGCCATCACCACAATTTATGGAGATTTTCGAGGGAAGGACCTGGTTTAGGTCTGTTTCAACGCAGATCTGAGGATGCCATCTTGCATTGAAAGAATGTTGAGCACCTTCGTAGATTAACCCCCCAACATCCTGTCTTGAGGCCATCGGGCGACCGATTGGTGAGACGATTTCACGAAGAAATCCATACAGGAAGAAAGGCAGATTGGGAAGCTCCACCCAAAGCGGGTAACGAAGAGGCTTTGATCTGTTCGGGACAAATTCTGGGGTCCACTTAAAAAGGCAAAGGGTGGACCGACCCACTTGCCAGGAGCCGGCTTGTAGGGCTTGGAAAGCCATCTCTTCGTTCTCAAAAACTAGAAGCAGGTGATTCGCCGGCAGGAATTGACATTTGGACACAATTAGGCCGCGCGGGAACCACTCCTTGTGAAGCCAAGTTCTCACACTTTCAAGAGGGGGCCTAGGGCCAAACATTTGACCGATCAGGCACGTTTTCATCAGTTCTTCTTGCTTTGTTGCCACAGACTCCTTGCATAAAGAGACCTCTAGGGGCGCGACGTCCACTGGGACGGAATCCATGTCAAGGGGGGACACAGACTGAGGGGGAGCCACATTGTTCATGACAAACGAGGGAACAAGGGTCGGCATCATGTCGAATGCAGCCTTATGCCGGAGAAAGGAGTTACATCCTTCCTTTTCACTTTTTTCACGCTTTGAAGAAAACCTTTTGCATTGCCATAAAGTGAATGCCGCTTCCTATAAAAGATGGAGCTTTTTTGCTTTTCGTGATTTCAAGCTGTGGTTTGATTTTAGTGCAGAGACCAAAAGGAATTAACTTTAAAAGGAAGAGCCCCAGAAAAGACGCGTGCTTCCCGCCCGAGATTTAGAAAGCTGCTAACATTTTTACTTAACTCTCCTCTTTTTTCTTTTTACTTTTTTTTTCTATTTCTTTAAACAAACACTTGAAATGAACAAGCGCCACTTTTCCAAGGTTTATCGATCACCCTATTCCAGTTCCTCTCTCTCTCTACATCTATGACGTGGAAAGTTCAGTGTGTGTGGACATTCGAAACTATCAAAGAGTCAACAGATAAGGTTTTCCTTTAGTGAGACCGAAAATATCTGCCAGACTTTGGAACTTGGGCGCATCACGGACTTGGAACTTGGAACTCTGTGTTTGCCAATCGTCGAGGAGGAGAGAGAAAGCGACACGGTGGACTATCGCGCACACGCTCCAAGAGACTTGACTCGGCTGCCGCCACTGGAGACTATCGCGACACACACCCAGTGGACTATCGCGACACCCACACCCAGCGAACCATCGCGACAACTCGGGAGCCCCCTCCGGACTATCGTGATAACCCGGAAGCTCCCTCCCACGACAGACAATGGCGCAGGTTGCCGACCTGATCAGGAAAAAGAGTTGCTCGTCGCCGCCTCCCACAAAAGCTGATGTTCTGATGCTCAACTGACTTCAATGAGCAGGGCACTTGCGCGAGACGTTCAACCACCATTCAGTGAGCAGCCACAATGACGCCTACGTCCGACATTGCTTCAGCGACGCAATCCGGAGATACTAAAAGGAGGGAAAATCGTATGTAATGTATCGTCTGCCCTACAGATATCCGGAGAACTGGATGTACCGAAGTGTGCGGGCATAAACTGATATGTAAGGTAGCGAATCCAAAGGCAAGGAAAGCAGGTCGACACGAAAACGAGAGAGAGAGAGAGAGAGAGAGAAAGAGAGAGAGAGAGAGAGAGAGAGAGAGAGATAAGGAGAAAACATATCCGAAGTTGTAGAGGGAAGTTGAGAAGAGGCACAGAGCTGATAGTGTAGACAATTATAATCAAAGAAGAAAAAACAGAAACAAATGAAACCACTTTAGGGAACACAAGATGAAACGACCCATGCAAAGAGTCTAACATGAATGCCTCAAAGAAGGGAAAAAGGTTCGCAAAACAAGATTACAATATTTCATATATCATTTTCATTTGAAGCCATAAGGTAGAATACATAGAGAGCATTTTACCTCTCCACTTACGAGGTTAATTCATAGCGTCTCACATACATCATCTCATATATGTCATCGCTTAAAGAAGGTTCATATCGACATTAATAAAGAGGGTACCAACAATGTTTGTATAACATCGCTAATGTTGTAACGTCACCTATACGATGCTAAAATAGCATTGAATATGTGAGGGTATCGTATAAGCATATTATCGTATCTTATACGATGCTTCTTTCATTTCTTACGAGACATCAATAATCA